>JANUYF010000002.1:197084647-197582147 GCA_026167975.1 Phrynosoma blainvillii
GGAAGGAAGGAAGGAAAGGAAGGAAGGAAGAAGGAAGGAGGAAGGAAGGAAGGAAGGAGGAAGGGAAGGAAGAAGGAAGGAGAAAGAAGGAAGGAAGAGGGAGGGAAGGGAAGGAAGGAAGGAAGGAAGAGGAAAGGAAGGAAAGAAGGAAGGAAGAAGGAAGAAGGAAGGAGGGAAGGGAAGGGAAGGAAGGAAGGAAGAGGAAGGAAAGAAGGAAGGGAGGAGAAGGAAGGAAGGAGGAAAGAAGGAAGGAGAGGGAAGGGAGGGAGGAGGAAGGAAGAGGAAGGAAGGAGGAAAGAAGGAAGAAGGAAGGAAGGAAGGAAGGAAGGAAGGAGAGGGAAGGAAGGAAGGAAGAAGGAGGAAGAAGGAAGGAAAGAAGGAGGAAGGAAGGAAGGAAGGAAGGGAGGGAGGGAAGGAAGGAAAGAAGGAAGAAGGAAGGAGGAAGGAAGGAAAGGAAGGAAGGGAGGGAGGAAGAAGGAAGGAGAAGAAGGAAGGAAGGAAAGAAGGGAGGAAGGGAGGAAGGAAGAAGAAGGGAGGGAGGAGGAGAGGAAGGAAGGAAGGAGAGGAAAGAAGGAAGGAAGGAAGGGAGGGAGGAAGGAAGGAAGGAAGAAGAAGGAAGGAAGAAGGGAGGAAGAGGAGGAAGGAAAGAAGGAAGGGAGGAAGGAAGGAAGGAGGAAGAAGGAAGGAAGGAGGGATGGAGGAGAGGAAGGAAGGAGAAGGAAGGAAGGAAGGAAGGAAGGAGAAGGAAGGAAGGGAAGAGGAAGGAAGGAAAGAAGGAGGAAAGAAGGAAGGAAGGAAGGGAAGGGAGGAAGGAAGGAAGGAAGGAAGGAGAGGAGGAGGATAAGGGAAGGAGGAAGGAAGGAAGGAGGAAGGAAGGAAGGAGAAGGAGGGAAGGTAAGAAGAAGGAAGAGAAGGAAGGAAGGAAAGAAGGAAGGGAAGGAGAGGAAGGAAGAAGGAAGGGATGGAGGAGAGGAAGGAAGGAAGGGAGGATGAGGAAAGAAGGAAGGAAGGAAGGAGGGAAGAGAAGGAAGGAAGGAAGGAAGGAAGGAGAGAAGGAAGGGAGGGAAGGAGGATAGGAAGGAAGGGAGGAGGAAGGAAGAGGAAAGGAAGGAAGGAGAGGGAAAGAAGGAAGGAGGAAAGAGGAGGAGAGGAAGGACGGAGGAAGGAAGGAAGGAGGAAAGGAAGGAAGGAAGGAAGGAAGAAGAAAGAAGGAAGGAAGGAAGGAAGAAGGAGGAGGAGGAAGGAAGGAAGGAAGAAAGAAGGAAAGAAGAAGAAGGAGGAAGGAAGAAGGAAGAGAAGGAAGGAAGGAGGAAGGAAGGAAGGTAGGAAGAAGGAAGGAAGGAGGAAAGAAGGGAGGGAGGAAGGAAAGGAAGGAAAGAAGGAAGGAAGGAAAGAAGGAAGGAAAGGAAGGAGGAAAGAAGGAAGGAAGGAAGGAAGGAGGAAAGACAGGAAGGAAGAAGGAAGGGAGGGAGGGAGGGAGGAAGAAGGAAGGAAGGAAAGAAAGAAGGGAGGAAGGAAGGAAGGAGGAAAGAAGGAAGGAAGGAAATAAAAGAAGGAGGGAAGGAAGGAAGAATGAAGGAAGGAAAGAAAGAAAGAAAGAAGGGAGGAAAGAAGGGAAGAAGGAAAGAAGGAAGGAAGGAAGGAAGGAAAGAAAGAAAGAAAGAGAGGGATGCCCCACAGTCTTTGGGACACACACGCACACAGGGTGATCCGACACGTCCTCCTTTTCCAGGGCATGTCCTGCATTTCCATCTTCTCTCCAGGAGGATATGCCCAAAAAAGGTTCTCCATTTGGAGCATCACCTAAAAAAGCAAAGAGGGGATTTATTATATTATGCGGGGATGGAGGGATGGAAGGGAGGAGGAGGAGGAGGAGGAGGAGGAGAAGGGAGGGAGGGAGGGAGAGGGAAGAAAGATGCCCAGGGAAAGAGGAAGAGAGAGAGAGGGATGCCCAGTCTTTGGGAATACACACAAACACAGAAAGGGGCGACTAGACGCGTCCTCCTTTCCCAGGACGGGACCTACATTCCCACCTTCTGTCCAGGAGGCATTCCAAAAGGTCCTCCATTTGGAGCATCAACAAAGAAGCAAGACTACGCGCACACACACAGAAGTGACCAGGGCGGAGAAATCTGGACTGTCCAGGAGCAGGCTAACCAGGAGCCGTCCTCCTTTTCCAGGACACGTCCTCCATTTCAACCTCCTTCTGCCCGGGAGGAATCCCCGCATGTCCTCCCTTGTGAGCATCGCTAGTGTCCCAGTCCAACGCTCTAACCGCTACTACTCCACTACTCTCTGCCGGCGAGGAGCACTCACACACACACACACACACACAGTCAGGGTGACCAGACGTCCTCCTTTTTCCCCAGGACCTGTCCTCCATTCCAGCCTCCTTCTGCCCAGGAGGAATCCCCAAAACACCCTCCCAGCAGGACTATTTCTGTGAAGTGTTTTGAGGGTCCTCCATTTCCCTGGAGCGCCCTACATCTGAGGGTGGCCCCGGCGGGGACCCTAAAGGCGCGCCCCCGGTGCGGCTCAGGCGCCGTGCACGCGCCCTGTTGTGCAAACAAAGCCTGGAGGGAAAGGACAAAAGCTCAGGGCGGCTGGGGAAAAGAGACCTTCATCTAGCCTGCAAACCTCGCTCCTTCGCCTCCCTCCCACCAGGCTTTCTTCCCAAATGGTCCCAAAAAGAAATGCACCCTGTGACAGGGTTCGATTCCCCGCTTCAGCATAAAAACCCACTGCGTGACCTTGGGCAAGTTACATCCTCTCAGCCTCAGGGGAAGGCAAGGGCAAACCTCCTCTGAACAACTCTTGCCAAGAAAACCCCAGGATAGGTTCGCCTTAGGGTCGCCATAAGTTGGAAATGACTTGAAGGCACACACACACACACACACAGAGGGCACATATACAGGGTTCGATTCCCCACTTCAGCATAAAAACCCACTGGGTGACCTTGGGCAAGTCACACTCTCTCAGCCTCAGAGGATGACAATGGCAAACTGCCTCTGAAGAAACGTGCCAGGAAAACCTTATGATAGGGTTTCCATATGTCCAAAATGACTTGCCGGCACACAGCAAACATGCTGAAAGGGATGGCATGTTTGTTCGCTTGAGTGTAAAGACCCACTGGGTGACCTTGGGCAAATCACACTCTCTCAGCCTCAGAGGATGACAATAGCAAACCGCCTCTGAAGAAACGTGCCAGGAAAACCTTATGATAGGGTTTCCATATGTCCAAAATGACTTGCCGGCACAGAGAGGAAACATGCTCAAAGGGATGGCATGTTTGTTCGCTTGAGTGTAAAGACCCACTGGTGACCTTGGGCAAGTTGCACTCTCTCAGCCTCAGAGGATAGCACTGGTAAACCCCCTCTGAAGAAATGTGCCAAGAAAATCTTATAGGTTTGCCTTGGGGGTCATCATAAGTTAAAAAAAATGACTTGTGGGCACACAACAAACACACTCGAAGGGGACATCATGTTGACGTGTCCCTTTTCTCTGTCTTTTCAGTTGCACTGTTGTCATTGAAACACCCTGTCAAGGTGGACCATACATTAGGAATGTTGTCTCTCCGCTTCGAATGCACTTTATGTTGAAGGCATGCTCCCTTTCCCTTGGCTGTTCCACATGGCACCATTTCAGGTTACCGGTGCCTGCATTTCGGAAGGCAGATCCCAAGAGCCAGGATATACAGGTTGCCTTTTGTCTGTTCATTGGAGGTACATGTAATTTGTGCCTCAGATGTGCCAGTCAATCAAAGTTTCCTAGTGCAGATCTGTGCAGGGGAAAAACCGAAACATGTACACACTTTGTATGATGAGCAGGCTTCACATTTCCTGCACACAATTGCACAGTGCTTAGTGATAGCAGTAAGCTAGGTTTAGGAGGATGGGAATCATATGCGGAAGGAGTCTTAAGAAAAGGAGAGCTAGTGTTTCAGTGTTGGACTATGACTCTCGATGACGGTTTGAATCCCCAGTCAGCCATGGAAACCCATCCCATGGGGTGAGCTTGAGCAAGGTCACCCTGTTGTGTGCCTTCTAGTCAACTCTGACATGGTGACTATTGTAGGGTTTAATTGACAAGTTTTGTTTGGATGAAGTTTGCCATTGTCTTTGTCTCAAGTTGAAAGAGAGTGTGACTTGCCCAAAGTCACCCAGTGGGTTTCCATGGCGGAATGGGAATTCAAACCCTGGGCTCTCAGAGTCCAAGTCCAACACTCAAATGCCATATTATACTGCCCTATGCGGACATGTGGAATCTTTTCAAAAATGACTTTGGGCCTTTACAAACTGCTAGAAATAATGCAGCTTGAGGCCACTTTAACTGTCCTGGCTTAGTGCTAGGGAATCATAGGAATTGTATATTTTTTTCTGGGATATTTCGCCTTCGCTGTCAGAGAGTTCTGGTGCCACAATAAACTACAGTTCCCATGATTCCTTAGCACTGAGCCAGGACAGTTAAAAATAGCCTCAAGCTGCATTATTTTTGGCAGTCTGTAAAGGCCCTTTGTAAATATTACATCACCTCTGTTTCATCCCTGATAACCATCAAGGGAGATGTGTTCTTAACATGTTTTTAGCCCTCGTGGAGGTTTGTGAAGCAACAGTCATGGGAGGAACTCAGTGAAAATGATCTGCCTTCTTACTTCAATAAGAAATAGTGTAATCTGCATTATAATACTTTTCCTATAAAATTGGTCAGATTGTTTCAGTGCTAGACTCAAACAGATATGCACTTACCTGCCCAGCCATCATGGGATATGTGTGTGTGAGAGAGAAATGCTTTCTGGCTGTTAGTGAATGAGTCCTTGCAGCTTCACAGTCAGAAACGTAAATGGAGTGCAGATGTAAGGACTGAAAAAGAAAGGGAGTGTGTGGAATGATTCTACGCTTATGCATAAACAGAAAGTGTATTGCTCTTCCTCATGGGTTTACATGCCTGCACACAGATTCAAAGGTACATCCCTCCTTAGACCAAAAGAGAGTAAGAGAGAGACAGAAAAAACTTGTCCATTATGCTCTAAATGTTCAAGTCTCCTGCTGCATGCAAACACCTTCTGCCTGCACAAACAGTTCACATTATGTATAGTCAGAGCTTCTCCTGAATTTTGGCAGTTTCTAAAGGGGTAGCCATATTTGTCTGTTGCAACATGCACCCGCATAGCAAATCCAAGGGCACTCTCAAGATGAAGCAATTAATTACAAAGTGAGTTTTTGGCGCTGTGCCTTTTTGGCAGTGTCCCTTTTTGAAATCTGGATTTTCAGGAATGGAGAAATTTTTACCCCTCCATCTGTGAGTCATTTTTTTTCCTGTTTTACAGTGCTGGTTTCACAATGCTGATTTGAGTCATCCTTTTTTTGCACCAAGAACTTCCATGTTTCATGATTCCAGTTAATTCTATGTTCAGGGAATTCTATGTTCGTAATGACATGGGGCTTGTGTGGAAGGAGCTTGACTGAAGGCTGAACAGCAATACAAAATCTGAGAGCGAGAGAGAGCGAAAGCCCTCTATGTGTGGATCTGTCAGCAAACTAAGAATTGCCATTTCAGATTTCAGTGGGTTTCCTTTTGTGGAGGCGGATATGCCTATCACCAAGATTCAGTAAGGTTTCAAAGACTGGTTATTGGATATATCTAATCTTAGACTGCAAATGGCCACTTATTTCAGTAAATAAATAAACTGAGTAAATGCTTCAGTAAAGCCATAGTAGCAATGCAGCACAATTACTCTGTATCCAAATGTTTTTACATAAAGAAATGTATGCTTCTGGCATGGGTGCATAGCTCTGCTCCCCAGTGTTTCTAACCTCTCTATACCAGTTGCTGGGGAGAACATGACTAGAAGGGTACCACTTTCCTTATGCCCTGCATGTGAAATATCCCAGGATGGGTGAATGGCTCACTGTACACCTAACAGAATCCTGATTCTGATTCCCAACTCACCCCCTTTTCAAAATGCTAACTGCTCCAAGAAGGAATTCAGAGGTTACCTTCCTTTGATGCCAGTTCTTGGCTTTAAATTCTCTGCTCCTTGTACAACTTTTCTTTAAAACAGCCCCTCCTCAGCAGCCAGGCCCAGCTAACCTGGAACGTGTAACACACCCCTAGACTTTCTGGTAGGGTTGCTATTTGTCCTAGAAAACCTGGAAAATCCTGGATTAAAGAGACCAAAATATGTCCCGGCTTGTTGGGGCAGTTGAAGCAGTAAATCCTGGATTTCTCCTTCATCACAGGCTGATGGGTAGGTTAAAAATGAAGCAGGAATCCATGCAAGAAGACTGGCACTGGTGGGAGCTTCATCCCACCCTGCAGGCTCCAGTTGCTACTGCACAGGCATAGCATTGCCACTTTATTCTTCCATTATCTCCCTTCTTCCTCTGACAGGCTCAGAAGGTGGGAAATGAAAAGAATCAAGCAGAGATGACCTTGTGTTGTGTGGTGATTGTGTTGGCAGCTTGAGCCTAGTGCCAGGCAGCACGGTGGAACATCGCTTCGAAACAGCCTTGAGAGAGTAAAGGGAGTCCCTTTACACTTGGGGGCTGCTTGGAAGCCTCATCCTCTTCATGCCATCTGGGAGGGGGGGGGGGAAAGAAGGGGGGGAAAAGCTCTTAGCTTAGCACTGGTACTGAGGTTGAAACATAATGGTAGAAAAAGTGTAATGATTAATGTGTTGAATTTACATAATCAGAATGTAAATTAATAATATGCATAATTATAATAATTTGCATAATATACAAATTAGATGCCCGGATACAAGAGATTGGAATATGGCAACCCTACTTTCAGGGCTTTACCTCAGGATCTCTGTTCATGCTGCAATTGGTCGCCAGTGAAAATAACATGTAGCAATAGCAAGTACATTTCTATACTGCTTATCAGTGCACTTAAGCACTCCCTAAGCAGTTCACAAAGCAAAGCAAAGCAAAGCAGCTTCATTTATATTCTGAAGTCACTAAAATGAGTACCCAGCTTGTTGGGGGCAATTGGGTTGGGGGGCAATGGAAGGATGCCAACCTGAGTCAACCCTGGAGCCCCTGGCTGGTACTGAACTTTCAGCCTTGTGGTTTGTGAGTGAGTGGCTGCAGTACAGGCATTTAACCACTGTACCACCAGGGCTCCAAAACAGAATTTGTACTACTTTGTGTAATAGCCATTACTGCACATCCTCACAATTACATGACTGGGGCTGCCACTGCCATAACATCCTCTTTCTGACTCCCAATTGACCCTGCCCCCCTGCCCTATGCCCTACCCAGCATACCTTTGGGGTGTTATTTTATTTTATTTTTATTGCAACTTTTTGTGCAATTCTGGAAGTCTGCTACTGCAATTTAAAGTCTTTGGGGTTTTTTTAAAAAAAGAAAAGAAACAGAAAATAAATAAATAAGGGAATCAGTTGCTTGGGTATAGCAAAAGGGAGGGTGGACAGGGGGAGAGGAGGAGACTGTAACACCACATGACTGCCAATATTGCACCTTCTCTGGCACCAACATTTCACAGCTGGGGACTAATGCAATTGCAAGCTCATTGACAGGTTTCCCTTGTCAACGAAAAGGGATGCCCTAACTGTGCTTGAGGGACACAGCAGCTGCGGGTTGGAGGCATTGTCATGCTATTAGCATCACCAAGGCTGCTTTTTCCAGGTCTGTTGTTGATAGCCTCTGAGGTGACCTTGCCTTATGGGGACACTGTGGATGAGAAGTCTCCAAGCCCCCCCCCCCATCCTCTCTACTCATGTCCTGTAGGCTCAGGCCCTGATTGAGTCTATCCATCTGGAATGTGGTCTTCCTCTCTTTCTAATGCCCTCTAACTTCCCCAGAATCATTGCATTTTCTAATGAGTCTTCTCATGATGTGGCCAAAGTACGACAACCTCAGTTTGATCATCTTGGCTTTCAGGGAGAGTTCAGGCTTCTAGGACCCATTTATTTATTTATTTATTTATTTATATCCTGCCTTTCTCCCAAAGTGGGACCCAAGGCAGCTAACAACATATATAAAACACATTAAAACAACAATTAAAATAATACAATTAAAACCGTAAAAATATAAAAATTACATATAATCACTCATACAAGCCAGATAAATACATTTTTCCTGATTGGCATGCAGGGAAACCCAACTGTAGTGGATTGCTCCTCCATGCCATCTCGTTAATATGAAATCATGATGCAACTACATATTACAACCAATATGAAGAAAGATTAACATAAGTGATCTGATTTAAAACAGTAAGCCCTTACTGATTCTCTCACTTTTGTTTGTGTGAAAAATTGTTTGTCCTTTTGGCTGTCTACGGCATCCTCAGCACTCTTCTCTAGCACCCCAAATCAAATGAATTAATTTTCTTTGTATTTCTTTGTATCTACTTTCTTTACCATCCAGCTCTCACATCCATACGTGGTAATAGGGAATACAATAGCTTGGACGATTCTAACTGTAGTGTTCAGCTCTGTATCTTTACACTTTAGGATTTTTGTGGCTTAAAAGCCATGTCTCCTCAGACAGAAACAAGTGTGAAAAGTGTGATTGATCAAAAAATAAGCTCAGTATGCCTGGCAGAGCTTATTCACAAATAAGTCTAATCTTTTACCCAGTGTGCATATTCCACCTGAACCCAGAACATTGTTGGGCATGCTTACACTTACACTATAGTTTAGGGTTCCAGCATTGTGTGTCCCTTCAGAGGCAATTGGACTACAATTCCTCTGCACTGGCTATGTTAGAAGAGCTGGTGGGAATCCAAGGATGTTTGGTGGGATGGGGAATTCCTACCCCTGCCTCAGAGGCTCAGTTGTTTGTCCACGGGAAGAAGGAGGAAGATGGAGGAATGGGCACGCCATTAGTGGGCACTCCAGATTTCTGTGGCTCTTGGTGTGAAAAGGGGCTTGGAAGTGGTGGTCAGCATGCTTCTGGATGTCTGGATTTCCTAGCCCTTCTTGTGTAGGAGTGGTGTTGTTTTGCCTACATAAAGACTGACAATTGTATAATGAGTTTGCTATTTGTCAGAGTTTGGAAAAGTTACTTTTTCTGGATTACAACTTTTCAGAATCCTCCCCAGACAGCATGGTCAAGAGGTGGATTTTGGATGGTCTCACAATTTGCTTCCCATGCTTACTTCATTTTGCTTCTCAGTAGATATGTGTAAACTGGACTCCTGTGCTGCTTTTTACACTTCCTTCTGGATACAGTAGATGTGCAGAGAGGTTTTGTGGGAATGCTTTGTTGATGCACCTTTGTTGAATGGCTTATTATTCAGTAAAATGCATAGGTTTGCCAAAAAACAAAAAATGTTTCTGTTGTGCTTTTTTAATAATGCTGTTTATTATCCTGTTTTTTAAAATTAATCCTATGGATTTTTAATTCGTATTCTCTCTGTGAATATTTATTTTTAATGTTTCTATAGTGGTTTGAGTGTTGGACTATGACTCTGGAGACCAGGGTTCGAATCCTGGCTTGGGCATGTAAACACACTAGATAACCTTGGGCAAGTCACACACTTCACTCCCTCTGAAGAAATGTGCTAAGAAAACCCCATGATAGGGTCACCTTAGGATTGCCATAAGTCAGAAATGACTTGAAAGCACACAATAACAACATAGTAGCCATTTAGACAAACAGTTTTGTGAAGAATTGTTACATGAAAGCTACAAGCATCTGATGTATTTGTTTGGCTACACTATATTGGTCAATACAGCAGATATCTGTGGCCCTATTTATGAATGAATCCTATACACAACAGTTTGTTCAATTAACATTTGCAGTTGTATATAATGTTACTGTTGTACTTTTCTGTGTCATTTAGTTTGAATGTTGTTTTAGTCTAAGTAAATATGACTGTCCTGTGTACCACAGTGCAGCATCCTGTGGCATTCAGATGCCTGTGTTTTTAGAGGCAACTGAAAGGTAGCTCTTTCAATTATTTCTGTATAGTGAAAATGTAAAGACCTAGCAATTTTGCATTTTTAAAATATTTTTTAAAACTAAAACTTCAGTTGTAATCCTGATGGCAAGGTATTTATCAGGGTGGGTCTTGTAATTATAACTATAACAAATTATCTTTATAAAGTAACTTTGAGAGCTCTAGTGTGGATAATAATAAACCAGCATAATAATAATAATAATAATAATAATAATAATAATAAGTTTTATTTATAACCCGCCCCTCTGCTCGGCAATCGGGGCGGCGTACATCAATTTAAAAATACAATAGATAAAACAATTCCTGCCCCCCCACCTCCCCCCCACCCACCCACCCCTTAAAACAAAATTAAACCATTAACAAGTTAAAAATAAAGCCGAGATAAAATACAAACAATTAAATCTATCCAGCCAGGTAGCTAGTTGGATAGTGATGTTTGAGGATCACCTGCTAAAAAGATTCCAACTGACAACAGTTTCAGCATTAAGTCTTCACCGAGCCGGGCAGTTATTCCAGGAAGGCCTGCCGAAAGAGATCCGTCTTTACTGCCTTTTTAAAGGCAGTAAGAGTAGTAATAAGACGGATCTCATCCGGCAGGCCATTCCAAAGCCTGGGAGCGGTCGCGGAGAAGGCCCTCTGGGAGGTCTGTGAAAGCCTGGTCTTTATTGGCTGCAACAGGTTCCTCCCAGAGGACCGCAGGGCGCGGGGGGGATTGTACGGGCAGAGGCGGTCCCTAAGATAAGATGGACCCAAGCCATGTAGGGCTTTAAAGGTTAAAACTAACACCTTGTACTGCGCCCGGAAACTAATTGGCAGCCAGTGGAGGGATTTTAGCACAGTTGTTATATGCTCCCTCCTCCATGTTCCAGTAATCAACCTGGCTGCCATATTTTGGGCTAATTGCAGTTTCCGAGTTAAGCACAAGGGTAGCCCCATGTAGAGTGCATTACAGAAATCTAGACGTGACGTTACCAGAGCATGTACCACGGTTTCCAGGTCCCTTCTATCCAGATAAGGGCGCAGTTGGCGTATCAGCCGAAGCTGATAACAGGCGCTCCTGACCACCGCATTCACCTGACTAGTCATGTGAAGCGATGAATCTAGGAGCACCCCCAGACTGCGAACACAGTCCTTGGAGGAGAGTGTGACTCCATCCAGGACTGGAGACTGTATTCCCAAATCAGGTTTCGGGCCCGTCACTGTCAGTACCTCTGTTTTGTCTGGATTCAGTTTCAGTCTATTTTTCCTCATCCAATCCATTACCGCTCTGAGACAGGCGTTAAGAGAAGAGACGCCATCTGAAGTCTGAGCTGATGATCTGGTCATGGAGAGATATATCTGGGTGTCATCAGCGTACTGATGGCACCAAGCTCCATGCCTCCGAATGATCTCCCCCAGCGGCTTCATATAGATATTAAACAGCATCGGGGACAGGATGGCGCCCTGAGGGACGCCACAATTAAGCTCAATTTTGGATGAGCAACTGTCCCCGAGCCTCACCCTCTGGGATCTGCCCGAGAGGAAGGAACGGAACCACTGCAATGCAGTGCCTCCAATTCCCAACTCTCTCAGGCGATCCAAGAGGATGGCATGATCAATAGTATCAAAGGCCGCTGAGAGATCCAAGAGCACTAACAGGGTCACACTACCCCTGTCAATACTCAAGCGGAGGTCATCAGTCAGAGCAACCATGGCAGTCTCCACTCCATAACCCGTCCTGAAGCCGGTTTGAAATGGATCAAGATAATCAGTATCATCCAAGACCTCTTGGAGTTGGGAAACAACTGCCCTCTCGATCACTTTGCTTAAAAAAGGAAGCAAAGAGACTGGTCTGTAATTATTTCTATCCAGGGGGTCCAGGGAAGGCTTCTTCAGGAGTGGCTTAACGGCCGCTTCCTTCAGACAAGATGGTACCATACCTTCCCTGAAGGATGTATTGATTGTATCCCGAAGGAAAACTCTCAACGCGTCCCCCCCCCGGACGACCAGCCAAGATGGACAGGGATCGAGAGGGCAAGTCGTCTTCCTTATCTTACCAAGAAGCTTGTCCACGTCATCAGTACTCACAGACTGAAAATGATCCAGTAAATTTCCATCAACAGAGTTGCTGGACACCTCGTCTACTGTTTCTGACAAAACAATGGCATCCAAGTCGGCTCTTATCCGAGAGATTTTATCTGCAAAGTAGGTATTAAATGCGTCACAGCAGGCTATCGTAGGGTTAAGCAGGGGACCTGATGCCGGAGGAACCTTTGTCAACTCCCCCACCACCCTAAACAGCTCTGTCGGACGGGACTCTGCAGACGCAATGCGTGCAGAACAGAAGGATTTCCGCACTGCACGCAAAGCCTCCCTGTAGGAGTCAAGATGCTTCCTAAGGAGAGTTCTGTCGGATGGGAGATGAGACTTCCGCCATTCGCACTCTAGTCGTTGTCCAGCTCGCTTCATCCTCCTAAGCTCCTCGGTATACCAGGGCTTACGATTCGAAGCGGGCTGGAAAGGACGCTTGGGAGCGATTGTGTCAATAGCCCTGGTCAGATCGATGTTCCAAGTATTCACCAGGGCTTCGACAGAATCACTGGCGTTACCAACCATTAAACCCTCCAAGGCCTTCTGGAAACCAATTGGTTCCATGTGCCTTCCCCCAGGGGGGACTATAGTGGCCTTTAGCTCAGTCTTGACCAGAAAGTGATCCGTCCATGACAATGCGGAGGCTGTTGTGACCTCCGCCCACGGATACTCCTGATCAGTACTAAAGACCCCATCGAGTGTATGGCCAGCACAATGTGTGGGCCCGTCCACCAATTGGGATAGGCCCATGCTTGTCATGGTTTCCATGAACTCCTGAGCTGCGCCTGTTAGACTGGACAAGCCGGTCTCAAGAGGAATGTTGAAGTCGCCCAGAACCAAAAGTCTGGGCGACTCCAGCAATAGCTCTGAGACCAGCGAGGTCAGCTCGGTTAGGGAGTCTGTTAAGCAACGGGGTGGTCGGTATACCAACAGAATCCCCAAACTATCCCTGGTGTTCAGGCTAAGCGTTAGTGCTGCTGCTCTGTGGTTTGCAGTGAATGAGCAAGCCAAAACCCTTCCCTACAAAATGGAGTTTAGATTGTTACAATCAGTTACAAATATAGTTCCAAGATCCTTAAAGTAGTTGGTTGCTGCTACAGCTGCCTTTTGTGAAAAGCAATTCTTTATGTTCCCCATTTCCCAAAAGTAACTAAAGCTTTTTCATTATCTTTAAAATGCATCTGAATGCTTTAAGTAGCTGACTTGTGTCCCCTTAGCACCCACAAGAGAGCACAAGGCAACATCAGAAATCCACAGTTTGAACCACTGCTCAAATATATGGAATATTCCTCTTCCAACATTTAATGAATCCAAACCTTTGTAACTAAACAACTAACAACAAGTTCGCCATTACACCACAAATGGAGTGAAATTATCTGCAAATAAGTTATAACCACTGTGTAACTTTAGTTATAGCTTTGTTACTGGGGGAAAGGATTGATTATTAATTACTTCTAAGCTCTGCATAAAAGTCCAAGTGAACATACAAGAAATACAAATATCATAATAGTGATACATAGCAGTTTATAGCAGAGCTTTCAAGTATTCACAAATGTTTTTGTTCAATAATAATATTATTCTGGTAATCCATCAACAACTGGGTAAACTCACTGTAAAGTGATTATTATTACCTCTTATTGCAGATGGTGGAAGTGGGAGTCTTAGGACTGTAGCTTGAGTCAGACCCCTTAGGAAGCTCATGGCTTAGGAGATTCAAATCAGGATGTCCTTCTTATTCACAGCTCAAGTTCCTAGCCCCTACACACCACACAAAAATTTCAGAACTTGATGGTTGATTTATGTATCCTCTTTCTGGTGTGTGCTACTGCAGCATGGCATAGTGGACTATGATTTTGGAGATCAGGGTTGAATTCCCAGTTTGCCCATGAAACCCAGTGGGTGACCTTGGGCAAGTCACATGTTCTCAGCCATGGGGGAAGGCAATGCCAAAACTCCTCTGAAGAAATCTTGCCAAGAAAACCTCATTATAGGTTTGCCTTAGGGTCATGTCAGTCAGAAATGACTTGAAGGCACAACAACAACCTTGAGAGCCAGTGTGGCATTGTGGTTTGAGTATTGAACTACAGCTCTGGAGACCAGGGTTCGATTCCCAGTTTGACATAAAACCCACTGGGTGACCTTGGGTGAGTCACATGCTCTCAGCCTCAAGGGAAGGCAATGGCAAACCTCCTCTGAACAAATCTTGCCAAGAAAAGCCCATGAAAACCCTAAAGGGCAAGATTCTGCCCCCTTCTCTCTGCTGAGTTAGTTGAGTGCAAACTGCTTTTGCACTTTGCAGCAATGGAAGTAAGCTGGGGACAAATGGGGAATGGGAGGAGCAGAGAGAAACTGGAACATTTTAAAAGCAGCTGAAAAGTAAGGCAGCAGAGGACTGACTGCTCCTGCCAAATCAGGACAGTTGGAAGTTATGAAATGTATTTGAAAACATCTCGGTTTAATGAAGCTATTATCACTTAAGATCCTAAGCTCTCAATCCGTTAAATTTTCCACATCTTTGGTAATAGTAATCATGATGATGATGATGATGATGTAATAATGATATCTATTGGCAATTATCTCTGTTAGAGTTGTGGAAACTGGATTTCTATCTAATAAAGGTTTGAATAAAATACAGAAAAAAGTTTTATGAAAGCACAAAGAAGCTGCAAGCAGGAAGAGAAGACACCAAGAAAGACTTACAGCATAGCTAAATACAATGATGAAGGCATCAAGTAGAATATATTTGGAACCTTATATCACAGCAGCCTTTAGTGTGGGTTCTTAAGGAAAGATTTTACAACATCCTGTTTTGAATAATATTTGGCAACTAACTATTGGCATAAAAATCCATCCAGATTTAATTATCAGTGTCTAAGGTGTTATCTTCGTAGGCAGACATATTCCATATTTTGGAGATGTGCTATAAGAATATATTAGTGTGTTATTATAAAGGAACTTGAAAAGGTAACAAGCCAGAGTGATATTGTTTTGTTCTGTTAAAAATATTGTCCCATTAGAAAATGCTAAAATGATGGTCCACTTACTGAGAGCTCATTTAGCTGTAATTCAAAATCAGGAGGGGGGGGGGAGAGATTAATCCTCCTCCTCTGAACAAGTGGCTTTTGTATGTTTGGGATATAGTTTACATGGTCAAATTAATTAATATTATTACTGCAAGAGAAGGGAGATCACGGAACAATCATTTCATTGAAAGATGATGTTTATGTTTCCATGTCTTGTACTGAAATAATAAAGTACAAGCTCCTAAGCCATACACAGTAGTAGAAATGTTATAAAGAGACATGATGTTAAGTATATAGTAGTTAGACAATATACAGTTTTCTGTTGACAAGAGGAAATTGAGAAACGTGTTAAATATAATTCTTGATACAAGTAACCTGTGTTCTCTTTATTTTTCTTGGCAGTATCTTTATAATTTTAAAAAAGAGGATCTACGGGCCTTTGCAGACTGCCAGAAATAGTGCAAATTGAGTCCACTTTAAGGGTTAGGGTTAGTGCTAGGGAATCATGGGAATTGTTTTTCCCCCCCTGAGACATTGAGCCTTCTCTGTCAGAGAGCTCTGGTGCCACAATAAAATACAGTTCCCATGATTCCCTAACCATAACCCTAACCCAGGGGTAGGCAACCTTTTTGAGCTGGGGGCCTGGTTGCTGTCCCTCAGACAATTAGGGGGCCGAAGCACCAAAAATAAATAAATAAATAAATAAAAATAAATATATTTTTTTAAAAAAATTAAACAATTAAAAAAATATGCATACACACTCTCTCAGCCTCAGAAAAGCCATGGCAAAACCCTTGTGGAGATTTTGCCAAGAAAACCCCAAGAACAAGTAATAACAACAATAATCAATATCATCATGGCGGGCGGTGGGGGCGGCGGCGGCACGACCAGCCTGGGGCCGGTCCAAAGGCCTTGGGGGGCTGCATCCGGCCCCCGGGCCTTAGGTTGCCTACCCCTGCCCTAACCCTTAAAGTGGACTCATTTTGCACTATTTCTAGCAGTCTGCAAAGGCCCTAAGTATAGAATCCTAGAGTTGGAAGAGATCTCAAGGGCCATCCAGTCCAACCCTCTGGTATGCAGGAACACACAATCAAAGCGCTCCTAAGAGATAGCCATTCAGCCTCTGTCTAAAAACCTCCAAAGAAAGAGACTTGACCACACTCCCAGGCAGCATATTCCACTGTCAAACAGTGCTTAGGGTTCATTCAAACTACAAAATAACCCAATGTGGAAACCAATTTATTTCCATGGCGTTTATACTCACACCTAATATGCTCGATGCAGTTTGCGGGGGGGGGGGAGGGATGCTGCTTGAAAACCCACTTACCCTAGTATATTCGATACCTGGGGAGGGGGGTCCGCATATTTTGAAACCTCCAAAAAGAAAAAGAAAAAAGACTCGATCACTGTCTGAGGCCACATATTCCACTGTTGAACACCTCTTACAGTCAGAAAGCTTTTCCTCATGTTTAGACAGAATATCTTTTCCTGTAGCTTGAATCCATGTCTGTCTCTAGGGCAGCAGAAAACAATCTTGCTCCTTCTTCAATCTGACATACTTTCAAATTTGGGTATCATGTCAGTTCGTAACCTTCTCTTACCCTGGATAAACATGCCCAGCTCCTTAAATCTCTCATCATAAGGCATGGTTTCCAGACTCTTCACCGTTTTGGTCACCAGCCTCTAGACACGCTCCATCTTGTCCACATCCTTTTTGAACTGTGGTGCCCAGAACTGGACACAGTACTCCAGGTGGGGCCTGACTAAAGCAGAATAGAGTGGCACCATTACTTCCCTTGATCTAGGTAGACACTAAACATCTATTGATGCAGCCTAGAATTGCATTGGCTTGTTAGAAATAACTGTATAGTAAAATAAAACTAACAACATTTAAGAGAGGGAATAGGAAACAAAGCAGACTACCTTTATAAAAATAGACTCCAAATACAGGTTTGAACATTTTATTGGTCTCCATTGCATTTCCCAGAATCCTGCTGGCATTTTCATTCCAATTCAGTATCGTGCGGCATCATGGTCTACATTGCGTAACTTTTTGTATGTTTAGCTATGTAGCAAAGGCACTAAGAAATCCTGTTAGTGAATTGCAAAGACACCTAACAGGATACTAGAAAGAGAGTCCTGATGGGCATCGGCATCTTCCAATGTACAACGGGACTGATGCTTATTGATCACTTTGCTGGCTCCCCTACAAAATAATGTAATAGCAGCTCCTTACTGGATATGGCTGTTATGGAACTGCCCAATTCTAATTCCTGTGGATGGTTATGAATTCCCAGCTCATCTATGAAACCCGCTGGGTGACCTTGGGCAAGTCACATGCTCTTAGTCTCAGGGAAAGCCCCCTGTAAACCCCCACAGAACAAATCTTGCCAAGAAAACTGTATGATATGTTCACCTTAGGGTCATCATAAGTCAGGAACAACTTGAAGGCACACAATAATAAGTCCACTTATGAAGCTGTTAGTCACCAAGAAGATTTTGGCCTTTTTTCTTTTCACATAGAAATCAGTGTCCATCCTTGTGCCTTATTTCTTCAAAACATATATATCATTTACGAATGCATGCCTTTGTCTCATCAGCTAAAATATGTTTGTGTGCCTGTTTTTCAAATATTAAAGAAAATCCCAGGTTTCAGTTCATCATGCCTCTGTCTAAAGGGATCTTAGGTACCTGAGCAGGATATGCTTCCATATGAGGCTGTCAACCAGTATAGATATGCGGTGGGGAAAATGCAGCATGCAGCCCCCAGAGCCTCCAAGCAGTTCTCCAAAGCCTCCCATCTTGACAATAGGATTGCCAGAGTAAAAACTGGAGATTGCACCCATTAAAATAGAAGAGGGGATTTCAGCAAGCGTTGCTTGCCACACAACCAAGTAAAAAGCAACACCTGCAGAAATTCTCTCTTTTATTAAACCATTAAAGGTACCGTACAGGAGATCTCCCCAGTTTTCACTGGCACCTTGTTGAATGGGCCAACATAAGGGAACCTTGAAGAGAGCCTGTCCAGTCTTTAGAAAACAGGAAGGGGCAATAAGAATAGAAGGTTAGAGAGGAGCAACCACACACTGGCAGAAACAGAGTAGTAGTTGGCCTGATTCAGCAGTGTCAAGTTGAAACAGAACAGAAACAAGAATAATAGCGTGAATAAAACATGCAGGTGGGGAAGCACAAAGTCTTCTTGTTTGAGCCGCTCATTCTGCTGAGCATGGATATATTTGGGATGGGGGAAGTGGGGAGGCCCAGAAGTGACTTGAATGTTTGAAACACCCCCATGTGGAGGAGATTCATGGCAGCAGGGGTTTCCATAATTCAGCACAGATAGGATTCAGCTGGTAAGAAACAGATGCTGGGTTCATTCCAGTTAGAAATAAGGTTGTAAATGTTAGCACTGAGGCCAATTAACCATCACAGCAACCCATCTAATGCGAGGTAGAGGCTTGGTTTGGGGCAGTGGGACATTCAACTGTGCAAAACCTACTGAAATGAATGGCAGCTATACAAGGGCACAAATACAGAAGTCTGAGCACCCTAGCACATGTACCAGTGAAGCAATAAGGGCAATTACTTTGACTGCTGTCTCTGTTACTCCATTACTTCTACGACTTCTAGTGTAATTCACACAAAGATATGTAAGATAAATCTATTGTGTTGTAATAGTGCTATAGTGTTGAACGATGACTGGGGAGACCCAGGGACAAATCCTCTCATGTGGTGCCTTTTCCTTTCAGCCTAAGCAAATGCACTGTGCTGTTGTGAACAAGGCTGGCCCTGCTGTTAGGTGGAATGAGGTGACCACCTTATATGGCAGATACTAGGAGGAAGCTGCAGCAGCTTCCTAACTTGGCTCATGAATTTTTCAGCTGTCCTCCTTGGTTGGAGGATAGAGATGTGTATCATGTGTGGTGGAAGTCACAGTTCTGTTGCCAGTGCCAAAATTAGATTCAGCTGCCAGTCCAGCCATCTTCTGTGGGACGGTGAACAGGTGAAAAAAGGTGAAAGGTCTAGGGACCAATCTTGCCCAAAACTCTTCTGGGTTCATATCGGCTCTCAAAATTCCTCAAAATGAAAAATGAAATTAAATAAAAAGCAAATCTAGATGGGGCTAGATATCCTCTTCAGGTTTTGAAAAAACAGACATTTTAAGATGTTAGAACAGTATAGATAATTCTTATTTAAAGGTGAAGGCTTCCAATAGATATTTGTTAACTGCCATTGAGTTGATCCCGACTCGTGGCAACCCATGGATGAGACATCTCCAAGACTTCCTATTTTCCACTGCTCTGCTTAGGTCCTGTAAATTTATACCCGTAACCTCCTTAATAGAGTCCATCCATCTAGCATGTGGTCTTCCTCTCTTTCTACATCCCTCCATCTTTGCTAGCATTTTATTCTCTTTTCCAATGAGTAATTCTTTCCCATGATGTGACCAAAGTATGACCACATCAACTTTATAAGCTTGGCTTCCAGGGAGATTTCAGGCTCAAACTATTCTAGGACCCATTTGTTTATCTTTTTGGCTATTCATAATATCCTCGGCACTCTTTTTCAGCACCACATCTCAAATGAATTGATTTTCCTCCTATCTGCCTTTGTAGTCTGTGGAAAGGGAAGGGAAAACACACTTCAGGGCTGCACTTTATCCCTTTTGTTTGTTTGTTTGTTTACTAAGGAATCTGTTACTAAGAAGGTAAGAATGGAAACTAGCTCCTGGGAGGGAATCCCTTGCATTTATTAGGATTCAAAAAGTTTAAAACAGAAAGTTTAAAACATCAGTGTACTCGTGACAGCCTGTGCACCTATGATAGTGGAAATATGCATTCAAAGGTGATTGTTATCTAGTTCTTGGAATCCTTTTCATCTGAATATCCTCTCAAGGCCAAACTAGATAAGAGTTGTCCTGTGGCAAGTCAATACCACTCTCTGTCTTCCAGCATTTGCTGTATGATCTGCCTGCCTCACTTTGCCTAACGGTAGGACTGTCCATGATACTCGGGAGTGCCTTTCACTGCTTGACTGTGGAATAACATTTTAAAAACCACGAGTATGCACTCTTACTTTGTAAATTGCAAATGAATGAATGAATGAATAAATTAATCAGGAGGCCCTAAGAGAACTACATATGTCTTTAAAAAAGCATAGACCTCCCTCACCCCCATAGTGGTCAGGTTCTATAGCCCCACAGACACAAATCCAAAATGGACTGACTACAGAACATGATCAGCCCTAAGATACTTAAAACCTAAAGTCTTTAAAAAGAAAACACAAAACCCTTAAGGAGAAAAATGCTAAACAACACTCCCCTGCAAAAAAAAAAAAAAAAAAGGAAAAAAAACCTCTCAAAGAAAGCAGGCAGTGCATGCTCCTTAGCCACTGAACATTGAGGGTCAGTTGGAAAAGAAACCTGGAAGACTGGGATGGGACTTGGAAGGAACGGAATAAGGTATCTGGATATAGGCATGACTACCTGAGACCTTGAACAAGAATACAGAAGGGGATTCCAAAGCCTGGAGCATTCATGGCCAGTGGTATCCCTAGGCTTGGTGTCACTCGGTGCGGTAACTCATGGCGTCATCCCCCCTTTGACCTCCTCTCATTTCACACTATACAGAATCCTTAGGAATGCTTTTTTGCACTAATGTTACTCGTAAATTGTAATTTCCATATACCACTGAATGTGCTGCTAATAGTTGTGACATAAACAACTAGCAAAACTAAAAATTATACCTTCAAATTACAATATCATAAGCACAACCTAAATGCATTTACCGGTACATATACATAATGAATATCTGGTTTTGACACCAACAAAATTGGTAAAAATATATAAAACGGGTAATCATAGATGTTGGAAATGAAATCAAACTACAGGAAGTTGGTTTCATATATGGTGGAATTGTAATAAAATCAAAATATATTGGATGAATGTGCATAAAACAATAAGTAAAATACTTAAAATAAAATATGACTTATTACCAGAAATATATCTATTGAATATGACAAATAAGATTTCAGAAAAGATAGAAAAGAAACATGGAAGAGTATTGTTATACATGATAACAACAGCAAGAATAATATTAGCAAAGTAATGGAAGCTGATAGAAATTCCTTCAATTAACGAATGGCTCATAAAACTTATTGAAATGATGAGTATGGATATTCTCACAGCAAGATTGAATAAGCAAAATTTAGAAAAAGTTAAACAAGATTGGACCCCTATACTGCAATAATATAAAGAAAACTTAATTGTGTAAGAATTTATATAAATGAATGTATTGAAATATTAATATAAATGTGCCGTGATATCAATGAAATATAAATATAAATGATCAAAGATGTTAAAGTTGAAGTTATAACACACAGAGGATATAAATGATATAATACATTGATTGTGAAGACAATAAGAGTAAGTTGAAAAATAGATGAGGACAAACTGGAGTTTCAGTGGAAGTCAAATGTATATATGTAAATATAAATTGAAAATGATATTAATATTTCATTGTAATGTGTATGTGAAAGAAAAGTACTTTTTAATAAAAATTCAAATTTAAAAAGTGATTTTTTAAAAAAAGTAAAAGAATGATTTTTTTTAAAAAAAATCAATCTCAAAGGTGCTACAAGATCTTACATACTGATTTTACAGACTAACACAGCTATGTCTTTGAATTCTTTTTCCATGTGTTATACTTCAGAGCACTTTATGAGCAACAACAGCAGCAGCAAAGTTCTCCAAACATTGTCTATTTCTACTGAAATTTCTACATGAACTGTTTGGGGCCATTCTAAAAGGCTTGGTTGGCAGTGCCACCCATCTCTCCAAAGAAACCAGTGCATCTTTTTGTTGAACAAATAAAAATGATGCGGGGGGGGGGATGCTTCTCTTTTATCCAGTGTACATTTTTCGAGCACTTCCAGTTGTGTTGTTTCATGCACTGGATGCAAAGGCGTGTATGTGATATGCATCTACCCACGTAACAAACATGCATCCTCCATCTCTAAAGTCACTTCACTGGAATGTGTGGCTGCGTTGCATTAATTATGCCCAGCAGATACCATGCGTTCCTTGTGTCTTTCCTTCCTCAGGCCAATAGATGGCGCTCTCTACACAAGGCAGCTCTTTGGAGCCAGGGAAGGTGGGGGAAGTGACAGTCACTGCAGCAGCTGGAGGAAAAAACCTTAACCCTTCTTCTCTTTCTCTCTCTCTCTCTCTCATCTGTTGGGAAAATCCACAGTAGAAACTGCATAACTTTTCAGGGCTGGGGGAAGAAAAACTTCTGGTTAGAAGGACTAGGTGCAAATGAGATGTAGCCCCTGTCCATTGATATTGATTGAGTGATTGCATTGATATCTTGTTGTTGTTGTTGTTGTGTTCCTTCAAGTCGGTTCTGACTTATGAAGACCCTAAGCCAAACCTATCATGGGGTTTTCTTGGCAAGTTTCTTCAGAGAGGGTCTGCTGTTGCCATTCCCTGAGGCTGAGAGAGTGTGACCTGCTGAATGTCACCCAATGGGTTTCCACGGCCGAGTGGGAATTCGAACCCTGGTCCCCAGAGTCCTAGTCCAAGACTCAAACCACTACACCTCATATAAATTACCTCTTCTCCACAATGTCTCCAGAATCAGTGGCCCATTGTGGTTCCCATGATAGTGGGGGCAGTGCATCTGTTCTGAGTTTTACTCTGTTCTATCCAAGGTGCTGAATCCAATCCCAAGCCAGCATGGTGTACTGATTTGAGTGTTGGACTAGGACTCTGGAGGCCAGGATTTAAATCCTGGCTTGGCTTATAAACCCACTGAGTGACCTTGGCCATGTCACATTCTTTCAGCCTTAGAGGATGGCAGTGGCAAACCCCCACTGAAGAAACTTATCAAGAAAATCGCATGATAGGTTTGCCTTAGGGTCACCATAAATTGGAAACGACTAGAAGGTGTGAACTTGAAGGTGTGAACTCCGATTCCCCTGAGCCACAACGACAACAAAAATAATCTCTGCATTAATGAAACCACACTAACACCCATCTAGATCTCAGTGAGTTACTTTTAAGAGAGATACATATAAGAAGACATGGAAAACATTTTCTAGTCATATATTAGTTCAGCATTCCTTTCAACAACCCTGCAAGGTAGGTCAGTGTGATATTGTTCCCCCATATTGCCAGTGGGGAAGAAAGGCAGCATAACTCCTGTAGGCAACACCATGTATCATTTAGTGTCCTTTCCTACAGCTGTACAGAGCTGGATTGGCATCAACTGCTCTCAGGATACTGTATTGATTTTTAGAAGCAGTTCATTTATAACTATTGGGTAGTTGAACTTTCACCCTGTCATTTCCTCCTGACATTTCTGGGAATTGTTGGAGAGATGGCTTTGGGGCTTATTTTAAAGGAGTTTACAGGAGGCAAGTGATAACAGACAAGGCACACGGGTGGTTTAACACACACTTGATTTCCTGCTGAGCTCTTGGTGGGGGCAACCTACCCAGGCAGAAAGTGATATCAGCCACAGGTGACTCCTTTGAGTGGATGACACCTGACTGGGCGCCAATTTAGTATTATTATTGTATTTGCCTAGTTTAGCCACAGATGAGCTTCTGTAGCCTCTCATCAATATTGGCAAAGTAAATGAGAAGCTGAAGCTCTTGTTCACCAAACTCCAAATTTATTTTTGGAGCCTGAAATATATTTTTCTGACAAAATTAAAACAAGGGGCTTAGACTAAATGATTGCAAATGGGGAGCTCTCCAGGATGTAGGGGAAAGGCTCTTCACATTCTAGAGCAGGACTCTAAAACCTGTGGCCTTTCTGATGGTGGTGAACTCCAACTCTCCTGAGCCCTAGTTAGCCTAGCCCATGGTGTGGCATGATGGGAGTAGTTCATCAATCTGCAGAGCAGCTTTTCTCAACATTTTTACCTTTAAGGAACCATTGAAATAATTGCCAGGTCTCAGGAAACCCCTTTATACAAATTATTACATCTATAGCTCCCTCCCCCCCCCCCCCATCACAATCTCTTGCAGAATCCAAGGGTTCTGGGGAACTTTAATTGACAAACTCTGCTCTGGTGGGTTGAAGTTCTGCATCTTTATTCTAGAGAATATAGCAGAACAACTGTCCCCAACTGAGGGTCCTCCAGATGTACAGGGCTCCAATTCCATCATCCCCATCCATCCATCCATCCATCCATGTCCAATGGATCTGGTTGCAAATGACTATGGCAGAATACACAATACAAGCATAAAGGCAAAAGGTGCATCACCATTAGCTTTGTTCAGATCCTGTAGTTCCAACTTTTAACATATGAGGCTGCCTTGCTCCCAATGTGGCTTTCAGAGCATCTGTTCTTCCACTGCTGAGCTGTCCTTCAGCTAAATGGCTCTCTTCTGCTCTCCAGACCTGCCTGTCATTTACCTTAGGACAGGCACAAGCCAGGAAGAGCTGCTTTTGAGAGGCCAGGAGGGTATCTGAGCTTTCCAAATATTTGTGTCTCTAAGTGAGCCATACCTCTGATCCTTCTAAATGCCTACTTATGACCAGCAGAACCCCCACGCACGCACGAGGGGCTGTATCTGGGGAAGAGGGAGCTGAGATGGAGTCTGTTATGACAGCACTGATAAGGCCCGAGTGTTGACAGAAGCAATAATGAGGTCCATTCACTTCTGCTCACTATCAGGTAGCGGCAGGGATGATTGTGGAATGCAAGGGCAAGAAAACCACTATGTGCCGATCTACACACTCTCATTCTCTGGATTCTCTCCATTCTCTCTAGGCCATTCATTTTACAGCAAGAGTTAACATTCTTGACATGGAAACAACTTCTTAAAATTATGTTTCTCACCCAAGGATTTTCCTATTTTGTATCATTTGTAACCAATTTTGTTGTTGTTGTTGCTAACTGCCCTTGAGTCAATCTCAGCCCGTGGCAACCATATGGATGAGACATCTCCAAGACTCCCTGTCCTCCACTGCTCTGCTTAGTTCCTGCAAACCAGAGACCTCCCTAATAGAGTCCATTCCATCTAGTGTGCGACCTTCTTCTCTTTCTGCTTCCCTCCACCTTTGCTAGCACTATTGTTTTTTTCCAATGAGTCGTGCCTTCTCATAATGTGGCCCAAATACAACAGCCTCTGTTTTGTCATCTTGGCTTCCAGGAAGATATCTGGCCTGCTCTGCTCTAGGACCCACTTGTTTGTCTTTTTGGCTGTCCATGGAATCCTCAGTACTCTTCTCCAATAGTCTCTTCTCTGTAGCCAATATTTATTTTTAATGTATATTTCATCCTGTCCCAACAGTGAGGGCTTGGGCTCTGGCTCCAAAGAATTTACAGTAGAGACAGGGACCCTTTGTTCCCCCAGAAATTTTGCACCACATGGGTCTTTCACACTGCAGAATTAAAGCACTATGGTTCCACTTTAACTACTCTGGTTCCATCCTATGAAATCCTGGGATCTGCAGTTTAGGAAGGCAAGGCCTATTTAGAATTCTCAGCTGGAGAACTTGAGTCTCTCACCAAACTACAAGCCCCAGGATTCCATAAGATTCTGCCATGGCAGTTAAAGTGGAATCACAGTGTTTTAATTCTGTAGTGTGGAAGGGCCCCATGTTGCTCAGTCCCTTGTACTTGGCTGTGCTGGCTGGGACTTTGGGAAGTTGAACTTCATAACATCAGCAAGGCCAAAAGTTCTCTACTTCTGGTTTACAGTCTAACAGGCTGATAATCCTGTAGAGAAAGGCAGAATCTAGACATATAGGGGTTGCAGACTGCCAGAAATAGTGTGAATTCAGTCCACTTTTAGGGTTAGGGTTAGAGTTAGGGAACCATGGGAACTGTATTTTATTGTGGCATCAGAGTTGTCTGATAGAGAAGGCTCAATGTCTCAGAAAAATAACAGTTCCCATGATTCCCTAGCACTAACCCTAACCCTAAAAGTGGACTGAATTCACACTATTTCTGGCAGTCTGCAACCCCCCATAATTGGGTACAAGAGGCTGCTGATAGTCACATTGCTGCAACTGTTTTAGAATTAAATGGATCTTGTGATGAGGAATCCTTTCTGCATCATTTTGCATGGATGGGATAACAGGTGTTTATAAATACTTGTTACAATTTTTGGTAACTAAACTGAAATTGGAAGTGCACCGGGAAAGATATACTGTTAGAATGCTGAAGAGTTAGGATTACTTATTCACTTTCTGTGACTATTACTGTCCATGATTCTTTTGTATGAGTCACTGGCAAGAGCATAACTTCAGACTGTGATTCAGACAGAGATGCAATGGGCAGTTTCTTGTTATAATGGGTGATTTTGCTATGCTTCATTCAGAGCTTGAAAAAAAATTCCTTTTGGGGACTACAACTCCCAGAATTGTTGTTGTTGTGTGCCTTCAACTTGTTTCTGAATTGTGCAACCCTAAAGTGAACTATCATGAGGTTTTCTTGTCAAGTTTCTTCAGAGGGGTTTGCCATTGCCATCCCCTGAGGCTGAGAGTGTGTGACTTATTCAAGATCACCCAGTGGGTATATGTGGCTAAGCCAGGATTTGAATCTTGGTCTCCAGAACCCACATTCATACAATGTGTTTCATGGTGTGTCTCTGTGTGTACTTGAATCTGAGTCTTCCCAGTCAAACAACCTAAGCCCATATCACACTAGCAACATGATTGTTTGCCTTGTCCTAACTATTGTTGTGTGCCTTCAAGTTGTTTCTGACATATGATGACCCTATCACTGGTTTTCTTGGCAATATTTGTTCAGAAGGGTGTTTGCCTTTGTCTTCTTCTGAGGCTGAGAGAGTGTGATTTACCTAAGGTCACCCAGTGAATTTTTTTTATGGCTGAACAGGAATTCAAACCTTGATATCCCAGAACTGTGGTCCAGCACTCACTACCTCTCAACTTCACTCTGAAGATGACTTTGCACAGGGAAAGGGAAAATTTGGGGGAAGACAGGTGTGAATACAGTTATAACTAGGAATGGTGGTTATACAAGAACTGAAAATTATTCAGGCACAGACCCATTAACCAGGCTTCTCTGTGAGAATTTGTGATTGGAAAAAATAACTTTTTTTTTTTAGCTGTAGATACAATAATTTTAATGCAGGGATTTCCTGAAACATAAAAATATTTCAAAGTTCCTTCAGGTTAAAAAGGCTGAAAAAGTATCAAAAAGAAAGAGACAGAGTAGTTTAATCCAAAGGGCACTGTGTAACACTATATATTTATTATGATCAACTAAAGGGTTTTATTCGAGTTTGCTCACAAGCGTATGTGTGTGCATTCAAGGCATCAATTGACTTATGGTAACCCTGTGAATTTTTTAGGGTTTCTTAGGCAAGGAGTACTCAGAGGTGGTTTTGCCAATTCTTTCCTTTGAAATATAGCCTATAGCACTTGGTATTCGTTGGTGGTTACCCATCCAATTAATAACCAGGGCACATGTTGCTTAGCTTCCAAGATCAGATGGAATCTGGTGTGTTTAGAATATTTAGGCCTCAGAAGTAGACCCAGTGAATTAAGATGTGGATTAATCCCAGGTAAATAAATGAGGGATTGCAATTTAAAAAACAGCTAGTAGTGGGCTGGTTTTCACATTCCAATAATTTATTCTCCCAGATAAAAGAATAAACAAGAAAAGTAAGTGGTCAGAAAGAAAGGAAAAAGATGTTTCTCATAACATAGCAACTAGGGTGTATGCACACTGCAGAAATAAAACAGCTTGACACCACTTTAACGGCCATGTCTCAATGCTATGGGTTTCTGGGATTTTTAGTTTTGTGAGATATTTAGCCTTCCCTGTCAGAGAGCTTTGGTGTCCCACCAAACTAGAAGACTGAAAGGAGACAAAGTCCCACGTGTTACGTGATGTCCAAAAACTTTTATTTCTTAAAAAGCCCAACATGTTTTGGCCTTATCACCAATTGGCCTTTTTCTTGGGCAAATAATACAATAAGCAAAAACAGATTTATGATAATTGTGGTGTAGTCCCACCAAACTACAAATCCTAGAAATCTATAGCATTGAGCCATGGAAGTTAAAATGGTGCCAAACTGCTTTATTTCTTCAGTGTGGCAGCAGTCCTGGACACTGCATTTGTATCAGCCTGGGCATCTTGAGAGGCCTCTGGGAGGAGCTGGTCTTTTGTCCATGCTCAGAGGAGCATTGCTCTACCGTTGTTTATAAATGCAAGGCCTGCCAAGCCCAAACTGAGCTGGCCCCCTTATGTGGCGCATTTGCCCACAGGAACCCCTTCCGGGAGGGAAGCC
Source organism: Phrynosoma blainvillii (assembly GCA_026167975.1). Taxonomy (NCBI): domain Eukaryota; kingdom Metazoa; phylum Chordata; class Lepidosauria; order Squamata; family Phrynosomatidae; genus Phrynosoma; species Phrynosoma blainvillii. The sequence goes on from JANUYF010000002.1 coordinate 197,112,943, forward strand.
CTATTAGTCAGCTTCAGCAGAACCAGTAGCCCCATGGCACCTTGAAAGGCCTGGTGTTATCCTAGGAGAAGTCTTGTCGGGCCCTGCCTGCCTCATTCAATGCAAAAGAGGAACTCTAGCACCTAAAGACCTTGTCCACGTTCTTCCCTGGTGGATACTGGGAACTGCAGTATCAAGCATAGTGTCAAGTATAGTGTCTAGTTGGGGGAAGTAATAGTACTATTCTATTCTGCTTTGGTCAGACCTCATTTGGAATACTGTGTCCGATTCTGGGAGCCACAATTCAAAAAGGATGTTGGGAAGCTGGAGTGTGTCCAGAGGAGGGAGAAAGAAATGGTGAAAAGTCTGGAAACAATATGTCTCATGAGGAGAGACTTAGGAAGCTGGGTATGTTCAGCCTGAAGAAGAGATGGTTAAGAGGTGATATGATAGCCCTGTTTAAATATCTGAAGGGGTGTCATACTATGGGGGGTTGCAGACTGCCAGAAATAGTGTGAATTCAGTCCACTTTTAGGGTTAGGGTTAGTGCTAGGGAATCATGGGAACTGTTATTTTTCTGAGACATTGAGCCTTCTCTGTCAGACAACTCTGATGCCACAATAAAATACAGTTCCCATGGTTCCCTAACTCTAACCCTAACCCTAAAAGTGGACTGAATTCACACTATTTCTGGCAGTCTGCAACCCCCCTAAGCCTGGAGCAAGCTTTTTTTCCTGCTGTTCCAGAAACTAAGACTCGGAGCAATGGATTCAAACCCCAGGAAAAGAGATTCCACCTCGACATTAGGAAGAACTTCTTGACAGTATGGGCTCATTCACACGTATGTTTTTGTACTGAGGAGATTCGAATCTCTGTGGTGATGCGATACGAAATCGAAGTTCCTACTATGTTTACCGCAATTGAATCTCTTTGTGGCATTTTAACCCTATTGCCATTCACACTGCCATCGTATTGATTTAAAAGGGAGCCTCCATTTCAAATGTGTTCGATCGTTCTGTTTTTTTACAAAATGGCTATCAAATGATGCGCATCTTCGTCATTCTGCTTCTGCTTTCATTGTCAGTGATGCGACTTTGTTTCTGTTATCGTGGTAGTTTAATCACAAAAAGTGTATAAATGCATAAATAAGCTTTCTGATGCTAAGCCGAGGGAAATGGAGTCAGTGGTGGAAATATTGACCAGATTTATGGAGCTGGTGTCTTCACCGCCACAACCATGTGCCAAGAGGGGGAAAAAAACAGGTGGGAGGGAAAGACCAGATGGGTTGTGTATGTTCCATCCCTCTGCACATAATTCCTCCCTTCCTGTTTTCCTGTTTTGGAAGAATCAGTTCAGAGTGCCCCAAATAGAATCGACAGCGCATTCTCATTTGTGGCTATCTGCATTTTTTCAAAAGATGCGGACGTGACCCCCCACCCCACCCCCCCAGTATCGAATATACTGAGATAAGTGAGTTTTCAAGCAGCACCCCCCCCCCCACTATACCAAGTGCACTAGAGCAGGGGTAGGCAACCTTTTTGAGCCAGGGGCCGGGTTGCTGTCCCTCAGACATTTGGGGGGGTGAAGCACCAAAAATAAATAAATAAATAAATAAATAAATAAATAAAATTAAAAAAAATATGCATGCACACTCTCTCAGCCCCAGAAAAGCCATGGCAAAACCCCTGTGGAGATTTTGCCAAGAAAACCCCAAGAACAAGTAATAACAACAATAATCAATATCATCATGGCAGCGACGGGGGGCGGTGGGGGGGGCGGCGGCAGGACTGGCCTGGGGCCGGTCCAAAGGCCTCAGGGGGCCGCATCCGGCCCCCGGGCCTTAGGTTACCTACCCCTGCACTAGAGTATGAACGCCACAGAAATAAACTGTTCCACATCAGGTTATTTTGTAGTATGAATAAGTCCTAAGAGCTGTTTGATAGTGGAATATGCTGCCTTAAGAGAGTGGTGGAGTCTCCTTCTTTGGAGGTTTTTAAACAGAGGCTGGATGGCCATCTGTCAGGGGTACTTTGATTGTGAGTTCCTGCATGGCAGAATGGGGTTGGACTGGATGGCCCTTGGGGATCTCTTTCAACACAAGTATTCTTCTATGATTGTATGACTGTATGATTCACTTTGAACCTGGAGGCTGGCTACGTTGCCTGGAGAAGGGAAGGTTAAGAGGTGATGTGATAGCCCTGTTTAAATATTTGAAAGCATATCATAGTGAGGATGGAGCAAGTTTGTTTTCTTAGCTTACACACCGCTTAGAGACTACACTCATCACTCCACATTTGCAGCTTTGACTTTTGCAGCTTTGATTAATTACGGATTTTATTAATATGTTCTCTCTAGGAATATCTAGGTCCTCCAGCATAACTCTATGGTCAACTTTAACCAAAAGTTGCACTGAAGGACCTACAGATTCCTAGAGAGGACACTGCACTAGGCATTTGTAGCTCCTCCAGTGCAATGCTATGGCCAATGTCTGGGAGATGTTGACCACAGAGTTGCGCTGGAGGACTAAGGGCCTTTGCAGACTGCCAGAAACAGTGCAAATTGAGTCCACTTTAAGGGTTATGGTTAGGGTTAGGGAATCATGGGAACTGTATTTTATTGTGGCACCAGAGCTCTCTGACAGAGAAGGCTCAATGTCTCAGAAAAAAAAACAATTCCCATGATTCCCTAGCACTAACCCTAACCCTTAAAGTGGACTCAATTTGCACTATTTCTGGCAGTCTGCAAAGGCCCTTAGATTCCTAGAGAGGTAAAAACATAAGTGTTATTGTTATTTACAGTTTTCCATATTTATGGGGGCCCTGTGCCCCTCACCCCAGCAAATATGGAGGGACGAGTGTACTTAGTTCACTATGAAGCGGTATAGAAATGTAAATGCTCTTGAGCTTGCTATTTGTTTTCTGCAACTCCAGAGAACAGGGCATGGAGCAATGGATTGAAATTAGAGGAAAAGAGATTCCCCCTCAACATTAAGAAAACGTGGTGTGCGGTGTCTGCTTCTTTGGAGGCTGTTTTTAAGCAGAGGCTGGATGGCAATCTCTGGGCGGTGCTTTGAGGGTATCCTCCTGCATGGCAGAATGGGGTTGGTCTGGATGGCCCTTGGGGGTCTCTTCCAGCTCTGGCATTCTATGATTCTAAGGGCCTTTGCAGACTGCTAGAAATAGTGCAAATTGAGTCCACTTTAACTGCCCTGGCTCAGTGCTAGGGAATCATGGGAATTGTATTTTTTTCTAGGACATTGAGCCTTCTCTGTCAGAGAGCTCTGGTGCCACAATAAACTACAGTTCCCATGATTCCCTAGCACTGAGCCAGGGCAGTTAAAGGGGGGTTGCAGACTGCCAGAAATAGTGTGAATTCAGTCCACTTTTAGGGTTAGGGTTAGAGTTAGGGAACCATGGGAACTGTATTTTATTGTGGCATCAGAGTTGTCTGACAGAGAAGGCTCAATGTCTCAGAAAAATAACAGTTCCCATGATTCCCTAACACTAACACTAACCCTAAAAGTGGACTGAATTCACACTATTTCTGGCAGTCTGCAACCCCCCAAAGTGGACTCAGTTTGCACTATTTCTGGCAGTCTGTAAAGGCCCTAAGCGGAAGAAAAACAAAATCTACACAAAGGACTTTGTAGGGTTAAAAAAAAAAAGAACTACAGTACCCAGAAACCCATGCGCAGGAAATGACGGAGGAGCCTGACCTGAACCCAGGATTGCGGGTAAGTTGTCTGACATTATTGAGGGGGAATTCCGGGCTGGGAGTATTGAATGGGGGCAGAGGGAGACAGATCCTGGTGCTCCTTTTAAAAGGAGTTGTAGCATGGCTCTCAGTCGGATCCCCCAAATCCCCCTTTCCAAACCCCTTCTGGCTGGGTAAAGGAGACATGCACGCCGAGAAATCCAGCATGTAGAGCTTGGAAGTTACTGTCTTAGGTCCAAAACACACTGCAGAAACAATCCAGTCTGAGACCGCTTTAACTGCCCTGGCTCAATGCTGGGGAATTCTGGGAGCTGTAGTTTTATGAGTCACTCAGGCTTCTTTGTGTCAGAGAGAGCTCTCTGGTGCAACAATAAACTATCATTCCCAAGATTCCCTAGCACCGAGCCACAGAAAGTTTGCTCTCAAGAACTTGACCATCTTCAGTCTCCAAAATATATATGCAATAGTAAGCCAGGAAACTTAACTGCAATCGGGCTTCTAGACAGATAATATTATTATTTCATAGTAGCTGCCCATGGGCACTGAAGTGGCCACAGATGGCATGCCACTGATTGTACCACAAATCAGGTGAAAGTGGAGGATTTTATCAGTCCTCCAGACTTCATCATCAGACTTCTCTGGCATGTCCTCCCAGATTTGTCAGCTGCTCTAAATTTCATGAGAGCATTTGAGCAAAAAAGCAAGTGTGGACAAGCCAGAGCTGCAAGGCCAGGTAGCTGACAAGCCTCACTGAGGAATTTTGGAACTCTTTTAATTTTTACATTTCTTTACTCTATCGCCTACTTGAAAAGAAACATGCTCTGGTGTTTAGACCAAAATCACATGCAGAATGTCAAGCTCTTTCATAATGAGTTGGAGGTAATTACTCAGTTTCAGTTAATGTGCCTTCTCCACTCCTTGCCAGTCACATTTGTTGCTTTTAAATGGTAGGCTCCCCATGTTCAGCCTGTACAGAAGACAGGTGCCCAGCCTGCTGACCTAGGATGCTGATTCACATGGCTCAATGTGACTAGGGGTGCATCTACACTAGAAATAATGCAGTTTGACACCACTTTAAATGCTCTTGCTCCATCCTATGGAATCTTGGGATTTGTAGTTTTTACAAGGTCTTTCACCACCTCTGCCAAAGAGTGCTGCGGGCTCACAAAACTACAAACCCCAGGATTCTGTAGGATGGAGCCATGGCAGTTTAAAGTGGTATGAAACAGCATTATTTCTACAGTATAAATGTACCCTTGAGCTGGATGCATTAAGACATGGTTGATGCAATAGGATAATGTCAAACCCCAATTTTTGCATTACTTGGTTCTCTTACCTTTCTGCCCCAGGGAATGAATTATATACAGTGGAAAACCTTTCCAACTTTATCAGTGTCCCTTTCTTGTTACCTCACCTTGGTGCAACAAGTGACCACAGAAAGCATGTCAGCTTCAATTGTGCTCATTACCTTTTACAGGAAGTTCATCAGTTTTACTAAACATCAACTTCTGCATCATTCTTTCTCTTCCCCCTCCTCCTCTTCTGGCTTAACTATCATTATAACTATATATAATGATAGTTAAGCCAGAAGAGGAGGAGGGGGAAGAGAAAGAATGATGCAGAAGTTGATGTTTAGTAAAACTGATGAACTTCCTGTAAAAGGTATATATATATGTCAGCATTGGAGTATATTTTGGATGGACAGGAAGAAGAAAAGGGGGAAGCTGTGCTTCACCCCATCCATTTGTCACCTTTCTCCCACATTTGTCAGTTTCAGAGATCAGTGTGGAGGCTAGTGAGTTCAAATCCACCTTCCTATATGGCCGTTAGTCAATTTAAAAAAGTAACACACCAGTTTTATGCGCTGCTGTGTTAGGCACTTAGTGCCTAATATTTATCTTTCCCACATGCACACCAGTAGAGGGAGAGAAGCTCCATAGTGCTTTGTGACATATGTGAAATTGGTCACGGGTATCACACATCTGTGCATTTTTGTCATGTTACATAAATCTTAAGCTTCCAATGATATAATTTTAACATTTCAGAGGAATTAAATGACCACAGTGGCTGTTCTGGATAGGATAATGTTTAGGCCTAGTTGCAAAGGGACAAAGTTGGCATTCCACCAGCCCTATAGATTCATACCAATAGAGCTGCTTCAGGCTACAAAGATAGACTCTGTGAGACTCAGTATTCTAGTTGTAACTGAAATCTGTCAACAAATATTGGAAACCAAACAATGGCCCACAGATTGGAAACATTCAATATACACTCCAATCCCCAAGACCACAGGATCATGGCATTAGTCTCCCCTGCAAGCAAAAGTAATGCTGAAATTCTACAACAAAGACTTTTAGGAGCAAGATATGCCAGACGGCAAACTGGGATCAGGAAAGGGAGAGAGGCTAGGGATCATATTGCAAACACATTCAATCATGAAGAGCATCAAAGAATTTCAGAAGAAAATTGGCCTGTGCTTTCTAGATTATAGTAAAGCCCAGTGGCATCCCCTGACTTGGTGTCACCCCGGGGGGGGGGGGGGGGCTTCTGGCATGTGCGCTGCATGGAAGCATGCGTGCATGTGTGTGCACTGTAAAATCATGTGTGTGACCACGGAGCAGCCCAGAAGGCCCTGCGGCGATCGGGAGAGCGAGGCCTGCAGGTCCCTGGTGGACAAGAAAGCCCTGTGGCATCCGGGAAAGCGTGCCCCACATGCCCACGGCAGCCCAGAAAGCCCCACGGTGGCCCAAAAAGCCCCGCAGCAGTCAGGAGGGTGGATCCTGCGTGCTCCCGGCGGCCCAAAAAGTGGGCCCAAGGCAGGCCCAAGGCCCCAGGAAGACCCCATGGGTGTCACTTTATCTTCTGTGGTGTCACCCAGTATGGTCCACACTCCTGCACATACACCCTCTGTGATGCTACTTGCAAAGCCTTTGATTGTGTAGATCCTGAAAAACTATGGATCACTCTTAAAGAAATGGGTGTGCCATAACACTTGATTGTCTTGATGCATAACCTGTGATCAGGACAAGAGGCTGCTGTGAGGATAGAGTATGGAGAAACGGAATGGTTTTCAGTTGACAAGTGGCTCAGGCAAGGTTGCATCTTACATCCAATCTGTTTAATTTGTATTCTGAACATATCATGCATAAAGCAGGATTAGAATCAGAGGACAGAGGCATGACAGGAGGAAGGACCATCAACAATTTAAGATATGCTGATGAAACCATACTACTAGGAGAAAATAGCAAAGACTTGGAACAATGATTGAAGAAACTCAAGGCAGAAAGTGCAAAGACAGATTTACAGTTGAACATTAAGAAAATAAAAATAATGACCACAGATGATTTACATAATTTTAAAGTACAGTCAGCCCTCCATTCCCATGATTTTTTTATCCATGGATTCAAGCATCTACTTGAAAATATTTTTAAAATATATAAATTCCAAAAAGCAAACCTTGATTTTGCCAAATTATATAAGGGACACAATTTTATTATGCCACTGTATTTAACTGGATTTGAGCATCCATGGATTTTGGTATCCACATGGGTCTTGGAACCAAACTCCAACAGATACCAAGGTCCCACTGTGTATCTTAAAATAGTTCAAGATATTCCATATCTTGGCTCAGTCCTTAATCAGAATTGAGGCTGCGGTCAAGAAACCTCAAGCAGCTATGAAGGAACTGAAGTGTAAAGATTTATCATTGAATACTAGAATTGTCCATGACATTATATTTCCAATTTTTATGTATGTTTGTGAAAGCAGGGTAGTGAAGAAAGCTGATAGGAAAAAAATATATTCATTTGAAATGTGATGCTAGAGAAAAGTTCTATGCCTACCATGGACTACTAAAAAGGTAAATAAATGGGTCCTAGAACAAATTTAGCCTGAATTTTCCCTGGTCCTAAGATGGATAAATTGAGACTATTGTACGTTGGACATATGACTTCCTAGATAAGACTATAATGCCTGGTAAGGTAGAATGCAATAGGAAAAGAGGAAGACCTCCTTCAAGATGGACAGACTCAGTCAAGGAATCTACACCCCTGAGTCTGCAAGACCTGACGGCTGCTGATGAGAGGGTGACTTTTGTTGCTTGTTAACTACCCTTTAGTTGATCTTGACTCATGGCAACCCTATGGATGAGGTATCTCCAAGACCCCCTGTCCTCCACTGCTCAGCTTAAATCCTGCAAACCCATACCCATGACCTCCTTAATAGAGTCCATCCATCTGGTGTGTGGCCTCTCTTCCTACTTCCCTCCACCTTTCCCAGCATTTCTTTTCCAATCAGTCCTTCCTTCTTATCATGTATCTGAAGTATGGCAGCCTCAGTTTGGTTGTCATGGCTTCCAGGGAGGTTTCTGGCTTGATCTGTTCTAGGACCCATTTGTTTGTCCTTTTGGCTGTCCATGGGATCCTCAGCACTCTTCCCCAGCACCACATTATCTCAAATGCATTGATTTTCCTCCTATCTTCTTTCTTAACTGTCCAGCTTTCATATCCATACATGGTAATAGGGAATACAATGGCTTGTATGATTCTGACTTTTGTTCTGAGGTGTGTATCTTTGCATTTTAGAATATTTTCTAGTTCTTTCATAGCCACCCTCCCCATTCTTAATCTTCTTCTGATTTTCTGACTGCAGTCCCCATGTCTATCAATGTTTGATCCAAGGTATGGGAATTTTTTTACTATTTCTATTTCTTCATTGTCTAGGTTGCACTTATGTAGGTCCTCGGTGGTCATCATTTTTGTTTTCTTTATGTTCAATATTAAGCCTGCCTTAGCACGTTCTTTGTTTATCTTCCCTAGTAGGTGTTCCAGGGCTGTGAGCTTTTCTGCTAGTACTATGGTATTATCTGCATATCTTAGATTGTTGATATTCCTTCCTCCTATTTTCACTCCTCCTTCTTCTGTGTCTAAGCCTGCTTTTCTTCTAATATGTTCTGCATACAAATTGAACAGATAGGGTGAAAGGATGCAGCCTTGTCTGACTCCTTTGCCAGTTGGGAACCATTCTGTTTCTCCGTGTTCTGTTCTGACAGTAGCCTCCTGTCCTGAGTACAGATTCCTCATCAGGACGATCAGATGTGTGTCAAGACCGTTTTGCACCCTGCTCTGGAAAATGACACGGATGTGGCCACTGAAAGGAACTGGAGCAATGGTAACATGGTTACTACAGTTCAAGTGGCAGGTGCATGAGTCAGCATTTGGAAACAAGTGCATCATGGGAGGCCTGATGCAACATGCACAGTGGATGAGACCAGCCAGGTATGTATCATGGGAGGGCTGGTGCAATGGGCACGGGGAATGAAACCAGACAGGTTTTATTAGTGCATGGCTGTCACATATTACCAAGAAGACCACCTATATATGGGAGAGGGTCAGAATCTCCGTTGTTGGTTAGTTGTGGTTGGTGGTTGGAGAAGCACTTTGTTGGTCTGTATAGCTGTGAGTATTTAAGACGTATGTCTGGTAGAGATGTATCTTTGTAAATATTTGCAACAAAGATTAAAGCCCTCATTGAGTGAAGTCTCACTGTCCAGCGATTCATTTCTCCAAGCTGAAAGCAGCAGCCTATGTATGGGAGGATTTTTCCTGTGCTGTCTGGAGCAAGATTTTTCATAGAAGACCATCTTCTGGGAGTTCCTGCCTATGTGCATCAACTCTGCGTGTGTGTATGCTAGATGCTGCCTGTCTGCATACCCCAATGCTGTGTTGGCACTCCCATGTCTTTAAGGGCATTCCATAGCCTTTCATGATCTATGGCACCAGAGGTAGGCAACCTTTCCCCCTTAAGGGCCGAGGGACTTCATCTCCCAGAAGCCTCAGCCATGTTGGCCAATAGTCCCATGTTGGCCAATAGCTCCTGGGATTCTGGGAGCTGAAGTCCCTCAGCCCTTAAAGGGGAAAGGTTGCCTACCCCTAATCTATGCAGTCAAAGGCTTTGCTATAGTCTATAAAGCACATGCTGATTTTCTTTTGGAATTCCCTGGTGCGCTCCATTAGTCATTGTATGTTTGCAATATGGTCCCTAGTGCCTCTTCCTTTCCTGAACTCCCTCTTGAACCTCTGGGATTTCTCTCTCCATGTATGGTTAGAGTCTATGTTGTAGAATTTTGAGCATGTAAATTTTGAGCATGGTGACTTGGAGGTCTATTATTCATAGGGTCACCATAAGTTGAAGTTGACTTTACATCACTTAATAACAACAAATAGATGTAACTGGATGGTGCTTCAGTGCCAGGTACTGATAACAACAGCTACTTTGTGGATAAAAGTCCTGTGCTTTTAATAATGATTTTGCTCACAGAAATTTGTCAGGTGCAGCTTCACTTGCCTCAGTCCCTTGTTGGAGTTGTTGTTGTGTACCTTCAAGTCATTTCCATCTTATGGCAACCCTAATGTGGTCCTATTACAGGGTTTTGTTGGCAAGATTTGTTCAGAGGAGGTTTGCCTTTCTCTGAAGTTAAGAGAGTGTGACTTGCCCAAGGTCATCAAGTGAGTATCCATGGCTGAGTGGGGATTTAAATCCTGGTCTCCAGAGTTGTAGTCCAGCACTCAAACCACTAAACCACTCTGGCTTTCAATTCCTTAGGCAACCCTAAATCCAATTCACCACATGTTAGACCTAGGGGCAGTTGGAAGGCAGCCAGGCTATGTATGACAGTGAGTTCAGATCTCCATTTAAATAAATGACCCAAAGCACTTCTTTATAATTCAGAGCCAGCATGATGTAGTGGAGCTACACTCCTTTCCCATCTTGCAGACTGAGTGTGTCAGTGTTGTCCTGTGAAGGCTAGAGAAGGATGGATGAAGTTCTGCAATACAAACCCAAGACTTGCTCACCTGCTGAGGAAATGTAACTCCTTGAATGACCCTTTGTAGGGAAATCCCTCCTGCTCCCCAGCCGCTTGTTAAATGCTCAGGCGTGCTGGGATTCCACCTCCAGCGAATGGGATGCTGTTAATTTGTGCTCTGGGAGCGTGGAGTTCCCAGGCTGTTAACGTCCAGGGCTTCAGAGTAGATTTACGCCCTGTGCAGTTGGCAAGGCAATTAAATCTCCAAGCAGCCATGGCCTTTTATGAGATGAAGTTCCTTCAGAGGATTTTGAAATAGACCCGAGGAATGGGAGGCCCCATTTTTCACACGCCATTCCACTGGGGAAAAGGTGGCTTGAGCGAATCTGGGCTTCCCCCTTCTATTCAAGTCTCTCACCAAATAATTTTGATTTCCACTTCTCCCAAACCTTTTTGACATTTTTTATTTTCTCACCCTGAAAAAAAAATCTTCTACATATTAGTTACCTTTATAGCCCACTTTTCTACTAATGAGTTCAAGGTGGCATAGATGGCTCTCTTCCTTCCCCATTTATCCTTACGACCACAGCCCTATGAGAATAGTCAGGTCACCAGCTGATGGCGTGATCTACACAAGGCAGCTGTTTTGTGTCAGTATTGGGTGTAGTTCCATGCCACCCCAAAACTTCATTTGGTGCTGAACACTTTGTTGCTTTTGCTGCATGCCTTCAAGTCATGATGACCCTAAGGCATGGAGTTATCTTGGTAAGATTTGTTCAGAGGAGGGTTGCCATTGCCTTCCTCTGAGGCCGAGAGTGTGTGACTTGCCCAAGGTCACCCAGTGGGTTTTATGTCCAAGCTGGGAATTGAACCCTGGTCCCTAGAATTGTAGTCCAGCACTGAAACCACTATGTCATGTTGGCCCTCCTGAACACTTATGTTATTGCTATGTTTTATCGCTTGAAAATGAGGGAGCAGATGGTATATAACAGAGAAGCATCTCAGTCCTTTCACTGATGCATCCCCTCACAGCCAGTGGTAGAATCGAGCCCCGAAACAACAATTTTTAGCTGGACTATCGCTAGGTAGCAACTCACTCCCCATGGCTGGCCTACGAATGAGGCTGATGGAAGATGGGATCCTGAGGGTTATATGGTGCAGAATCAAACAAAGAGAATCATGTGCAAGTATGATCCATCTCTCCTGCCCTCCCCATAGCTATGAGAATTATGCAGACTGGTTGGTGACAGAGGATTCACCCCATCCCCAGTCCATTCTCAGCATTCATATCTTTTCAGAGCCTTAAATTGCCAAGTGAATGAGAAAATTACCAAACAAGGTCATTAATACAAATTTCTATACACCGGACAGCTGTTATTTGTCTGTGATTCTAATTTGCTGTTGACTGATTTCAAGATGTTTCCAACTTAAGGCGAACCTATCACAGGCTTTTTGGGCAAGATTTGTTCAGAGGGGGGTTGCCTTTGCCTTCCTCTGAGTCTGAGAGTCTGTGTGACTTGTCCAAGGTCACCCTGTGGGTTTCTACGGCTGAGCAGGGGTTTGAACCCTGGTATCCAGATTCGTAGTGCAGTGCTCAAACCACTATACCGTGCTGGCTCTCATAAGGACTCTAAAACCTATCTCACTAGGGGCAGAAGCAATGCTCACTACAGCAGTATTTTGGAACCAGAGAGATGGTGGATGTGACTTCCATTACTGCATCTGGTGGGAAAAGCTTAATTTTCTCTGCTGCTGGGATAAATCATACTAGAAATTACTGGTCTAGTAATAAAGATTTATTCTATTAATACATAATAAAGGTCTGTTCTATTCTATTCTACTAGAAATTCCACAATATTTCAGGGCTTGGAGACTGAATTCCAGTAGTAGATGCAAACGAGATATAGTCCCTATATGTTAACAATGATAGATGGCATTTATATCCTACATTTCTTCAGTGAGCTGAACGTGGCCTATATACATTTCCTCTTCCCATGTTATCTTCAGAATACCCCTGTAAAGTAAGTTAAGTTGAGAATGAGTGACTGGCCCAAGGTTATCCAAGAAGTTAATGGCTCAGTGGTGTCATGAAGCTGAATCCCTCAAATTCCAGTCCCAACACTGAAACCATGAATCTTTGGATGCATCTGCACTGCAAAGATAGTGCAGTTTGACACCACTTTAATTGTCATGGCTCAGTGTTATGGAATCCTGGGATTTGTAGTCTGTTGTTGTACCAGAGCTCTCTGACAGAGAAGGTTAAATATCTCACAGGACTACAAATCCCAGAATTCCATAGCATTGAGTCATGGCAGTTAAAGTGGCATCAAACTGCTTTATTTTTGCAGCACTGTAGTTCAATGTGACTAACCATCAAACTGCAATGTACTGTAGTTCAGCGTGACTAATCCGTGTGGAAATATGGAGGCCAGCTGAGCATCTTAAGAATCATGAACTTTCAGTTTTATGATACCAAATTTCTTTCCTCATGGTTACTCTAAGAGCTGTGACAATCCAGATGCACAGGCTGCATCATTGCTACCAGAAATTTAGTGCATGCTGATGAGAACACCAGTGAAAATCTGCAAAGTAGCATGGATCAGACTGGTCTCTGCATTATGTTAGATGGCAATATGGGTGCAGCTTGGCACACTGTGGAGCTGACAATGGAAAAATCATGTTGGGCACTTGAAACGTTTGGGATAGAACCTCTGTGTTTTACTTCAGCTCCATGGGAGCCATTTAAATGCATCCTTTCGCCGTGCTGTTCCACTAAAAGATAGGGAATGGGTAGGTATGGAAGAGAGCCAGTGTGGTGTAGTGGTTTGGGCGTTGGACTATGACACTGGGAGATCAGGATTCAAATCTCGGCTTGGCCATGGAAACCCACTGGGTTACCTTGCGTGAGTTACACTCTCTCAGCTTCAGAGGATGGCAATGGCAAATCTCTGAAGCAATGTGGCAAGAAAACCCTGTGATAGGCAAATGCCTTAGGGTCACCATAAGTCAGAAATGACTTGAAAGCACACAACAACAACAAAAACGAGTGGAAATAGAACTGTCTTGTACCCTTGGTTTTCAGTTGGTAAGGGCACCATTTTGTGGTGGTCGCAGTCTTATGTGCTAACTGTTTGCAGAAAGTAGTGCTGGAAGATTATTACTATTCCATTGAGTCTGTCTTCCATTCCAGTATTCTCTGAAGATGCCAGCCACAGATGCTGGCGAAACGTCAGAAAGAAACTCTTCTAGAACATGGCCACACAGCCCGAAAAAAACACAAAAAACTAGTCCCAAAGATTCATTCATTCAGCAGCAGTTGGCAGCTTCTATGTCAGAGGGTTAGTGAATCTGCTGCATGTTTTAGTCCACTCCGCTGACATGGGAGCCACTTGCCATTGCTGGCTTTGGCCTTGAGACACTCTAGTAGTCACTATTTTTCCAGGTGGTGCCAAGGAGACTGTGGAAGTCCTGAACAGTTGTCTGAATGCATTGATGGGCTAGATATGGACTGAAAAAAACAGGCTGAGTCCAGACAAGATGGAACGTCTGTTGATTGGTTAGTAAGCTGATCTTGGATTGGGGATACAGCTTTTTCTAGATGGGGTTCCACTCCCCCTGAAGGATGAGGTCCACAGCTTGAGACTAATCAGAACTTGGAAAAGTTATTTTTTGGATTACCGTTCCCAGAATCTCTCAACCAGCGATAGCCAGCCGTAATATTCTGGGAGATATAATAATAATAATAATAATAATAATAATAATAATAATAATAATAATAATTTTTATTTATATCCCGCCCCTCTGCCAAGCAATCGGGGCGGCGTACAACATATAAACATCAAAACAAATACAATCAAATTCAATCCCATCCCTCATTCCTACCCCCAAAAAACAAATCAAACAAAACAAATTAAAAACAATTAAAATTCACAAAGCACATCTATACAATAAACAAAAGCAGATAGTCCAGAAAAATGACTTTTTTCCCACATTCTTGGGGATACTTCAGGACTTGACATTGCTTCTGGTGGGTTAGGTGAGTACAGGGCTGCTGAGAGGAGGTTTGGGCCCCAATGAAAAAAAATTGGGACCCCAGAAGTTCCCTCAGAGTTGCTGAAGTTTTTGTGGTGAAGAGGAGAACTCACAGTCACTGCCATTCACAACCAGCAATGCCCTCCCTGCCACACACCCCTCTGTGACCAGACTGAGTCAGTCATGAGATGTTCAGGATCTGCTCTTGGGCAGAGGAGATGGCCAAGGACTGATACTACTGAAATGGCAACTAGTGCAAAGTGCATTTTAAACTGCTTTCAGTTGTGCAATCTGTGTACTTTATAGCACTGCTGTTATGCCACCTACACTGGCTTCTCACTTCTTTCTGGGCCCAACTCAGGATGCTGGTTCTTACTTAAAATGTCCTAAAAACTATGGAACCAAGTTGGTCTGAAGGATCTCCTCCCATATGAATCTACCTGTAGTTTACTTCAAATGCTCTGTCAAATGTCCCACAACTAAGACAGTTTAGGTGGATGGGGACAAAAGGCAGAACCCTTTTCATGATAACAGCCTGGTTATGGAATTCCTTCACGAAGGAGGTCAAATTGCCCTCACCTTTGTCTGGGTTATAAAAAAATCTTTTTTTCCCCATCTGGTTTTTAATGGGTTTTAAATGGTTTATTCTCACTTTCTTTATTTTAAAGATGTTTTTTGTCCTGTTCTTAATTTTTTAAAAATACACAGTATTTTTACAGAATTGTAAATACAGTATATTATCTAGTTAGGCAGAAAAACCCCTCATTCATAAATAAAGGTTGAGTCTTCCTTATCCTGAATTCCGAAATACTCCAAAGTCCACAATCATCCACATGGGTGGCTGAGATAGCAACCTCTTTGCTTTCTGAGGGTTCAGTGTACACAAACTTTCTTTCATGCACCAAATTAATAAAAAACTATTATGTATAAAATTACCTTCAGGCTATGTATGGAAGGTGTGTATGAAACATAAATGCATTTCATGTTTCGACTTGAGTCTTTCTCTCCAAAATATCTCATTATGTATATGCAAATATCCCAAAATTGAAACAAATCTGAAATCCGAAACACTTCTAGTCCTAAGCATTTTGGATAAGGGAGACTCAACCTGTAAATAAAATGGTAGAGAGGATTTCAGTACATACAGCTTTCTAGGTACTTCTTCTTGGCTATTAAGGCTATTGGGGACCTGTGTTCTCCTTCATTACCCCCCCCCCCCCAGCAGAACAGGATCAAAATGAGGTACTCCAGGCGATATTGGACTGCAGCTTCTATCATCCTTCATCTTTGGTTCTGTAGGCTAGAGCTGATGGGAGTTGCAGCCCCACAACACCTGGAGGACCACAAGTTGCCTCTCTCTGTTTTAATATAACATTGAAGATAGCCAGATGTGTTAGGATCCAGAAATGCTCTCATTCAGAGATTATGGAAAATCCACAATTTAAAAAAAGTGACAGTGCTAAACTTTTTTTGACATCACATTAAAAATTTTTGTTTGTGTGTGTTTTGGACTGTCACATGTATATTCTTGCTTGTTGGTTGTTGATTATTACTTTGCCGCTGGAAAATGCATTTCTTTGTAAGCCACTGAGTAAAATGCCACCTATAACGTGTAGCCTTCCTCAACCTGATGTGCTTTATAAGGTGTTTTGGGTTATGCCTCCCATCAGCTCCAGCCAACAGGGCTATTTGCCACAAGAATATAAGAAGAGCCAGGCGGAATCGGAATGAGGGGCTGTCTAGTCCCTGGTCCCACTATGGTGGCTAAGAATCTCCTTCTCTCTCTCTCTCTCTCTCACTTTCTTTCTTCTACTCTATCTTTCTTTCTGTTTTGATGGATGCCCATAGGACCCAAACAGCTGATGGGCCACACTATGTCCATACCTGGTGTGTTGTATTGCACAGTAGTGGCTAAATCTGGAGTGTACCATGTGTGGGAAGGCTCTTTAATCACCACTTGAAATAAAGAGCCTAGAGAGAGGGCTTTTTTGAAAAATGGAAACTAAAAACAACCAGATACAAAGCATGGACTATCTTACAAGAGAAGGCCGCTGCAAGGTCTAACCTTGGAGTGTCTTTCAAGTCATCATTGCCACCTGATAGTGTAGCACTTCTGAAAATACCTCCTTGGATTGCTGGTCTGGCTGACTTACCTGCTAGTCCATACCTCCTTACCAAATCATCTTAGAATAGATTCTAGGCCTACATCCAAATTTTGAGTTTATTTTGTAGAATGGATACTTCACTCAGGTAGATGAGTTGATGTCCTTTAGTCTACATGTTAAATTGTGAGTCTACCAGGTGCAATTTTGGAATTATATGTCTGTGTGTGTGGGGGAGGTAGCTCCATAATGAAGGGGTCCAAGTTCATCTCTTCCTTCTGAACCGCGCAGCCCACGGACACCTTTACCAGTCACTGTCCAAAAGCCTTTTGTGAATTAATAATCCCACTGCTGAAGTGCAGCTCTCAAGTTTTATTCTTTCCTCCTTTCCGAGATTGCAAGTGAGCACACGTGTGGAGGTGGTTGTCTTTCTTTAATCACAGCACAGAGCATTTATAGGTTATTTACAGTAATGTTTTGTATCTTGAGTGAATGCTTTACTAATTATGGTAATAAAAACAGCAATAAAAGGAACATTCCCCGTGGAAGAATATATTTGGAGGCCGTGCCTGGTTCACTTGTAAACGGAGCCGTGATAGAAATCGCTCATCCGCTCACTGGTGTAAGAAATAAGGTGGTTACAAAATGGGCTGCCATGGATCAGAGACATGACAGATTAGGCGCTTTACCTGTTGGGGAGAGGGTGCTTCTGCTGAAAGAAGGAAAAAGAGAGCTTTGGCCCATTCAGTATTGATTTGGGGGCACATTGGGTTAGCACTGTCACCCCATCTAGAGTTTCCACCTCCCACCTCAAACTGTGTTGTGTTAGGCATTCAACAGGCACAGTTGACATTCAAGAGGTACAGTTTTCTCTCTTGCTATAGGGATGTAGCATTTGGGCAAAGTGTCACTTGTTGCATTTCTATCTGAAAAAAATTAAACTGATAAAATCTTTCCAGAAACAAAGGAGATTATTCCACCACTCTAATAACCCGGCTTACCTCTTCCAAACTGAAGTCTAATTCAGGAGGCAGCTGGGTCCTATCACAAAGATTTTGCTGCCAAAGCTGCTGGGCGAGTCCAGCCTGGCTGCAGCCCGGGTTCCCAGTGCGCTTTGGCAGCCTTATTTCGAAACCGGGAGCTTTCCAACTTGATAAAATGGCCACCAAAGCATGCCAGGGACCTGGGCTCACCCAACAGCTTCTGCGGCAAAATCCTTGTGATAGAACCCGTCTGCCTCCCAAATTAGACTTCAGTTAGGAAGAGGTAAACTGGATTATTAGAGCAGTGGGATAATCTCCAAAGTGGAAAACCTCCCTGCAATTTAATTGATAGCCTACTCAGACTTCAGTTGTTTGGACAAATTGAAATTCATGTACTGTATGTGGTAACTGCCCCTCGTTGTGATGCTGCTTTAAGATTCTATAACAAAGTTTATCGTTTCCCCTTAGTACTGTGGGGATGTTTACAATTTTTAAAAAGAGGCACTAAAATTTCCTGTCATTCTTGCAAGGCATTGCTGTATTTAATACTTCCTGTTTCATTCAGACTGGGAACTAACAGAATATTTCCAGTTAACATTAACATGCCAGAATCAAAATATAGCTTGCAGAAATAAAATCAATTTCTTTATTGATTTCAGCTGAGCACTTCAGTGAATCCTGCTTCTCACAGAGACTCATTTTGTGAGATGCTATTGTAGTGAAGTGTCGTGATGCGATTCTTGCAATGTCCATTTTAGCTTCTCAGGAAAAGATCCAGCCAGGTAAGAAGAACAAGGACAGAGTTTATTTTATCAGACTTGTATGTATGTGCTTGAACTGCTTCTCAGGACAGCCCCATTACTGTGGTCTCTGGTTTGGAGGAGCCATGGGTGAATTTCACAAGGACGCATTGGAGCTCATAATATCACAGCCTCTTGGGGCAGAGTGTCTTCAGTTTGACTCTCAACAGGTGTTAATTCTCCATGATCCCTGTCTGAACTAGGGATGCTGTCAAGATCCAGTTTGTGTCTGGGAGGGGCTTTCCAAATTCAGTGAAGATGGACCCAACAAGTGTCCTGAAACATGAGTGAGGGGGATTATTCCAAAGGTGGGGCATCATTCTTGACTCTTTCATGTCAGGGACAGCTAAGCTTTGCCCTTAAGATGTTGTTGGACTTCAAATGCCAGGAGCCCTACCCAGCAAGGGAGCATGGGAGATGATGTCCAAAACTAATGGAAGTCCAGAAGTCCCTAGTCATGCTCTGAAGTCTATAGGTGTGAGGAGCACTTCCATTTTTACCTTCGGATAAAAGACTACTATGAGTAAGACATGCAATAAATGCTGGTTGAGGGATTCTGGAAGTTCTACTCCACAAAGTAAAATTTTCACGTTCTGGTTCTTTGGTATGAACACTGTTGCTGCTTTTCTTGTCAGGTGGAGCAGCTCCGATGAACTCTTCAGAGGCTCCTGTGAGTTTTCTGGAAGGGGGCAGCTTGGCTGAAGAGTTTCTCCGCATCGAGCGAGAGCAGATGGTCCGCCTGGGGGATCTCACCTTCCCAGACTCTGTACGATATGTTTACAAGCCTCTGGATTATGCCTGGGAACCCCACCAGCATTATGTGCGTCAATACTGCCAGTCTCCCAAGGAGGTGCTCTTTCTTGGCATGAACCCAGGGCCTTTTGGCATGGCTCAGACTGGGGTAAGCAGATACAAGCCAAAGTAAAGAGAGTAAATTAAATTTGGTGAGTCTGGGATTTAATCTGCAGCAAGACGTTATCTTACAGTTTTTACAAGTTTGTACCTTTTCAAGTTTGAAGTCATGGATATAAGGAAGAGAGGAGCATTGACCATTATCCAAGTGCCGTTTTTTAGAATCTTGGAATCTTAAGAGTTGAATGTCAGAGGTCATCTAGTCCACCTCTTTGCTCAGGCACAAACTTTGATGATTTGGTTTCTTTGTTCCTAAAGCAGCAAGAAACAAAAATTTCCCGTAATCAATAGGTCAGTGCTTCTTTTATTTTAAGTTAGAGAAATAGTGTGTTTTACCTGTCAAAGCTTTGGGAAACATTGCTATATGACAAGTTTAGGGTACCTGTGGCCCTCCAGATGTTGAGCTACAAATCCCATCAACCCTGACCCTTGACCATGCTGGATAGGATCAATGGGAGTTGGAATCCAACAACAACTGGCTACCAGCTCTGCTCTATGCTGTACTTTTATGTCTACTGGCAGTAACATAGCCCTGATGTTTTAATGTTAAAAAATCAATGCACCTAGTTAGATTATCAGCTAAATAGTGTAACATTTAGGACAATCATTCTTTTACTTCTTTTTTTTATTAAATTTTTTTAATTGTTAAAATTAAAAAAAAAACATACCAAGAACATTTAGGACAATAATTCTTTTGTTTCTGATGTGACCTGCCTAAAAAGTTACTTGATGATCTCAATGGTAGAAAAAAATTCCAGGTAGGAGGGAGGCTGTTTGACTAATTTTTATTATGAGTGATCTGTATAATCCCAATTCATGTGCATTTTTGGACTGGAGGACTTCTTTTGTTATCTGTCTGGTTTCCTGCATGTGCCACGTATCATGTGAGTGGAAATGGTGTTCCTTGTCTTCCCCCATTGTAGCTGAGTCAACACCCTGACAGATAGCTCAGTTTTTCTTTTGATGCTATGCCAAGAAAGGAAAGGAGTAGGGAACTGATAGTGCAGCAAAGTGCTTGCTGAGATATTATGAAGAAGTAACTTAAAAATGTGTGGGTGTGTATGTGTAAATTGACTGATTTTCCTGTGGATGCCAGAAGTACTTAGCCTCCAGTGTGTGTGAGAACATAGTCCTGCTAAAGGGCTATGGAGAATCTTCCTTTACTTAAGCTGCAATGACATCAGGATTAGGTTTCACTTGCAAAAAAGTACCAGCTTCTGTTTTCTATTGTTTGCCTGCACTTCAGACAAGCTGGTTTAATATCCATTCCCTCTTCCAAGGGGATTCTTAGAAATTAAAATTCAGTGAGGGGATACTAGGATTACGTAATAAAATTCTCAATACAGTTAGCCCTCATTTGTGGCTTTGACTTCTGTGGCTTTGATTATTTGCAGTTTTGTTTAATATGTTCTCTCTAGGTCCTTCACAAGTTCAACCTAGACAATGAAGAAATGGAAATAGTAAAAGACTTCCCATACCTGGAATCAAACATTGATAGAAATGGGGACTGCAGTCAGGAAATCAGAAGAAGACTAAGAATGGGGAGGGTGGCTATGAAAGAACTAGAAAAGATTCTAAAATGCAAAGATATACAACTCAAAACAAAAGTTAGAATCATACAAGTCATTGTATTCCCTGCTACCATGTATGGATGTGAGAAATGGACAGTTAAGAAAGATGACAGGAAGAAAATCAATTAATTTGACATGTGGTGCTGGAGAAGAGTGCTGAGGATCCCATGGACAGCCAAAAGGACAAACAAGTGGGTCCTAGAGCTGATCAAGCTGCTGATCAAGCCAGAAACCTCCCTGGAAGCCAAGATGAGCAAATTGAGGCTGTCGTACTTCAGACACATCATGAGAATGGAGGACTCTTTGGAAAAAGCAATAATGCTGGGGAAGGTGGAGGGAGGTAGTAAGCAAGGAGGGCCACATGCCAGATGCATGGACACTATTAAGGAGGTCACAAGTATGGGGTTGCAGGAATTAAGCAGAGCAGTAGAAGACAGAGGGTCTTGGAGATGTCTCATTTGGATGGTTGCCATAAATCGAGATTGACTTAAGGGAAGTTAACAACAACAAAGGGTTCTCCAGTGCAACTCTGTCAGACATAGATCTTGGAATTGTGCTGGAGATCCTAGGAGTTCCTCTAGGCATTTGTAGGTCCTCCAGCATGATTCTGTGATCAACGTCTGGCAGATATTGACCATAGAGTTGCACTGGAGGACCTGGAGATTCCTAGAGCGATGTTTTCTTAGGTAAAAAGAATAGTGTTTTTTTATTTGTCATTTTCCCACATGCACAGGTGTCCTTCATATCCCTAACCCCAGCAAATGTGGAGGGACCACTGTATTTTTTCACTTGCCTTGAGCTTAGAATTTGACTTGTCAGTTTTGGCTTTTCACCTCACCCCCCCTGCCCTCAAATCTAATGATACCTTGAAGGCACCAGGTCCTGTCTCATTTTGGAAGCTAGTTAAGGTCAGGTCTGGTTAGTGCTTGGATGAGAGGCCGCCAACAGATACCTGGTATTATAGGCTATACTTCAGAGGAAAGAACTGACAAAACCATATCTGATATTTCTTGCCTAAGAAAACCCTTGGAAATTTATGAGGTCACCCTGTCGGCAACTAGAAGGCACATATGTACACTCAGTGCTTGTCTCCAGTAGTGTCACTAGGGGTGCAGGGGATGCGGAGAAGGGTAACACCTGGATGAGTGCACCTCTCTCCCTACTACATGCCATTCTACTCATGAGTAGAATGGCACATGGCAGCGAGCTGGGTGACACCCCGGGTAGTGATGCCACTGCTTGCTTCCTCATGTTTCTGCATGGGATTTCTTAAGAATTCCCCCCGCAACCGTCAACCTAGAAATTAAACCACACTCCTGAAAATATCCATTTTGTGGTTTCTCTCTCTTTGTAATTAGTTTCCCCTCATTTTTGTGTATGCTATTTTTAATAGGAGGCTTGCTGTTTCATGTGCCTTAGGCTGTCTAGTTATATAAGTGGCCTGTAGTTCTCTTCTTAGGTGATGTTGAGGGATGGGTACTCTCATGGGAATTGACACTCCTACTGGAATCTCTTCTTTCATGGCCATGATCAGCTCAGGACTCTTTGGTACAGAGATTGCGCATTTGATTTGTCTACTTCCTGCTTCCTTGAATCTGATTACCTTGTGGGGCTTAGATTCATGGTAGAAAGCTATGAAGACCTGCCAAATCCCGCTTTTTCCTCACCTGCTCTGTACAACTATTTCCCCATCTGACTGTGGTTTCTAATTCTTGATTCCCCCATACTCACCCTCTTACAGGTGCCATTTGGAGCAGTGCAGCATGTCCGAGACTGGCTCCAGGTATGTGGGGAAATTTCTAGGCCAGAACGCGAGCATCCGAAGAGACCCGTTCGGGGCCTGGAGTGCCCCCAAACAGAGGTGAGTGGTGCCCGCTTCTGGGGTTTCTTCCGTTCCCTGTGCATCAGTCCTGACACCTTCTTCCGCCGCTGTTTTGTTCACAACCACTGCCCATTGCTCTTTGTCAGCGAGAGTGGGCGCAACCTAACTCCCGCAGACCTGCCAGCAGCCCACCGGGAACAGCTCTTGCAGGTTTGTGATGATGCTCTTTGTAAAGCTGTGAAGCTACTGGGTGTCGTGATGGTCATCGGCGTGGGACGGTTTGCGGAGCAGCGAGCTCGCAAGGCCCTGTCAGCCTCAGGTATTTCTGTGCGGGTAGAGGGGGTGATGCACCCATCACCTCGCAACCCTCAGGCTAATAAGGGCTGGGATGCTATCATGAGAGCAAAACTGGAGGAACTTGGTGTGATGCCTCTCATCACAGGCTGATCTGCTGAGAAGATCAAGAGGAAGATAAGAAAAGAACCCTTTGCTATATCTTCCTTGTCCTTGGGTGTCATGGCTTCGGGATACGTCAGAAGCAGAGAAGGCTTGGGTTAAGGAAGTATAAGCAGAGCTGGGGAAAGTTGTCTTTAGACTGAAACTGGCTCAGGGATTCTGGGGACTATAATCCAAAGAAGAAACTTTTTCCATGCTTTGTATACAGCCTGTTCTACTGTTGACACTACTTCCATCTTCTGCATACACTACTCTTGTTCCAGTCCTGATGCTGACTCAGAATCCACTTCTTCGGATTCTTATGGAGCCCAATGGTTGGACCTTTCTTGGGAATTGGACTCCAGAGCTATCTCCATGTGTTTTGGTACTAAACCTCACTCAGGACAATATAGGGCAACTCATTTAGCTGAATGTTTCTATCTACTGCTGAATTCTCCATGGTCAATGCATAGTTGTCTTGAAAGGTTGATGTTTAAACAATGTTTTCCAACCCCTTTTTCTTTTGGGGGCTCTTGAATATGTGAGGCAGCCTTATGTTGTCAGACCCAGTGATTCATTTGCCCCAGTATTGTGTGCCAGTAGCTCTGTACGGCCCTTCAAAGATCCTTGTGTGCAGGACCTTGTAAATGAAGACCTTGTGCTTTGTCCCTGAGCTGTGTCCCTCACTGACAAGCAAATCTTTTAACAAGGGAGTGTGGCAGAAGCACCACCACATAAAGTGGGAAGGGAGAATAGGAGGAGGTATCCCTCTCCATCCTTTCCCTGTGGTCTTTCATCAGAGGAAATACAGTAGATCACATTCCTATTACTGCAGCTCCAGCTAGCCATTAACTAGGGCTACTGCCACACTGCAGAAATAAAGCAGTTTGACACCATTTTAACTGCCATGACTCAATGCTATGGAATTCTGGGACTTGTAGTTTTATGAGATATTTAACTTTCCCAGTCAGACAGCTCTGGTGCCTCACCAAATTACAAATCCCCAAATTCCATAGCATTGAGCCATGAAAATTAAAGTGGTGTCAGACTGCTTTATTTTTGCAGTGTGGCAACAGCCTATGAGAGGACAAACATTTTTCAATGTTTGTCCTCTCAGATAATTGTCCTATTAGATAATTTGAAGCAACACTACAGGCCCATTTCTGTTCTTTTTCAGCTAGAAGCTTGACTTCCCCTGAAGTCCAGTGGTTCTCAGTTTTGATCATATACATGTGTTGGACTTCAACTCCTAAGAGCCTTAACCAGTATGACCAATGGTCAGGAATGCTCAGAAATGAAGTTCCATACATCTAAAGTTTGAGAACCACTGCCACAGTTGATTGATAGATAGAGCATTAAACAATGGCTATATCCAGGATTCCTGGTGGGGGGAAACTGATATAAATGCACTTTTCTAAGGTATTGGAACAATTATGGACCAATTATGGATCACATTATAGTGACCACTGTGCCTCCTTGACAGGACCACTTGACTCTGCCACTGAGTCTCAACACTTGCAAGGTGGGGACATTGAAAGTATGGGTGGCATTAACCCATGCAGACTTTGGCATCTCTTGTAGAGTTCACCACTTCTCTCTAAAATCCCTTTCTCACACAGACACAGTCTTCAAACAACAACTGAGAACCTTTGACTCTCCAGATGTTTTGGACTTTAACTCGCAGAAGCCCCAGTCAGGAAGGCTAAGGCATCTTCAACCCTGGCTGTGCTGGTTGGGGCTTCCTTACTGCCATTGTATTTTATTTGTTCCTCAGATAACATAGATGGGAGAGACTGTTGCTTTACCAGAGACTTGGAGTGCTGCTCCCAGCTAGAATGGAGAAAAATGGATTAATTGACCAGATCAGTGGTCTTACCTAGAATAAAACAACTTAATATGTTGAAAAATGTAGCTACTGTACAGCTGTAATTCAATTGAGGCTACTGTAAACTATTCTTGTTAAAATTGGGCATTGATTTTGGCTCAAAATGTGATGTGAAAAAGAAATGCAAGACTTTAAAAGTTGGGGCCTTTTCAAACATTGGTTGTCAAAAGCTATCACACATTTTCTGTTATGTTGAAACTGAGGAGGTTTGGATGTTCTACAGAGCTGGAGCAATTTTCTTACATTTTGGGCTCAATGTTGTATATAGTGTGTCTCTGTGACAGAGAATATTGGTGTATAACTGTGATAAGAAAATTCACTACATTGTTACCCTTTCTCTCCACCTTCCATGATAGAAAAAAGAAAAGATAAAATGCAATCATACTCACAGTGAGTAACATAGTTTTGTTTATTAAATTTTAGGCCATCACATAGAAAAACTATGCATATTCTTTTGTGTTCTCAAAATATGTAGTGTTAATAAAGAATAGAATTTTTTGTTAATTTCATTATCACCCTTGAGAATGAAAATTTTGAGATTTTCTCCCCACTAGATGAGATTACAAATATTTGAGGGTATGCTTTATGATTTTGTGTGGATTTCAGGAGATGTCTTGGAGAAAATTTCATTGGCAAAAAATATATATGCTGTATAACACATTTTTTGTGTGAAAAAGCATTCTATTTTAGACAAGATGCTGTGCTTGTGTGCAGTTGAAAAAATTGCCAAAAAATAATAGAAAAATGCACAAAACCTCCTGTGATGTGTTGAGGGGTGTAAATGTGCTCTTTCTTGTCAAGGATGACAAACTTTGCTGATAGTTTAAGTATCCCTTGTTGATAACACACACGTTTTATTTAAAAATCATTGTATTTTTGAGGGATCTTTTAATCAGGGTTGTTCTAGATTTATGCACTTGGCAAAAAAGGAGAAAAAATGCAGACTGGGAGGCCCATCCACACTGATATCAGGAAACAACCGATAGGAATAAGGATGGAGTTGATAGTGATGTGACTATGACTGGTGTCCTGAATTTCTAGCATTTGTGACACAAAAAGAATCTCATCATTTCTAGGAATTAAGACCCTAATAATAATAATAATAATAATAATAATAATAAAAATTTATTTGTACCCCGCCCCTCTGTGAACAATCGGGGTGGCTAACAATTAAAATTACATACAATATAAGTCTAGAAGAAGCCACCCACCCTTTAAAAAAGTATTAAACCAAAAACTATTAAAACATCTTAATTAAAATGACATACAATAAAAACCAGGTCATAGACAACAAGAATATAATAAAGCAAACAGAGTAGCGGCAGCGTCCAGGATGGGAGAGAACGGAATAAAGGAGTTCCTGAAGCTGGGAAGTCTAATCCGTCTTAACAGCCTTTTTAAAGCTGTTTAATGTTGTAATCTGACGGATCTCGTCCGGCAGGCCATTCCATAATCTGGGGGCGATTACATAGTATACACATAGAAAAGGTTTGTTACATTCTAAACTCAAGAAAATTCTGCCCTCACTCGTTCATATGAGAACTGTTGTAGTGGAGCAGTTGGTCTACAGGTCCAGATTGTGATGAACTGGGTGAACCTGGAAACTACGTGTTGAGAGAAAGCTTGGACACATATAGAATTTGTAGTTTTACAAGGTCTTTGGTCTTCTCTGTCAAAGAGTGCTGGTACAATAAGAAACTCCAAATCCCAGGATTCCATAGTATGGTGTCATGGCAGTTAAAGCAGTACCAAATTGCATTATTTCTGCAGTGCAGATTAAGTCCCAGATGTGGTGGAAATGGGAGGACTGGAAACCCATGCAGATTAGATAGAAACACTCATTCCTTCTCATCTCTGTGAACACAGACAATTTGATAAGTTTCTTTTTCTTGGGTGGAGTGTTCATACCTAGGACAGGAAATTCTTCTGAGCATTCAAGCCAATGAAGCTCGGGGGAAATGTCAGTGCAGACACCAGTTAGAGGGTCTTGGCATACTGGGCCTGCTTTAGCCACACAGCTTAGCAGGTCTCAACACAGATTCAAATTCTGAGCCGCTGCTGCATAGCAATTGTAATGCTCTCATGCCACCCCCCTTCACCAGTCCCATTTAAATAGTCACACTGGAGCTGATGTGTGGCTGCTGCAAGCAGAAATACAGTTGCAAATGAGAGCAGAGAGCATGCAACTAAAACTTTACAGTCCCAACCAGAATTTTATCCAGCTGGGGGATAACTGTGGTGAGGGGAAAAAATATACCTCAGCCATTCATGCTGTTAGTCAACATACCTGATGACACTACTCAGTCCTGTGTACTAAGGGGTCTTGTTTGGGTATTCTACACTACAATAGTACACCAGCATGGCATAGTGGTTTGAGTGCTGGACTACAAGTCTGGAGACCAAGGTTCGATTTCCAGTTCAGCCATGAAACCCATTGGGTGATCTTGGGCAAGTCACATGCTCTCAGCCTGAGGGGGGAAAGTAATAGCAAACCTTCACTGAACAAATCTTGCAAAAAAAATTATATGTTTGCCTTAGGGTCCTCATAAGTCAGAAGTGGCTTGAAGGCACACAACAACAACAACAACAACAACAACAACAACAACATTAGTTTAGTCTTTGCTTCATGTTGCACCCCAGACCATTATCTGTGGAGGTATAGCCAGCTGCAGTACATAACTTAGGACGTTATCACATGTGGGCCAGAAAGCGAAAATAAAGTGGAAATGAGGCATTCCGAAAATAAACGGGAAATAAACAATAATTCCGCAAACGTCATTACCTTAATTGTGAATTTACAGTAATCGCATTAGACGTCCACACACAAGCGAAAAAAGCCCGTAAATGTACTAGAAATGAGCCTCTTGCACATGTGCAGATAGAGGAATGCTCGCTGGAACCATGGCAACAGCAGGGAAATGCTCCCAAATGTGCATTTGGTTATCACATTACGGTAAATTGGAAATTACCTTAATTGCGCATTTGAATTTCCTCCAAAGAACCAAATTTCAAAAGATCGCGGTTAACACCAGTTTCTGTCCACTTTCTGTCCAGTTTCTGTGCGACGTCGTGTGAAAACACAGGGCACTAATCCAGTTTCTGTTTGGGTTTTGTGTGGATTAACCAGCAGATTTGCCCCCGTGTGATAACGTCCCTAATTACGAAGTACATAAATTACATAGTCACCAGAAATAGCAATAGCATTTACATTTCTATACTGCTTATCAGTGAACTCAGCACTGTCTAAGCAGTTTACAATCTGTAAGCTAATTGCTCCCAACAAGCAGGGGACGCATTTTAGTGACCTACAAAAGGATGGAAGGCTGAATCAACCTTGGAGCTCTGGGATTGAACTCACAATGTTGTGGCTGCAGTACAGGCATTTAACCACTGCCTCACCAATGTTCCCTAGAAAGGTAAGAAATCAACTTCTTAGGGGAAAAAGTAATAAAACACTTTTGGGGGGGGGAGGTGGAGGTGGAGGTGGGAATGGGCAAGTAGAAGGGAAGGGATTCTGCACATGCATAGGCATTGGATTGAATATATGTAAGTAAAGATCATCACCATAGCAGCAGACTAAAGGGGCATTCAACAGACCACTTTGGTGTGCCTGCACCCCCACTCAGGACACTGTCCCATATGCTCAACTAGTGGGACAATGGCCACATGCATGAAATTCCTTCTTTATTAACTAAATGCTTTAATTTTTCCTTTAGAAGGAAACTGCAAAGGGGCTTTAGACCGTTCTTTCCCTTGTTCAGGTAACACACAATTAGGGATCAAGGCTGGGAAGATTTGTAACCTGCTTCCTTGATGCCAATGTGTCTTGGTAGTAGTAGGAGGTGTCAAGGACGCCCTCCTGGTTCCCTTGTGCCTTTGAAGTCTGTGGCCTCAAGACATGTGCCAGATATCATATGGCCTTTTCCAGTTTAGGGGCATAAACATCCCTTTGCCTTAATCCTCTATCTTGAGAGGTACTGTTGCTGATAACCCAGTGCTGAGAGCTGTCGTGATTGTATTCCTGCACAGCTAAGTGCTGTCAGAGCAAGTGATGGATGACGCAGTGTGGACTGGACAAAAGCAATCTGCACTCCCTTGTAACTCAATCCACAGCTCCAAGAGCAGCTGTCCCTGCGGCCACTTATCGGTCTGCTCCACTTTGGAATGCCTGGAGAGACCAAATCCCAAGGAGAGTTTGTGCTTCTAGGAAAGACTCTCCAGGGAGCTTAATGGGGGGGGGGGACCCTCACACACGCAAGGGGATCCGGAACAGATCTACCGCGGGTATTAAGGGCCCACTGTATAACATAAAATATAAAATAAAAAATGAAAACATAAGAAATAAATAAAAATAAAAATAAAACAAAATGAAATGAAATATATAATAAAAATTAAAAATAAACATGAAATTAATATAAAAATAACATGAAAAATAAAATAACAAAAAATAAAAATATAAAATATAAAACAAAACAAAACAAACATAAAGAGTAAAATAAAAAAGTAAATAAAATAAAATAAGCAATAAAATAATAAAAAGTAAATAAGATAAAATAAGTAATAAAAATAAAAAATAAAAATAGTGAAATAACATTAAAATAAAAAATACATCAAAGTGAAACTTAAAATAAAATGAAAATTTTAAAATAAAATAAAATAAGAAAAAATAAAATAAAATAAACAAACATAAATTAAGATAAAACAATGAAATAACAAAAATAAAATTAAATCACAATACAAAATAAATCAATATAAATTATATAATAAAATACAAAATAAATATAAAAGTAAATCAATATAAAATATAATAAAAATAACAATAACATAAAATAAAATAATGGAACAACATAAAGAGAAGAATAAAATAAAAATATAAATGAAAATAAATAAAACAAAAAGAAAAGAATAAAAATAATAAATAAATAAATAAAATTAAAATGAAATAAAGAAAATGAAATAAAAATTAAATCAATATAAATCCAAAATAAAAACTACAAAAATTAAATAAAATATAAAATGAAAAATAAAATATAAAATAAAAATGAAATAAAATAAAAAGTAAAACATAAGTCAAAATTAACAAAATTAAATTAAATTAAAAATGAAAATAAACTTGAAAATAAAAACAAGATTAAACAATATAGTAAAATAAGAATGAAATAAAAAATCAAATGTAAAATACAATAAAATAAAGTACAAAAAGTAAAGTAAAATAAAATATATAATAAAATATAATTAATAAAATATAATCAAATATAAAGTAATAGAATCTACATAAAATAGAAGGAAAGAAGTACCTAAAATGATTCCTGTTGAAATCTATAGTACTTAAAAAGTCTTAAGGTTTGGATAGATTCCAGGTGAAGGCATGCATCCTACTGTGCTTCATTCTAGACTGAAGAGCTACAACAATGAAACAAAAAGGACACATGTCTAGAAACCAATACCGAAGCTGAGTTAGGGCCTGTACAGACTGCCAGAAATAATTCAGCTTGAGACCACATTAACTGTCCTGGCTCAATGCTAGGGAATCATGGGAATTGTAGTTTTTTCTAAGACATTGAGCCTTCTCTGTCATAGAGCTCTGGTGCCACAATAAACCATGATTCCCTAGCATCGAGCCAAGGCAGTTAAAGTGGTCTCAAGATGGATTATTTCTGGCAGTCTGTATAGGCCCATAGTTGATTTTCTGTTAGCCTATGATAAATTTGGTCCACCTTCTTGTGCTGATGACTAGAGAGGATTTGTAGCATGCCTTCAGTGACATCCTTTGCTTTGCTTCCCCCTTAATTTCCCCTTGTCAAGTTCCCTTGTCTTCCTTGCGTGACAGTAGTTTGACTGAAGGCCTCCCTTTTCCTTTCATAGACTCCTTGGATCTTGGATTTCCCAGTGAATGAGACAATGCTTTATGTCCATTGTTTCTTGGTGTGTTTTCCTTTTTATTTATTAATTTGCTCAGTTTCTGTTATCACTTTTAAGGTGAACCTCAGAAAGCAGATTACTTGAAATCATTAAAATATCTGGAAATTGGTGGCATTTATTCCTTTTTACAGAGGTATTGTCAAAAAGTGGTGTTCTTATCTGTAGCCGTGCACCTGGCCCCAAAAGCACTGCCAAAGAAGGCAGCATCAGATAACAGGAGGCAGGGCTGGACCAAGACATGGAAGCAGACTGAACTGTCAGCTTACTTCAGCATGGGCAACAGAATAATATCCTCCACAGAAGCTGAAGGCAGGGTGACTGGCTGTCGTAAACAGAAAGGAGGACAAGGGACCACAAAATGTAGGACATGACCAAATCAAAGCTAAAAACACTCATAGAATTAAAACTGCATTTTGCATAGTCATGCTCAACATGGTGGATGTTTTGGAATTCCTCCTGGACAGAAGGTTGAAATGTGGGACAGATCCTGGGAAGGAGGACCTCTGGTCACCCTGCCTCAAGGTAGGAGGATCACATAGGCATGTGGGGTAGAAGTGGAGGCATGGGTAACTCTGGCCACGTCACACACACTACTCTCTCCTGAAACACTTTGTTATTTCTGCCTGCTTCTCAGCATGTGCTACTTAAGGCAGCTGCTTCATTTTCATAGAATCATAAAGTTGGAAGAGACCACAAGGGCCATCCAGTCCAACCCCCTGCCATGCAGGAACTCAAAATCAAAGCATCCCCGACAGATGGCCATCCAGCCTCTGTTTGAAGACCTCCAAAGAAGGAGACTTCACCACACTCCAAGGGAATGTGTTCCACTGTCGAACAGCTCTCACTGTCAGGAAGTTCCTCCTAATGTTGAGCTGGAATCTTTTAGCTTGCATCCGTTGTTCCAAGTCCTATTCTCTGGAGCAGCAAAAAACAAGCTTGTTCCCTCCTCAATATGAGATCCCTTCAAATATTTAAAAAGGGCTATCATATCCCCTCTTAACTGTCTCTTCTCCAGGCTAAACACACCCAGTTCCCCAAGTCGTTCCTCGTAGGGCATGGTTTCCAGACACTTCACCATTTTAGTCGCCTTCCTCTGGACACGCTCCAGTTTTTCAACATCCTTTTTGAATTGTGGTGTCCAGAACTGAACACAGTATTCCAATGGTAGGGCTGGCTGGATTGAGGGCCAACACATGGTGAGAACTCTCCCCACTAGCCCATGAATATGTAAGTGTAGCCCCTGGTTGATGGTGCCTTCCTTGGTGCTTTGGCTCCATGTGGCAGAAAGGGCTGACGGAAAGAGATGGCTATTGTCTAGGGTGGGGGACCTCAGGCCCTGAGATCCCAATCCAATCCTCCTAGTTTCCCATTCTAGTCCTTTGAGGTTCTGCAGAAGATAGCATCCCCTTTCACATGGCATCCTTGTTAGTGGTTTGCCCCTCTGTCTCTGCCTGCCTCCACACTGGAGAAATAATCCAGTATGACACGACTTGAACTCTGGTGCTACAACCAACTACGATTCCCAGAATTCCATAGCATTGAGCCATAGCAGTTCAAGTGGTGTTAAAGCAGATTACTGCTCCAGTGTGGAGGCAACCTCAGTGTCTGCTGTCAGCTCAATACGCCCCAACAGGCCTGATGTAAATACCACCCCACCCCACCTACCCTATGACTATGAGGGTAAGGAAAGACTAGAGGACATGCTGCTTACTTTTGAGGAAATTGGTGCCACTTGAAAGAATATTTTTCTAGGTGTCTGCCTATTCCCTCATGCTGAGGTTGTATATTTCCAAATGAATAATTTTGCAAGGACATATGGTTAAATATCCCCCAACATCTCACAGATGAAAACCAGGATGCGTGGCCAAGCAACATCTGAGTGTGGTCAAGGTGGCAAAAGTTATTACTGAGAAAAAAACATACAAGTCAGAAGAGGCTGCAGCAGTTTGCTTTTGCCTGAGGCTCCTGGGAAGGGCAAGATTCTGCCCCCTCCTTTCCTCTGTCCCCTGCTGAATTAATGGAGTACAAACTACTTTTGCACTTTGAACTCAGTTTGCAGTGATGGAAGTAAGCTGAGGACGAATGAGGAAAGTGGGAGGAGGAAAAACAAATCAGGACTTTTAAAAAGCAGCTGAAAAAGTGGGATGACAGAAAATTAATCGGATGTGTCTCTGCCAAATTGGAATAGACAGAGAGTGTATAGCTATTCTCTCCTCCAAGAAAATAACTGTGTGCAAGGCTGCCCCCACTATTAGAAAGTAATACTTCCAAAAAACTGGCTACATCCTGCTGCTCCTCTGAGTCCCAAGGGACTTCTTTCCTCAGAATTTGAGGCTATTACCTCATCCTTACTACTCCCAACACTCCACCTGCCCCACATAGCTTTTGATCTCCTGTGACATTAACCTGAAATTTGAGATTTCACTCTGGAATGAACAGATGGGGCCAAGGGCTAGAGGGGAAGCCACAGGATTGTGTATGGTGAGTGGGTGGAAGGAAATCAAAGAGATGTGCTATGTCTCCTGGGAGCCTGTATCAAAGATCAGTTGTATCGGATTGTCTGTCTTCCCTAGCATCTGGTGTGAATCACTTTGTGGACCAGGCAAAAAACCCTGAGTTCTTAGTGTCAAGGTGATGAAACCATCCAATTTTCTGCGTAATCCAATTATAATACAGAGATCTGAGCCGAATACGTTTCATTTGCTGGTTGAGATGTTGCAAAAGGCATGTGGAAGAAAAAGGCTATTTTGAGAGTGCCTTTTGGGAGGCAAAGCTGCTTTAAAATAGGGTGAGGGTTGTGTGTGAATTGTGGGCTGCATGTGGCTGTCTTTGGAGTGCAGTGTAAACATTGGGACCGCTACCAATCTCCCAGAAGCCTAGTTGTTATTATGTACCATCATGTCAGCTTCAATATATAGTGACCCTATGAATGAGAGACCTCCAAGCACCCCTGTCATCCACAGCTCAGGTCTTGCAAGCTCCAGGCTGTAACTTTGTTGATCAAGTCTATCCACTTACAATGTGATCTTCCTCTTTTTTCTATTGTCTTTTACTTTCTTTTCCAATGAGTCATATCATCTTATATCTCCAAAGTATGAATAAATACCCTTTAAATACCCTTGAGATATTTATATAAATACCCTTCAGGTATTTAAAGAGTGCAGTCATGTCACCCCTCAGTCTTCTCTTTGTCAGGCTGAAACCAGTTGTCTAGATAGGTGGTGAGGTTTTCTTCTCTGGATGTCTTCAAAAAGAGATTGGACAGCTACCTGCTGGGGATGCTCTAGCTCAGGGGCAGGCAACCTTTTTGAGCCGGGGGCCGGGTTGCTGTCCCTCAGACAATTGGGGGGCCGAAGCACCATAAATAAATAAATAAATATATTTTTTTAAAATATACATTTTTTAAAAATTAAAAAATTAAAAAATATATGCATGCACACTCTCTCAGCCCCAGAAAAGCCATGGCAAAACCCCTGTGGAGATTTTGCCAAGAAAACCCCAAGAACAAGTAATAACAACAATAATCAATATTATTATGGTGGGTGGTGGCGGCGGCAGCAGGACTCGCCTGGGGCCGGTCCAAAGGCCTTAGGGGGGCCGCATCTGGCCCCCGGGCCTTAGGTTGTCTACCCCTGCTCTATCTGGAGATGGTGCAGTGCCTGTGGTTTGACTTTATGGCCCATGAGGCCCCTTCCAACTCTATGATTCTATGATAGCTCCAGTTTAATCATTTTGGCTCCCATTGAGAATTCAGGCCTGGTTTGTTCTTGGACCCATTCATTTGTCTTTTTAGCAGCCCCCCAAAAGTTGACCAAACCCTCACCTTTTAAGGACAAAACAAAAACAAAAATCTCACAACCCTTTGTGGGCTCATTACATGTTGTTTCAGGTGGCTCCCAACTGTGATACAGCCAACATTCCCAGAAGCCCATGAAATGATTGGAAGTGATACTTCCAGTCCGCTGAAAATGGTTCCTGTGACTCTGCCCTTTGGTTCTCAAGAGGAGTGGAAAATTAGGCAGTGTGTTCCTTTAGAACAAAGATAGTTTGTCCTAGGGATGGGAATTATCTGAACCTCTGGATGTAGTTGAACTGCATCTTCCCTCAGTCCCAGGCTGCATGAACAATAGTGAGGAATGCTAGGAGTTGAGGACTACATAATTCTAACCCTAGATTTAGAACAACAGATTTCAGGTTTTTCTCCCACCCAAGCTGCTGTTAAAATTAACCCTTTCTGCCCCCCCCCCTTTTAATGTTCCACTACATATGTCTCCTCTTTATTTCTCTCTCTTTCTGGCTTTAATCTTATCTTTCATTTTCCTACTCTGTTGGAACCAATACTGAAGAAAGAAGGAATGAGGAAAAGAAAATAGAAAAGAAAGAAACATAAAATAGTAGCTTTGAGGTACCGTAATCTGCTGAGAGAAGATCTCTCTGTGTGATGAACATGTGGATGGCTAACTTCAAGTAACACTATGTACAGTTGCCCCTCCATTTTCGCAGATCTGTTTCGACCCTCCCCTTGCGAAAATGGAAACTTTCATATGGCGCGCATGCCATTTTAGCCAATGGGACTTGCCCCTCTATGAATAATCAAGACTGCAGACTTCAACTCCGCGAAAACGGAGGGGCTACTGTAATTCTTTACCAAAAGAAGCCTATTTAATCCCAAGCCTACCAATATTCAGAAAGTGCAGTAAACCATTCATCTTTATGCAGACTTCAGAGGTGTGTAGTTGTAAATGGTAATTGTTATAGATGGTTTTGTTGGCTTTACTGGTTTAAGGTTTTATTGATTCATACTGTTATAACTTTATTTAATGGTATATTTTCACTGCTGAATTTTTTTATTAGGGGTGTTGTAAGCCACTCAGAACTGCCTGGAATTAATAATCATAATAACAAGGAGTCTTGTGGTGCATTTAAAAACTGATGTGTTATTGTTATTGTTAGTCTTTAAGGTGCCACAGGATTGTCTGTTGTGTTCATTGCAATAGACTGAACATGACTACCTTCTGTAGCAGTAGCAATGAGAATGACAACCGAGAAGAAATAGCAAAATAGGGAAAAGGGAAATAGGGAAAGGAGAAATAGGGAAACTGTGTGTGCAAGCTTTTAATGCCTTTTAATGATTGCTTACTCTCTGCGATTAGGACTTTACTCATTCAGAGTGAGGGCAGGAATCTTTGTCCCTATTCTGAATGGACTTTTTGATATTGTGTAGTAGTTAGAAACTGGGACAGGGACTTGAGATACTAAAGTTCTAGTCCTCCCCGAGCTATGAAACACACCTAGTGACTTTAGAACGGTCACTGTTCATCTGCTTGAACTACATCATAGGGTTGTTGTGGGGGTAAAATGGGGAACAGAAGAACCAGATATGCCACTTTGAGATCACTGGAGGGAAATTGCCCCTGAAAGAGCTTCTGAATGAGGCACTGAATAGGAACAAATATCCTTGAGCAAAGTAAACACTGGGGAAAAGGTATTGGTGAATATTTAAGGCCCATAAAAGCCTACCCACCATCCTGCATATAATAATAATAATAATAACAATAATAATAATAATAATAATAATAATAATAATAATAATAATAAATACAGATTGAGTCCCCCTTAGCTGGAATTCCAAAATCTGAAATATTTCAAAATCCAAAATTGCCCACATGAGATAGTGACACTTTTGCTTTTTGATGGCTAAATGTACACAACATTTGTTTCATGCACAAAATTATTTAACATATTGTGTATAAAATTACTTTCAGGCTATGTGTAAGGTATATATGAAACAAATGAAGTTTATGTTTAGACTTGGGTCCCATCTCCAAGATCTATGCAAATATTCCAAAATCCAAAAATCTTTGAAATCCAAGACACTTCTGGTCCCAAGCATATCAGATATGGGAGACTCAAACTGTAATAAGCCTGAGGAGCAGCTAATTATTTTCATTTTACACATGGGAAATTAAGGCTGATAGCTGCTTGAATAAGACCAATCAATCAGTTTTTGGTAGATACTGGAGTTGTACTTTGGTCTTCCAGACACAGGACTAATATTTAATGCTACTGAGCTGAAGAAAAGCAGAAACTACTGTTTCCTTTCCCTACAATTTGGGGGCCTTCATGTTCCAAATTTAACGAGATGCAGATACACCTTGCAGCAAAACCTCTTTGTCTAAGCTTCATGATAATGTTGACCTTTGTCCACATAGATGTTCAAGCTTAGCTCTGCCTTGGCCTGTATCCCAGCACTGAAAGATAGAATTCACATATAGCAACAGAATACCAGGTTTTCCTGAGTATGCTTAACATGTGAAACATCAAAAACTAGTAAGGAGAATTCTTAAAAAAAAAACCTTATTGAAGTGCTGTACCCGAACCTGTAGCTGAACCAAGTACTTATCTGATGATGGAGCCTGGTTGGAATAATCTGAACTGGACAGGTTCAAAATCAAGTCATAAATCTTTACTGTGCTCACCTTCATCCACTGTGTTGCACATTATAACGAACATGCAGAGATTCAAATTGCCACCTGGATTTTCTGGAGAATGTAGAGGTGGAAATCAAAGTTTTTTGAGGAACTTGCACAGTGAGGAATTTGCACAAATTGAACTGCAAATTCTAACTAGAACAGACCTATTTTATCAATGGAATCTTGGGAAGTCAACCCACATGTACATTCTATTGAGTCAACGCATATACTCTAGCTGGAGACTAGTGATGGAGTAATGGCGTAGCGGTTTGAGTGTTGGACTAGGAGTGTTGGACTAGGACCAGGGTTTGATTTCCCACTTAGCCATGAAACCTACTGGGGGACCTTCTGCAAGTCACATACTCCCAGCCTCAGGGGATTGCAATGGTAGATCACCTCTGAACAAATCTTGGCAAGAAAACTCCATGATATGTTTGCCTTAGGATCACCATAAATTGGAAATGACTTGAAGGCACACAACAACCATACACTTGCTTCAGCCTGCTGCATCTTAGGACATTGTCCATGAAACCTGATAGAAACCTGATGCAATATAAGTCTCCTTCCAACTGAGCACCAAAAATTGCAGACAAATAGATGGGATGGCTGTGATCATCATGTCAACACACTGGGTATCCATTATTGGGCACAATGTGCAGGATTGATGAAAATTTGATCTGATGCAAAAGGCTTATATGAATTCCGTTCTGGTCCAGTTAGAACAGTCACACATCTTTGTCCCATTCAGCTCAGATATACATGAGTCTTGTGCTCCAGTACTCCATCCTTGTGTCACTACCCCTTTCTCTTCTCTTCTTTTTGGACACACCACAGCTGAACATTAACCATTTTTGGTTTCATCTGAATTGTAAACTATGATTATAGGACTGAACCAAAGTGGGTGCAACCATGGTATCATGGTTTTCATCATATAAAGCAGGGGTAGGCAACCTTTCCCCTTTAAGGGCCGAGGGACTTCAGCTCCCAGAATCCCAGGAGCTATTGGCCAACATGGGACTATTGGCCAATATGGCTGAAGCTTCTGGGAGCTGAAGTCCCTTGGCCCTTAAAGGGGAAAGGTTGCCTACCCCTGATATAAAGTATTTAGTTGTGGCACACTGAGAAGGGAAGAAGGAAAGGGTAGTGTGAGTACAGCCTCCAGGCACAAGATTTGTTTGGGTTTAATAAGGCTTACATTTAAACCATATTTACGTTTAAACCAAGCTTACATCAGCATGCTGCTAAGTACAGAGGACAGGAATATGAGTTACATGTGTGAGCTTCTGTTGTTATAACCAATAAAAATAACAAATTATGGATCTATTACAGATCTATTACTGATTCTGTGCAATGCCAGAAATCTTTGACCTGAGCCCAGTTGCTACTTATATAGTAGTCTATACTTATCCCAGCTGGACTTAGACCAGGGGTGGGCAAGATATGTTCTCAGATGCTTCCATTCTAGAACTCCCATCAGCCCTTACTATGCTGGCCAGGGATGAGGAGAGTTGTAGTCCAACAACAGCTGGATGACATATCACACAGTCTTGACAACCTCCAATTTAGGCCTTTGTTCTGGGATGGGTGCATGCTTTTTTTCCTTAAAGAAGAGTTTGCCTTTCTGTTGGAAAGTATATAGGTGCTTACAAACAGGGTTCACACCAAAGTACTGTCTGCGAGGATTTTGATCCAACCAGCCATGGCCTTTTCCAGGATTTTCCTTTCACTTCTCCCCAGGTTTTATTTAGTCAATAGTCAGCTGGCATTCCATGCTCTGTTCTCACTGCTCTCTCTCTCTCAATCCCTCTGTATGTTTTTTGTATTTTTGTACACAATGGGGTACCCTATATGGGATCCAACCCCATTTTGCACTTTACTGTAATGAGGGTGGCAGTTTGGGCGCTCCTTGTTTTGTGATTAGCTGTAACTATTTATTTAAAAATATTTCTAATAGGTGTGTATGTGTGCACGTCTCTATATAAGAAGTTCTCAACCTTCCAAATTGAATGAGAGATCAGTTGATATACATGCATGTGTGAATGGACCTTAAGTGGAATATCCTACCTGCAGGGCTTCCCTCCCCATCTGCCTATTTCTGGGATTTTTGCAATAAAGGTTATTCCATTGGGGTAGAAGAAACTCCATAGTTTTATAGTGTTAACCACCAGGTGGTTTGTGGCTTACTCATTCTTTTAATTGCAAGGGAGACATTGGCAATGAACGATTTTCCACTTAGCTGCACAGTGAAAATCACATATCCATTCTTGTAAAACAGCTTGTAGAGCCTCATTAGTTGGCAGTGGTCCCCACAGGCTCTGGAGCAAACATCTTCTGCTCCAGGATGCTGCTAGACTTAGGGGGTGAATTTGCTCAACCAACTCGAAGTTTGTGCCCATAAATAGCTTTTTAAATAGTTGTTTTACCCTAGCATAATTCTCATTGATCTTCATATTTCCCTAAACTAAGGGTAAGACACACCCAGGCAATGAGTGGCTCTCCAATTTACTGCAGTTGCAGCTAACCCCTCCCCCATCTTGTTTTAAAACAGAGCACACTCTGTTTTAAAGCCAAATCACACTCCCAGATGCCTCCTGGAAGTGTGTTCTGGCTTAAAAACAAGGCACACACTCGTCTTAAAAGAAAATAGTGTATATGTGGGGAGGTGGCAGTGTTGCCTCTGACATGTCATTGAAATTTGGTGACAGCAGGGTGCTACTCCCTGTGAGTTGGGACCCCTGATCCTTGAAGTCTTCCTACGTCACAAGAGTTACAGGGTTCAGTTTCTTGTACTGAAATCTCTACGGCATGCTCCAGCACAGAGGTGCCCAACTTTGGGTTCCAGTTATCACCCCAACCAGCACTTGCAGTGGAGTCAAGTATGATGGTAATTGTACTCTTCACAAGATCTGGGAATTCAAGTTTGGGAACCACCATCCTAGAAGACAAGTGTTACATTACATGAAGATAACAATGAAATGATCAGTGAGTGAGGTTTTAGGCAGAAGTGAGGCAATTTTCAGAGTAAATGCTGGGGGGGGGAGGCTTTCAAGCCATGAAACACTTTTTTCAGTGAAACTAAACGGACTGAAATATTAAGATGACTTTCTTTTATGTGGACAAAATAGCTTGCTCTATGACTCTAAAACTTAATGAGTGATTTAAGTCAACAATGGTAGATATTGGATGATCAAAAACTGAAAATGTTATATTTCTTTGCATTCAACATAACTTTCCCAATTATTGGCTAAAAGCAAAACCATTTTGCTTCTTTTTAATACTGTATTTACTTCCAGGTCTGCCTGAAGTTGCTGCAAGACTTAGGTTTCAGCTAGCATGCAGCTCTGCTTTAACAATTTTTAAATTTTGCCAAACATAACCTCCAAAATTTCACAGATAAAACTGGGACATGAATAGCCAAGTAACATAGTAGTGTGGACAAAATGGCAAAAGTCATTAACAAAAAAGAAAAGACAAGTTAGAAGATCCTGTGCAGTTTGCCAACTGGAAAATGCTAGGTTCTGTCCTTTTCTCCCACCCCCTCACAGCTAATTTTATACAAACTAGGTTTGCACTTGCACTCAACAGCAATTGAAATAAGCTGAAGACAAATGGAGAAAGTGGGAGGAGGAGAGAGAAATTGGAACATTGTAAAAACAGCTGAAAAAGTGGTGTGACAGAGGAGTGGAGTAACAGAGGACTAATCAGTACTGTTCCTGCCAAATTGGGACAATGGGTGGACGTGGTATAATGTTTTGATTTTGGCAATGTGTGGATTAATCAAGGCAGAAGAGCTGGATAAATCAAACCAGTTGTCATACAGTTAATTGGGCAGTTTAAGGAATATATAATAAAAACACATAGACTATATTGAATATTGGTTCACACATTTTATGAGGGACCAACGATGCAGTGATAAGCCGGTTGATGGGTGCATGCTGTCAGACGGTGTCAGTATTTGAACTAAACTGCAGGTACTAGCTGTTTTGCAGTGTTACCAATCTGTTTTGCAAAGTGACTTTATAAACTTTGAAACAAACTGTGGCTAGCTACTGTTAAGTTGGTTTAGAGAAAGATGAGCCTGTTGCCAATGCTTTAGTTTGTATTAGCAAGCTCTGCTTCTGAGGCACTTAATTGCTAGGGATTCTGGAAGGCTTTTTACACTAAGCGTAGCACTTTGATTTTCCTTTAACTGCCATTGCACCATCCCATGGACTCTTGGTATCTGCAGCTTAGGGAATAGTATTTAGAACTGTCAGCAGAGAGCTCTGATGTTTCACTAAACTACAAACCTCAGGATCTCATAAGTTGCATCTAATTCTGTGGTCATGTAAGTGCCTCTGCTGGATTTTCCCCAGTTCCTCTTCCCCTGCAGTCCCTTCCCTACACCTGAAGCTTTTCCCGAGTGTCCCTTGAATCACAGGAAAAGCTTTTCATGGGGTCTAAGGAGTTGTTTGGATGGGAGAAAGAGTAGGGAATTCACCTTACATCCTGTACAGTTTGCATCTGGTACAATAACATCTGATGCAAACTGCTGTTTAGAAAGATGTCAGCAGAAATGAAATTGACCAGAAAGAGTGACAGTCAAGTGATCAGATTTCAAAGTGATCACTCCTGAAGTCATAAGTCTTTGTTCAGAGCAGGGCAATTTGGCCAAGTCTCAGGCATCCTGATTTTGGCAAATGAAGTATCCTGCTTGCCTCAAGTTCTAGTTGCTGGCAAGCTACTGGAAAGGACAGCTTGACATTAGCATGCATGGAAAAGACACACTCAGTTGGCTTGTTTATTGACACCACTCTATAAATCACATTTTGGTTGAATAGTGTTTCCAGATAGAGGCCACTCACCAGGAACTGCAAGACAATGTGCAGCAGAGTCTCTCTTTTTCTGGATTTTATGTGGTAAAGAAAAGGATGGACAAGGTGGTGGAAAAACAAAGGACAATTACAAATGGAAGACTACTATTATTGTTATACAGTGGGCCCTTGGTATCTGCTGGGGTTTGGTTCCAGGAACCCCCATGGATACCAAAATCCCTTAGTGCTCAAGTCCCATTAAATACAATGGATAATAAAATGATGGCACTTATATAAAATGCCAAAATCAAGGTTTGCTTTTGGGAATTTATATATTTTGAAAATGTTTTCAAGCCATGGATACTTGAATCTGTAGATAAAGAATCAGTGAATACAGAGGGCTGATTTTATTTATAACCTGCCTTCCCCCTAGTTTAGGACTCAAGGCAACTTGCAACAGTTGCAGTAAACATAGGCCTTGCCTGCATGGGCCAAAAGGCATTATCTTGTTCAGACAACGCATGGCCCAAATCCTGGTTCTGATGTGGGCAGTCCAGACCATGTCTGGCATGTCCTGCACCAAAACGAGGGCATAACAATTGAGTAAAAAAACAAAAACCTTACCTGTTGATCTTGATCTCCTGGGAAGATCTGGAGCTCTCCATTCCCATGCTGGCATGGCTGTCTGCATGGGTGTCCCGCTGGACTACCTGGTACATCTGCTGCCACTGCGAGTCACCTATTCTGAGGTCAGAACAAGGCGTCTGGCATGCAACCATTTCTGGGCACCTCATTCTGACCTCAGAAGTGAGTGACCCACAGAGGTGGCATATGTGCCTGGTGGCCCAGCAGGTTGCCTGTGCAGACAGGGAGGTCAAGGTAACGGGAAGAACAGGTCCGCTGTAGGGCCTGGATGTTCTGGGCTGCCCCTGGAGTATCCTGGCCATTGCAGACAAGGCCATAGTTAAAAATTCACGGAATACAAAAGCAATTAAACTATCATAAAATTCAAGCCTATTAAAAGCATAACCTGTGAAAACAACAACAGATAAACTTCCAGCACATTATACAAGGTCTGTTTTCCCTGAAAAATTAGTTCTCAAAGGCCTGCTGGAATAAAAAGCCTGTGGAAAGACAGTAATGAGGGTGCCAGTCTAGTCCTTCTGAGAAGGGAGCTCCTGAGCCTGGGGGCAACCACTAAAAAGGCACCTTCTATATTCCCACCAGATATACCTGTGCAGGGGGTGGTACTGAGAGAAGTGCCTTCCAAGAAAATCTTAAAACGTGAGCAAGTTTATATGGAAAATAAAGTTCTTTAAATAATTTGGACCTGTGCTGTACAGGAATATGACTGAATGAGGAATGGAGAAAAGCCACCTCTGGCATCACTCTTACAGTCAATGCGCTCGTCTTCTGTAGGATGTGTGTCAGGGACTCTAGATTCTTAAATGAGGAGTTTTCTGATCTGAGGCTTCTGGGTGTTTAAAGAACCTAGATGTCTTCTTCAAACCCTTTCCATTCAGTTATAGTACTCGGTTATAGCACTATGATTTCACTTTAACTGCCATGGTACCATCTTGTGGAATCCTAGGGACTTGCAATTCAGAGGGGAGCATTTAAAATTACCATTTGGAAACCTCTAGTGCCTCTGACCAAACAATAAGGATTCCATAGGATGCAGCCATAGCAGTTCAAGTGAAATCATAGCTCTATAACTGTATAAGGGTCCTTAGGCTGCATCTACACGGCAGAATTACTACAGTATGACACCACTTGCCATGGCTTAATGCTGTGGAATTCTGACATATATAGTTTTGTGAGATATTTAGCCTTCTCTCTCAGGGAGCTCTCAAGTTATAACAAACTACAAATCCCAAGATTCCATAAAATGGAGCCATGACAGTTAAAGTAGTGAAAAACTGCATTAATTTTGCAGCCTGGCAGCAGCCTGAGTCACAAAAGAGAACAAGGGGATGCAATATTGTCTTCTGTGACTGGGAGGCAGTAT
This sequence comes from Phrynosoma blainvillii, assembly GCA_026167975.1. NCBI lineage: Eukaryota > Metazoa > Chordata > Lepidosauria > Squamata > Phrynosomatidae > Phrynosoma > Phrynosoma blainvillii. The sequence goes on from JANUYF010000002.1 coordinate 197,157,179, forward strand.
GAAACACCTTGCTTGGCCAGGCTTGGCATCAATACAGGGAGCCTGGCCTTTTGTCTGTCTGCTCTGTCTGCCTGCTACATTCCAGCTGCAGCAACTAAACTCACTTGGCTTGGATTGCAGCAATCTCTTCTCATGCTCTCCTCATTCCTCCCAGTACTCTGCACTTTTCCTGAACTTCCCAGTCTTTGGTGAGGAGAGGAAAACCTTTTCCCTCCTCTTCCTCCTCCCTCTCCCTGAGGGGTGGATGTTTAAGCAGACTGACAATCTCACCTGCAAAATGTACAAACTAGATAAATGATTGCTCTTAAGCGTTGCCTCCCATCTTTGGAAGATAATTAGTGCTTCCTGCGAAACAGAATGGTGAGGCCCCCTCACTGCAAGCTATGTTCTGTCCAGGAAAATTGCTTTCGTGCAGGAGTAATTTTGCTCCAAGCTATGGGAGCCCGACAGTGATTAATTCTTGCACAGCTGGGAAGCTCAGGAAGGGTCCATGTTGCTCTCAATGCATGGAGAAGGGTGTAGTGTAGGAGGACAAGAGGATTCTCATTGGCACCCATGAGAGCTGCTGGCACATTCTTATTGGTAATGATGGGAATCGGTTTTCTCCATATTCCACACTGAAATTGACCAATGTAAGAAGTGTTCTTTGTGCGCTGCTAGGTGTTTGGTCTTTGTTGGCTTTTCTGCAGAACAGAATAATTAAAAGACATGCACACACCCTGTCTCAAAAAGCTTGATGTCATTTGTAGGAATTCTCCCCAGAGCACAGGAAATCTACATGGTTGAAAGCAATTTTTTCTGTACAGTGCATTTGTTCAGATGTATCCAGGTGTCTCAAAGGGGCTATCAGAGAGCTGGAAAAGGTGCAGAAAAGGGCAACCAAAGTGATCAAGGGGTAAATAACTCACAGATGAGGAAAGGTATAACTTCTGAGCCACTTTAAACTTAGAAAAAGGTGACGAAATAGCCAGGAGGGATATGATAGGGATGCATGCAATTATGCATGTAATAACAGAAAATGAATACAGAGAAGTTTTTCTTTCTCTTTCATAATTCAGGGGGAGGGGGATTTTCACACTGCACAGTGATAGTGCTAGGATTCCACTTTTTTAACTGCCATGGCAACATCTTAAGGAATCCTGGGATTTGTAGTTTAGGGAGGGGCATTTAGAATTCCTGACCTCAGAAGTCCTCTGTTCCCCTGACTCCAATCCCAGGACTCCATAGGAGGCAGCTAAAGTGGAATAAGAGTATTATAACAGTGTACTGTGCAAGGGCCCTGGATCAACCATTGTAGCTTGAAGATGTAGCTGGAAGATGTGAGATTAGGATGAATAAAATGAAGTTATGTCTTCACACAGTGAATGATTAAATTGTACAGTCCACCACCACAAGATGGACACCAAGCTGTATAGCTTTAAAAAGGGATTAGTCAGATCCTGAAGGATAAGGCCATGCATGGCTACTAGTCATGATAGATTACCTCCAGTTTAGGAGATAGTATATTCTAAATATCAGCTGTTGAGGACCATGTGTGGGAGGGCACCATTGCCCTCATGTCTTGCTTGTTGATTTCCCATTGGGACAGCTTGCTGGCCACTGTGGACTAGAAAACCTAATGGGTCTGATCCAGCAGGCTACTTCATAGCTACCCATGCCTGCCTTGGGGTTGTTGCAATTTCTCATAAAAAAAACAGTATTAGAACAACTGGGTATGTGCACAGGTACACCTCCTTAGGTAACTAACAGGATAATAGTAGGAGATAAGAAACATGGATCCTAGCCACTGGAAACTAAGCATATTTGAAATCCTTTTTTAAAATAAATAAATAAAAGGAAGAGTTAGAACCATACTATATGGATTCCATAATATAATATGTAGAGGAGATCAGAAACCCATAGTTTCCATCTCTTCCCACCTTACAAAAAGCAAATTGCTTGTGGCTGGAGCACATTCTGTTTGATTGGAATGAGGAGTATTTAAAATGTGTAGACAAGCCCTTAGTCCTCAAGGTGAGTGGAAGGAATCTCAGGGTGAAAATGCTTCCTTGAAATGTGTGTTTGTCATTTGTTAGACTTGATGTTTTTTATTTGAATGGCATACTTTGTGCAATTGTAGGATAGACACTTAATGCGCCCATGCTTAATGAGACTGCCAAGGGCTGCCCATGGTAACATCACCCTTGTAACATCACCAGGAGCTGTCTGCTATAACATTACAAGGGATCATCTCTAGGTTTCAGATTCTCCAGACCTGGCATCCCCAGCTGTACTACTTTAGATGGTATATTTCTACTGTCTCTTTGTTCATAGAACCAAGTGGGGGAAGTGGGTGGGGGGCGCGGAGTGGCTCTAGTCCATAAGAACAACCCGATCTTGACCAGGATACCTGTCCAGAACACAGTTCACTTCGAGTGTATGTACCTAAGCCTGAAGACCAGGGATAGTTTGGGGATTTTGCTAGTCTACCGACCACCCCGTTGTCTAGCAGACTCCCTGACCGAGCTGACACAGCTGTCTCAGAGCTCTTGTTGGAGTCTCCCAGACTTCTAGTTTTGGGAGACTTCAACATTCCGCTCGAGACCAGTTTAACAGGTGTGGCTCGGGAGTTCATGGATACCATGACAAACATGGGCCTATCCCAATTGGTTGACGGGCCCACACATTGTGCAGGTCATACACTCGATGCGGTCTTCAGTACGGAACAGGAATATCCGTGGGTGGAGGTTGTAAGTACCTCCGCATTGTCATGGACGGATCATTTCCTGGTCAAGATGGAATTGAGAGCCAATTTCTGCCCCGCCGGGGGTGGTGGACCTATTAGAATGGTCCGCCCTCGAAGGCTAATGGAGCCAATTGGATTCCAGAAAGCCTTAGAGGGGTTAATGGTTGGGAATGCCAGTGGAACTTGGAACAGCCATCTCACCAGGGTTATCGACACGATCGCTCCCAAGCGTCCTTGCCATCCTGCTTCAAACCGTAGGCCATGGTATACACCTGAGCTTAGGAGGATGAAGCGGTTTGGACAATGACTAGAGCGCAGGTGGCGGAAGACTCGACTCTTATCTGATAGAACTCGCCATAGGAACTTTCTTTGTTCCTATTGGGAGGCAGTGCGTGCAGCGAAGAGAGCTTTCTCCTCTGCACGTATTGCAGTGCTGTTTAGGGTGGTGAGGGAGATGACGCAGGTGTCCCCTGCGCCAAATCCCTTACTTAACCCGACAACGGCCTGCTGTGACGCGTTTAACAACTTCTTTGCAGATAAAATCTCTCAGATAAGAGCCGACTTAGACGCCACTATTGTAACAGAGTCATCAGGCGAGGTGTCCAGTGACTCTGCCGATGCAGTTATACTGGATCAGCTCCAATCTGTAAGTACCGAGGACGTGGACAAGCTGCTTGGTAAGGTGAGGAAGACAACTTGCCCTCTCGACCCTTGCCCATCATGGCTGGCCGTCCAGGGAGGGGATGCATTGAGGAGATTCCTCACGGATATCATCAATGCATCCTTTAGGGAAGGACATGTTCCATCTTGTCTGAAGGAAGCGGCTGTTAGGCCGCTTCTGAAAAAAACCTTCCCTAGACCCCCTGGATATGAGAAACTATAGGCCTGTGTCACTGCTGCCATTCTTGAGCAAGGTGATCAAGAGGGCGGTTGCTCTTCAGCTCCAAGCTGTCTTGGATGAAACCGATTATCTAGACCCATTTCAAACCGGTTTCAGGACAGGCTTTGGGGTTGAGACTGCCATGGTTCCCTTGACCGACGATCTGCGTCTGAGCATCGACAGGGGTAGTGTGACCCTGTTGGTGCTCCTAGACCTCTCAGCGGCTTTCGATACAATAGATCACGGCATCCTCTTGGACCGCCTGAAGGGGCTGGGTATCGGGGGCACTGCCTTGCAGTGGTTCCGGTCCTTCCTCTCGGGTAGGTCCCAGAGGGTGCTGCTCAGGGACTGTAGCTCCTGCAAGAGGGACCTCACTTGTGGGGTCCCTCAGGGGGCTATTTTGTCCCCGATGTTATTTAACATCTATCTGAAGCCGCTGGGTGAGATAATACGGAGTTATGGTGCTGGGTGTTATCAGTACGCTGATGACACCAAAATCTATTTCTCCGTGTCTCGTTCATCGGCCTCGAATTCCAATGGCATCTCTTCTCTCAATGAATGTCTTCAAGCGGTAATGGGCTGGATGAGGAAAAACAGATTGAAACTGAATCCAGACAAGATGGAGGTGCTCACGGTAGCGGCCCCGAAACCAAGAATTGGGTTGCAACCTCCAGTCCTGGATGGGGTCACACTCTCCTCCAGTCACTGTGTTCACAGTCTGGGGGTGCTCCTTGACTCGTCACTCCTGATGACAAATCAGGTAAATGCGACGGTCAGGAGCGCCTGTTATCAGCTTCGGCTGATACGCCAGCTGCGCCCTTTTCTGGAAGTAAGGGATCTCGAGACTGTTGTGCATGCACTGGTAACCTCACGCCTTGACTTCTGTAATGCGCTCTACATGGGGCTACCCTTGTGCTTGGTTCGGAAATTACAGCTGGTACAAAATATGGCAGCCAGGTTTGTCTCGGGAACATCTAGGAGGACCACATTACCCTGATTTTGAGGTCCCTCCACTGGCTGCCTATCAGCTTCTGGGCCCGGTACAAGGTGTTGGTTATCACCTTTAAAGCCCTAAATGGCTTGGGTCCTAGCTATCTCAGGGACCGCCTTCTCCCATACAATCCTCCCCACGCTCTCCAGTCCTCTGGGAGGAATTTGCTGCAGCCTCAAAAATTGAGGCTTGCGGCTACCTCCCAGAGGGCTTTTTCAGTTGCCGCCCCCAGATTCTGGAACGACCTGCTGGATGAGATCCGTCAGTTAACATCGTTAGACAGCTTTAAAAGGGCTGTCAAGACAGATCTCTTCCGGCAGGCCTTTCCAGATTAATTATCCCAGCCTCGGGTACTCCCACCCCAGTGATCCTTGCGTGGCCCCATCTAAGGATGGTTGAGGATTATTGCCATGGGTTTATATTGTTGGTTGTTAATTGTTTATTGATGAACTGTTGGTTTTAACTCTTATAGATTTAATACTGTTTTAAGGGGGGGGGTCGTTGGGTTTGGGTATTGTATATGATTTTATGGTTGTGAGCCGCTCTGATTGGGTTTCCAAAGGGCGGGATATAAATAAATAAATTATTATTATTATTATTATTATTATTATTATTATTATTATTAGAATTCAAGGCAGTATACAGTGAATGTACTGAACTGATCATTCAGATCTATTGACCTTCATCAAAGTATGAACATCTTAATCCTTGTTAAATTGCTTTTAATTTGATGGTTGTTTTTGATATTATAATTGTTTTATTATTTCGTGAAAGGGGCCTGGTTTTGACTGGTAGTGTAGCTTAGAAAGTTGGCCTATGTGCTTAAACAAAAGAGGAAATATTGATAAAGAACCAACAACAAAAAGACAGTAAGTCAAAATGAGGAGAGGTATATAAGTAGTATTAACAAGGAGGAAGTCAGTATGACTGGAGGGGTATGTGAGAAGGTGAAAATAAGTATAAGAAGGTAGAAGATGATAGGATTGAAGATGAAGGGTAAAGAGGAGGATGTAGAATGGAAGGGTAAAAAGATGCTGGAAGAGGGAAATAGAATGGTATTACGATGTTATGACAATTGATATTATGAAGATAGGGAAGGGCATGAGAGGCAGGGTGATAAGGATGAGTTATTATCATCTAAAAATATACAAAATGTGTGGAGTTCTTGGACTTTGGATGAATGTTTGTATAATGAGATCTTGATTGTTAATAAAAAATATTTTAAAAAAGAAAAGAAGGGGCCTTTACAGACTGTCAGAAATAGTGCAAATTGAGGCCACTTTAACTGTCCTGCCTCAGTACTAAGGAATCACAGGAACTGGAGTTTATTGTGGCACCAGAGCTCTCTGGCAGAGAAGGCTCAATGTCCCAGAAAAAAATACAATTCCCATGATTCCCTAGCACTGAGTCAGGACAGTTAAAATGGCCTTAATTTGCACTATTTCTGGCAGTCTGTAAAGGCCCAACGTTAACCTATGAATCAACAATTCCCCAGTCCAAATGTCACTTGTATCAAGAAACTCATTAGGTGGTTATTGGCAAGCCATTATCTCAACTTCCACTCCCATCCAACCCCACCCCATTCACCATTGGCAGTACAGATGATGATACATAACAATAACAAAAGGAACAAATATGTTTGGCAGCATTGCTGCACTGATTATTGCGAGAATGGCTATGGAGCATTGTGAAACTGTGCAGCAGACTTGTGAATAGCCCCTCATTCACCTGTGGCGAGTATCAGCTGCCTTTAGGCAAGCAAAGAGTAGATTTATGTAAAACTGGAGCAGGTGGGATAGCAAATACGTTGTTAGCTAGTAGCTTCTGTCTCCTGCTCTTAAGCACTATATAAATGCTTATTATTATTTCTTCTTTGTGTGAATGATGTAGGCGCAATGCTTATTCATCTAACAGATGAATGAATGTTGTGTCTACATCATTCGCACAAGCATATTGTGGGTCTCTGAGTAAGTGCTTCCATCAGGCGGGGAGAAAGCATCATAAGGGGGGGAGGGGAATTAACTCATAAGGCCTTGTGCATCTCAATAAATCCAATTCCTAGGAGCAAGGAGAGAGGATGGCTGTCTGCCGCCGCCAGCTCCTGGAGAATTTTGATTACCCGTATGCGGCTCCCAGCGTTCCGGCTGGTGCGCTGGCCTGCAGCTACTCATCAACCCAATTAAATAACATTTAAATGCATAACAATCCCGCCAACATCCAACGATGATGGAAATTGTCAGCTCGAAAAGTGGAATCTGCTACCGTCCCCTGTTTTGTGCACTCAGCAATTCTGGCAGCAATTTCGTGGCGAGCAAACACATTGCTTTATTGTTGCACTTTTGTTCTTTGGAAAACTTTTGAAGATCATTCTGCCACAATGCTAATTAATTTGCAAAACGCTGGCACACCGGACTATCTCAGTCTGTGCATATATTCTCTTCTCTCAAAACGCTGGAACACCAGACTATCTCAGTCTGTGCATATATTCTCTTCCCTCCTACCCTGTCCACAGTCTCCCTCCCTCTTTTCATCCCTTCCTCCCTCTGTTAGATCTGCCAACTATTTTAATGCCTCTTGTAATTGCAGGCAAGCATCCAGAGGGCATCTCTTACTTGTTTTGGATTGTATGTACCACCTAGCAGTTTCCTTTTGGTATGTTCAGTTTAATCTGAAAATGACCTATTCGTTACTATTTCTATACCAATTTCCCAAGTCACATTATCAAAGATTTAAAATTACTGCTTTGTCAAAGCAGAGCTATGTAAATAGTCTAGTTTCTTTGCAAGCTTGTTTACCCAAGAAGGGTTGCCATTCTCTGTAGGCTTGCCTGAACATAAGTTCCACTGAAGACAACTACATTTGGTTCTTAGTAAACGTGCGTGGGTTCAGACTGCGTCACCCTAGATATTTTGCCAATTTGTTCTTTCATTGTACAAAGCAAACACAACCAAAAACAAGTTTCAGTTTATGCTGAAGTCAAAGATCTCTTGCCATCTATCTCTACAAACACACACATGATCTGGATGTATCTGACCATTAAAAAACAAAGAGACTGCCCATTTGGCTAAGAGATGGAGAGAGACTGTCACCTGGCAGTACTTTGATGAGTCTGCACTCACAGAAGGTGTCCATATAAGGATCAGCAATTGGTATAAACGGGGAAGAGGAGAGAAAGTGCCCTCCCAGTGATATTTTTGTGGCCCTTGACTCCTTCAGAACATCTAGAGCAACCTTCTTCTAACCATGAAAAGAGGAAGAATTGCTGAAAAGGTCTTTGGGATTATTGTAGATTGTGAGTTGAACATGAGCTAGCAGTGTGGTGCTGCAGCAAAGAAGACAGATATTACAGTCAACCCTCCGTTCTCGCTGGGGAACCGTTCTGGACTGTTCACGTATATTCAAGCCCCATAGGCCTTAATGGAGGCGGGCACGCACAGGGGTGGGCCCTGGGCACGCATCCCATTTTGTATCTCTCCATTTGCCGCCCATGGATAGGCAAGGGGCACGGATCCCAAGTCTGTGAGAATGGAGGGGCAACTGTACTTTAGTCTGTATCAATACAAGCATAGTTTCCAAGTTGAGGGACATAATAGTCCCACTATATTCTGTGCTGGACAGGCTTCATTGGGTGAATTGTATTCAGTCCTGGGCTCATTTTAAGAACAATATAGACAAGTTGGAGTTGGCTCGGAGAAGGGCTGCAAGGGTCCAAAACACACTGCAGAAATAATCCAGTTTGAGACCGCTTTAACTGCCCTGGCTGTTGCTTTGTGAGACATTTAACCTTCTCTGTCAGAGAGCTCTGGTGACAAAATAAACTACAATTCCCATCATTCCCTAGCACTGAGCCTGGGCAGTTAAAGCGGTCTCAAACTGGATTATTTCTGCAGTGTGTTTTGGACCAAGGATAATAAAATGTATGGAGAATAAAAATATGAGGAAGGGTTGAAGAAGCTGGGCATGTTCAACTTGGTAAAGAGAAAACTAAAGAGGTGACATGATTGTACTCTTTAAATACTTCAAAGAGAGGGGGGGGGGGGCAGACCTATTCTCTTCTGTCCCAGATGGTAGACCAAGTCTAATGGTTTGATGTTACAGGAGAGTAGATTTTGATTGAACGTTAGAAGGAACTTCTTGACAGTAAGAGCAGTTTGGCAGTAGAACTTATTGCCTAGGTGGAGTCTCCTTCTCTGTACATCCTTAAAAAAGGGACTGGACAGCTACTTGCTTGAGATGCTTTAACTCAGGGGTAGGCAACCTTTTAGAGCCGGGGGCCGGTCCCGCGAAGCCCTCTCCGCCACTGGGCCGAGGGGGCGGGGGAATGGCGGGGCGTGCGCATGCGTGCACCCCCGCCGTGCGCGTTGCTGCCTCCGTGCGCGCTGCTGCCGGCATTTTGATTTCCAAAATGGCGGCCCCGACTCGTTTGCGCATGCACAGTACTCCTGCGCATGCACAAACGCGTCACGGCCGCCATTTTGGAAATCAAAATGCTGGCCGCGGCGTGCGTGGCCGCATAGTGGCCAAAATACGCGGCGGCGGTGGCAACCTTCTGCCTGGGCCAGTAAGTATGGGGACCTGGGCCTTAACAGGCCCCCGGGCCGTAGGTTGCCAGTCCCTGCTTTAACTGGAGATCTTGCATTGAGCAGAGGACTGGAGGCTTCTTCCAACACTGTGACTCTATGATAGCTTCAGTTTAATTATTTTGGTTTCCATTAAGAGTTTGGGCCTGGTGAACTACACATGTAAGCTACATATCCATAAGTGGGATATTGAATTTTAGCTACTCATTTTTGAGAAGTGATTTTTTTTCAGGTGTTGTTCCAATGGGTCTTGGTGCATAAAAGTGACTTCCAAACCAACCATGGTTGTCCTAGTGTAAACTATCACCTTATTTTTGATTATTATGAGGTACAGAAAAAGTAACCAAAATGAATTCTCCTAAAATACATCACACATATTCAAAATGGCAAAATGAGCAATGGGATGATTCCTTATGAGGAAAGGTACCACCACCACCAACACACCTGACAACGATGTTAAGACAATTATTGAAAGAATGATTGTGGAATTGTATGAAAATTCTGTAACAGATTTTGTAACTCTGGTTCAAAACACACGGCAGAAATAATCCAGTTTGAGACTGCTTTAACTGCCCTGGCTCAGTGTTAGGGAATCCTGGGAACTGTAGTTTATTGTGGCTCTCTAATGTTTCACAAAACTACAGTTCCCAGAATTCCCTGGCATTGAGCCAGGGCAATTATTTCTGCAATGCGTTTTGGTCCAGACTCTGTAATAGTCTGTCACCTGTGTATGCCTGTTGATCTAAGTGAGGAAAGAGCTGATTAATGTAAAAACGGAACAGGTGGGTCAGTCATATGGTGGTTAGTTAGAACCTCCTGTCTACTGCTCTTGAGCACTACATAAGGTGCCACTGCTGCCGCTCAATAGCAACTTCATTTATATGTTGCTTCATACCACTCTAAGCAGTATCTAAGAGGTTTGCAGCTGTAAGCTAATTGACCCAAACAAGCTTAGTACCCATTTTAGGGGCTTTGCAGACCGACCTAAAGGGACAGCCTTGGGGTGGAGTTGGGGCAGGGCAGCTGCATGCCAGCCACCCCAACTCCATCCCGACGCCATCCTGATGCTGTGCGCCTGTTTGCCCGGCATCAGGACGCTTTCCTGCTCAGCATGTACACATGCTGCGCCAAAAGGGCACAGAAGAGCCGCGGCGCCGGCTCTTAGGGTGGCCTTTTGCCGCCCCTAAAAGGAGCAGCATTTTGCCACTCTTTTGGAGGTAGCAAAAGGGAGGATTGGGGCCGCAGCATGGGGTTGCCGCAGCCCCGATCCGCTGCTAGCAGGGGTGGTCCAGAGCTGCCCCAAACGGTAGAGGCCCTTAGTGACCTCGGAAGGATGCTAGGTTGAGTTGACCCTGAGCCCCTGGCTGGGATTGAACTCAAAACCTTGTGGTTTGTAAGTGGCTGCAATACCAGCATTTAACCACTGCGCCCCTCCTCCTCCACCTCCTCCTCCTCCTCTCCCCTTCCTTCCATAAATGATGTGGACACATTGCCTATTCATACAAAAAAAAAAAAAAAATTACAATATTGGGCCTCTAGCTTTTTTTAAAAAAAAGTGAATAAAAGGAGACATAATAAAGTTGTATACAATTATGGCTGGCATGGAAAAAGAGAATAAAGAGAGATTTTTCTCTCTGTCACTTAACACTGAAACTTGGAGAAATCATCCACTGATGCTAAAGGGTAGGAGATTTAGTACTGATAAAAGAAATTGACCCTCTTCTAGGGCCTTTGCAGATTGCTAGAAATAGTGCAAATTGAGTCCACTTTAACTGCCCTGGCTCAGTGCTAGGGAATCATGGGAATTGTATTTTTTTCTGAGACATTGAGCCTTCTCTGTCAGAGAGCTCTGGTGCCACAATAAACTACAGTTCCCATGATTCCCTAGCATGTTCAGCTGCAGAATTATGCTTGGTGTGCAGCATGTGGATACTATCTATCATAATATAAGAACCAGAGGCACCGATTGATGAGGAATGATAGAAGACTGAGAGGGAATAAAAGGAAGAACATCGTCATGTAAGTTAAACTTTGTAGGAAGTTACTAAAAGATGGGTGATGGCCACCTGCTTTGATGGCTTTAAAGGATATTAGACCATTTCATGAAGCTGCTACTAGTTAGGATGACTGACTCCAATACTGGCATCAGCATGGCAGCAGTATTGTCAGCATCATGGAGGGTGTTATTACACTCATGTTCTACTTGTGGCCTTTTCAAAGGGATCAAACTGGTCACCATGGGAACTGGATACAGGCTAAAAAGGCTTTTGGTCTAGTCTAGCCACCCTCTTATATCCTTTGCCACATTCCCCTCTAGTCTGGCTTGTTTTCATGAGGTCTGATCCATTCTAGCATTTCTCCCTTATTTTAGATGGGTGAGTGAAGATGGGTGTATCTGTACCCTCCAACTGTCCTGATTTGGCAAGGACAGTCCCGATTAATCCTCTGCTGCCCCACTTTTTCAGCTGCTTATGAAATCTCCCAATTTTTCTCTCCTCCTCCCACTTTTTGCCTTCATTCTGGCTTAGTTCTGTTGCTGCAAACTGAGTAGGTTGTATACAGTTAACTCAGCAGGGTGGAGGGGAGGAGGCTGAATCTTGCCCTTCCCAGTAGGCTGAGGTGAAAGCAAAGTGGAATAGACACTCTTGTTGTAGTTGTGTGCCTCCAAATCCTTTTTGACTTATGGCGACCCTAAGGTGTTTTTTGTTTTTTTTTGGTGAAGCAGGAGTTTTCCATTGCATCCATGAGGCTGATAGAGAGTGACTTGCCCAAGATCACCCAATAGGTTTTTATGATAAAGGGGGGTTCAGACCCTGATCTCCAGAGTCATAGTCCAACACTCAAACCACTACACTACTCTGGCTCTCTAATATGAAGTAAGTAAGTAAGTAAATAAATAAATGTCTGTCCTTCCTCATTAATCATTACTATGGTCTTGATTGCTCTCTGATGTTGGTTGGTCACATGTATCCTAGTTTTCATTTGTGAGATGTTGGAGGGTATGAGTGCATTGCCTTTACCAAATATAAATTAAAAGCAGCCAAATTTGGAGTAGCGAAAGAAGCCAACCATGGTTTTTCTGGCAGCCATACATCACACAGGTGTTTAAATTCTGGGATGGCCTGGAAGAGTTTGAGGAGCATCTTCTACAGTTGTTCAGCATCTGTGCTCATACAGGTGTTCTCTTTACCTAAAGAAATGTGGTGCCATTGATTGCTGGTATGTGATAAATGTGCTCAGCAGGATGTTTGTATGATGCATGCTGCAAGATTAGTACCATGGAAAAGATATCCTATCAGTCCAGCTGATAGGGCTCTCTTAGCAGAGTCCGTATTTCTGGCAGCAGCCTAGTCTTTAAGCCATGACATTGTTGGTTATTCCATTCTGACAAGCCATTCATTGTATCTTCAAACGGAAAGCGTGGCCATTGAGTGATTCATGTGCTTAATTTGAGACAGGACTTTCTAGAACTTAATTTTGGACTGTAGAGCATAGGCGGAGTTTTAGACCACATTAGAACATTGGTCCATTTAGCTCACCTTTATCTGCTCTGCACTGCTCTACAATGTTGGCAGCAACTCTCCAGGGTTTCAGGCTGAACCTGACATGTTTTGGCATGTGCAAAGCATGTATTTGCCACTGAGCTATGGCCATTCCTGAAAGTATTTGATTGACATGCAAGTCCCTGAGTATGGACAGAGGCAAAAGAAGAGACACACTTGTTTGCAATACTTGGTGTGAATGGAAATCATGAACTCAAAATGAACAAAGTACATACATTGGAGTGCATTCCTTTCACTTTCAAGGAGAGACAGTTAGCTTCTGAACTTCATACACCAAGCAGTGAAGATTTGCATTGCATGATGCCAAGTGTTTTGTGGTCTCGCCACTTCCCTTTCTCTTTCTTTGTGAATAGAGTTTCTTTTTCTGGCTTTGTTTCTGTGGCTTTTAGAACAGTTTGACATGCTCCAGAAATGGACCAGAGCTTTCCTTGGGATAGGAGGGCAGGCTTCAGCTTCTGGCATGTTTGAGCAACTGCTGGGGTCCCAGGGCCCATAATCAATGTCAATCTTGGACCTCACAGTAAACTTTCCTCAATATACCACTCAGTGCTGAATGATTGGGCCTTGCTGACATTTTAGTTACCCACAAATGCCCAAGAACACTACTACCTCGGGGCTTTGTGAGAACCTAAAATGGAAGCTAGACCCACCAGAACCCATCAAAGGGGTGCTTTGCTGGCATTTTACTTAGACTCAGTCCTGCAGCCAGTCTGGAGAGAAGTGCTAAATAATATTTCACCCAGACATTTGGCTCTCCTTATCCACGGCTTCTTTATCCATGGATTCAAGCATCCCCGGTTTGAAAACATTCAAATTAAAAAAAAAATGCAAAAAGCAAAGCTTGATTTTGCACTTTTATATAAGTGACACCATATTCCTACCCCATTGTATTTAATGGGACTTGAGCATCCACAGATTTTGGTATCCACTGGGGGTCCTGGAACCAAACCCCAGCAGATTAAAAGGATCCACTGTATAAATCTTCAGAAATTAAACACTATAATATATGTTTTTCCATGAAGGACAAGCAAGCAAGCAAGCAAGCAAGCACATACCCTCTTATTTGGTTACCATCCTAGTTTAACCCATTTTTGGGGACCAGACAGTCACCCTTGCTTTGCATCACAATATCCCATTCCTGCCACAGTTCTGGATGCCTTTCATCTACTACCAGTCAGTCCCTGAGTGAGAAGGGGACACAAGGGGAGATTGATAAACCCAAGCAAGACATCTGCAAGGATCATTGAGCTAATTAACAACCTGGTGGAAAGAAAAATGTGCCTCGTTAGGGAGCAGCGGAGGCTTCCTTGTAAACAGGGCGTGTTGGTTAACAGAGGCGGGGAAGTGCGTGGGGTGACATCGCCCACAATCGTCCTCTGGAACAAGATGCAGAGGCCCAGTGGCAGCAGGGGTCTCTGATGATGGGCTCAGCCCACTTGCAACTCGATGCTGAGATGAGGCTAACTTTATCATCATTGCCCTTATTTCCTAATAAGTCTGTTCTGTAGTCTGCCAAGCCTGGCATCTCCTTTCTGCCAAGGAACAGTTTCCAGGTCATCTTCAGGGGCAGATAAGTTCTAACTGACATCTATACAGGTGACTTCTGTTGCAGTGTCTTTAACAACAGCTTGATCAGTAGGCAATGGCAAATGACAGCATTTTGTGCAGTATGGATTACCTTGAAAAGGTGCATTTGTTGATTTTCTGCATAGGAACTACTACCCCCCCCCCATTCAGCTGGCAACGCTTAACCATTCTTGCTTAGAACAATTAATGGGGCTGGGAGATCAAGCTTCTAGACCCCACTATGCCATGCAAACTTGTTGGGTGATCTTGGCCCAGTCATTCTTTTTGATCCCTTGAGGTTGCTGGAGGAAAGGGGAGATATAAATGTAATTAATAAATATATAAACTCAATACCCTCCAACTATCTTAACGTCACAGGGACAGTTCTGCTTAGTCCTTTGTTCTCTCACTCTTTCAGCTGCTTGTAAAAGTTCCATTTTCTTTGTCCTCCTCCCACTTTTCCACTTTGTCCTCAGTATATTTTGGTTGCTGCAGACTCAGTTCAAAGTACAAAACTAGTCTGACTCAATTAACTCTATGGGCAAAGGAGTGGGAGAGAACAGGAGGGGGTGATCTTGCCCTTCCCAGTAGGCTCAGGCAAAAACAGACTGCTGCAGTCTCTCCTGGCTTGTATGTTCTTCCTCATTAATAACCTTTGCCATCTTGGCTACGCTCCAATGTTGCTTGGCCTTGTGTATCACAGTTTTCATATGTGAAATGTTAGAGGATATGATGCTACAGATAGGAGATATGTCTTCCAGATTGTTTTGGATTTAGAAAGGCATAAATCCACAAGTGTACCTGAAGAGATCAGTGTGTGTATGTGTATGTGTATATGCCTTCAAGTCTCCTGTTGACTTATGATGACCCCATTAATTTAGTAGGGTTTTCTTAGGCAATGAATACTGAGAAGTGGTTTTGCCAGTTTCTTCCTCTGAAAGGTAGCCTGAGTGTCTGATATTCCTTGCTGGTCTTCCCTCCGAGTATTAATTGAGTACTGACCCTCCTTGGCTCCCAAGATCAGACAGGATCTGGCACCTTTAGAATATTTAGGCCTTGGAGAGACCCGGTACCCTCTAACAGGCAGCACTGAAAAGAAATATGTGAGTCAAATGCCCCTTCTTCTTCAGTGATTGACAGTAGTGGAAGTGACAACACAACAGTATTAATGATCATTTGCCATTTTTCATGTGTGTGTGTTTTAAAGGCCCATGAAATCTTGTATCCACTTACCAGAAAGTAATAAACATAGAATTAACTGGGACTCCTTCCCTCCTGTTTAAATATAAATAGAATTGGACTGTTAAAGATCTTTTTTTTAAAAGGGGCCCTCTATGGATGGATGAGAAGCCTGCAATATTTCCAAAATAAGCAAACATATAGGATTATATCCTTTTTCCTGTTAGAAACTCAACGTATCACCAGATTAGAAACATTAGAGATCAAAAGACAAAATATACTTCCTGTTATTAAAAGAGGATTTTTAAAAAATTGTGTTATAAGGATGACATTTAACTCCTGTGCATAACCAATTATCAGGTAATAAATCTTGGAGCTGTGTGAGGGCTAACAGTGTAAACCCAGGAATTTATCACATGGGGGAAACTGGGACTTTAAACAGTGATTAACCTGAGAAAATCACACAATTAACATTAAAACGTGATTAAAATGAGATTAACACTAGAGCCATTATCCTGTGAATAACCAGCAAATAACCAGGCAATAAACAGCAAAAAATCATTCCCGACAAAATCCCATGAGTGACTTGCTGCTGTTTTTTGCCTGGTTATTCACGGGTTAATGGCATGTTTCACCTCGACGTCATGTGAAAACCATTAGCGCAATTGTGTAATAATCATAGGTTATTCACTGGATAATATCACTTTGAACATGACGTTGTGTGAAAACTATTAGTGCAATTGTAGGATTATCATGGGTAAATCACTGTTTATACTTCCAATTGTCCCCATGTGATAAACTCCCTAGATTAAATACACATGTGGAAGACCTGCAAGAAGACTTTGGAGAAAGAGTTAGCCTCATCAGAAAAGAATATGGGATATTTAATCTTTGAAATATGGTAGTAATTTTCTTAGATGAAGTTGGAAGATGTAAAAGGAAAAACACACATGAAATGAGGGAGGACTTTATTATTAACTGTGAAAGAGTTTATCACAATTAAAAGGAAATTAACCAACCATTTCTGAAAAGCTGTTAAAAATATGGATAGACTCTAGAGGAAGTCCTTCACAGTTTGGGACTGTTGGGAATAGAAGGATGCACAGTCAGCTGGCCCTCCATATTCACAGATACTGCATCCATGGATTCAACCATCAATAACTTGAAAATATTTTTTTATAAAAAATTTCCAAAAAGAAACCTTGATTTTGTCATTTTATATAAGGAATACCATTTTTCTATGCATTTTATATAATGGGACTTGAGCATCAATGGATTTTGGTATCCATGGAGAAATTCTGGAACCAAAACCTAACGGATATTAAGGGCCCACTGTACAAAATTCACAACCATGTTCAGCATACTTTTTCAAAAGTATGTCCCGCTGTATTCAGTGGGACTTACTCCAATAAAACCTCATAGGAGTGCAGCTTGACATGTTCCTGAAGTGGTATTTACTGTAAATTATCATGGAGTTAAAGTATTCCTTACCTAAGAAAACCCTACAAAATTTATGGGGTCTCCAGAAGTCAACAGGTGACTTGAAGGCACATACACACACCACAAAGTATATACAGTACTTGGAAGTAATACATTAGAAGCAAGGTTACCTCAAATATGTTACTTAGGAGGGGGTAATGAGTGGTGGAACTGTTTCTATGATAGTAATATAATGACCAGTAACATTGTGAAATTTTCCCACACAATTAGAAATTATTTGCTTATTATTTTTACCCTTTCCTTTTTTTTTCTTTTTTTTTTTTTTGGATGAAGAAATCCTTTGGCGACTATTTGAAGGGATTTTTCCCCACCCAAATGTGAAGCCATTTTCTTACTGTTTTAGACATTAATATATATATATATATATATATATATATATATTCCCCCCCTAAGAACACAAAGATTAACCCAAAGAAAAGAATATAAGAAGTATTAGCAACAAATTCTTATAAAAAGTAACTTTCCAAATTCTAAGATTAGAAATTTTGAGTCTACTAAAACAAACAAAAAGGAGTTTGTTGCTGTAGTACAGTCACCCCTCTATTTTTGCGGACTTGGTGTCCGCATCCCTCGCCCGTTCGTGGCCAGCAAACAGAGGAAGACAAAATGGGGGGTGTGCCCATGGTGCATGCCCATGGGCGCCCACGGGCTTGTGCTGCCAATCAAGCCAATAGAGCTTGAATATTTGCAATTTTCCATGTGTGTGTGAGTGTGTGTGTGTGTGTCTGGAACAGATCCCTTGCACAAACAGAGGGATGGCTGTAGTTTGCTAAAGCAATAGACTTATTTATTAAAGCAAATGTAGAATTTGTCCCATATGAAAAGTGAGGGGAAGAGAACAAACAAACAATCACATAGACTCTTAGAATAAAGGGCATATGAGTATCTTTGTTAAGCATTAGACACACTGAAATGTGTTGTAATGTAGGGGTTTTAACAAAACTCTTCATTAATCCTTCTTAAACTTTTATATAAAATATTTATTTTTTATTTCATTTGTATGACACCTGTCTCCCCAGAGGGACCCAAGGAAGCTCACAGATAAAACATTTAAAATTTCAATAAAAGTCAAAACAATTAAAACATTCAGTATAAAATCATACAAAATATACAAAGTTAAAAACAAACTAAAACCCCACCTGCTCCATAAAAACTGCCCTGCTATGCATTATATACCAAATGCTTGCTGCATAAAAATGTTTTTACTTACTGGAGAAAGGCCAGCAGGAAGGGGGCCTGCCTAGCCTCCCAAGGAAGGGCATCCCAGAGGGTGGGAGCAGCCACCAAGAAGGCTCTCTCTTGTGTCCTCACCAGGTGAAACTGTGCTCTTGGTGGCACTAAGAGAAAGCCTGGGGATCTTCGGGCTCTCGCAGATTTGTATGGGGAGGTACGGTCTCTCAAATAGTCTGGACCCAAGTTATGTAGGGCTTTATAGGTCAATAGTATGTGGAAAGTTCTTGTAGCACTTTTAAACTTTAGTCTCTGAAAGCTCATGCTGCCAACTTCTTTCTTTCAGTTACACTCTACATACTGATTCTACATACTAAGGGCTAATGCAGATGGCCGGTTTGGGGTGGCTCTGGGCCGCCCCTGGGAGCGGTGGAATGGGGCCGTGGCAACTGCATGCTGTGGCCCTGATCATCCTTTTTGCTGCCCCCAAAAGAGCGACAAAATGCTGCTCCTTTTGGGGGCAGCAAAAAGCCTCCCTTTGAGCTGCCACCACGGCTCTTTTGCGCCCTTTTGGTGCAGTGTGTATGCACGCTGCGCCAGGAGGGTGTCCTGACACCACACACCGTGCAGACAGGTGCACAGCATTGGGGTGGAGTCAGGGTGGCCGGCATGCAGTTGCCCTGCCCCAACTCCACCCCCAGGCCAGCCTATGGTGCCGGTCTGCATCAGCCCTAACACGGCTATATCTTTGAATTCTACCATTTTAAATCACATGGGTTTTTATTGTACAGTCGCCCCTCTTTTCTTGCAGACTTAAAGTCCGCAGTTTTGCATATTCACGGAGGGGTGACCTCAGTGAAAATCAATGGGGCATGCCCCTGCATGCTCCTGTGAGGGTGCACCCCATTCAAGCCTATGGGGCTTGAATATTGCTGAATCTCCGTTTTCATGCGGGAGTCCAGAACAGATCCCCCGCAAAAATGAGGGCTGACTGTATTTTGTTTTTATTTTAATGTGAGCTACTTTGGTTCTCCTTCTGGGATATAGGTTACATTGTTGTTGTGTGCCTTCAAGTAATTTCCAACTTATGGAGACCCTAGGGCCACAAGGCTATCATAAGAGTTTCTTGGCAAGTTTCTTCGGGGGGAGGGGGGTTGCCATTGCCATCCTCTGAGGCTGAGAGAGTGGTCCTGGAAGACCACATGCAGCCTCCAGGCTGTACTTTCCCACCCCAGTCTATGACTACAGTAGGTAACCTGGCTCCCTCCTAGCATTATACTAGACTACAATCCCCATAGTCCTCAACCAGCACAGTAGGTTGTTGGGAACGATGGTAGTTGTGGTCCAAAAGCTCCAAGGAAGGGGCCAGGCTTCTATTGCCTCTTCCTAATTGCCATAACCTTCCCCCTTCCTATATTGGCTTTCCCTGGTCATGACCACAATGATTGGTGGGAATGTAAAAGCAGCAGCCGGCTGATTAGGACACAGTGACGGCTTGTGTCCCCACTATGTGCGCCTGCAATGCGCGATTTATCAGTGCATGTTGGTGATTTATTCCTTGTTGTTGCTAGTGTCATAAATCCTCTGTGCAAGTGGCTGGCCCTGCATCACAGGGGCTGACAGGCACCATAATGAGCTGGCAGGCTGGGTATTGTACCGTGCTTGTGGCAGAGTATGTGCACATGGTTTTCAGGCAGTGCCACAGATCAAGACAGGATGTGTGTAGTGGCGATGCACCTCCCTTCCTCCAGCAAAATCTCCTTTGAGGAAACTTCAGTGATTGGGTTTGTTTCATGGTCTCTGTAAATCTGCAGTATAAGTCCAGCCTTCTCCAATTTGTAGTCTTCTGGGTGGTTTGGATTATACCTCTTCTCATTCCAGTCATGCTGGCTATGGATTATGGGAGTTGTCATTCAAAACAACACCTCTTCCCATATGTGCCTGCCTAAGGATTAAAATCTCCTGGGGGGGGGGGGGCTTCATCCATGTCCCATCAGTGAGATCAATATACTGTGTTGGGAGACGGGAGAGAACCTTCTCAGACATGGCATCCCAACTGTGGACGTTTTCACACGCATGGGTCCAAAGCCGCCTGGAAGCAATCAAGAGCCATTCCGGAGGTGAAAGCAGCAGCATTCCGGAATGGCTCTTGATTGCTTCCGGCAGCAGCAACTTAATTCCTTTTAAAAAAAGGAATTACAAAGACCGGGGATGATGGCGCCCAGCGCCGGGGATGGCGCTGGATGGGGCGGGGCTTGCTGCGACGTCGTGTGAACACACGGAGCAAGGACCCGGACTGACGCCGGCTAGCGCCGGGGATGGCACTGGATGGGGCGGGGCTTGCTGCAACGTCGTCTGAAAAATTTGCAAAGGAGCCGGACTGGGGCCGGACGGAGGTAGGATTGCATCTGCCTAAAGCCCCGTGTGAAAACGCCCTGTGAAATGCTCTCCCTCTGGAGGCCTGATTGGTGCCAGCACTCATGTGTTTTAGGCAGCAAGTTAAAACCTGGTTGTTCACCAAAGCCTTTGGGACTCATCAACTCAACCCAAAGACTGTTATATAACTTTTAAAATCTGTTTTTTTACTCATGATATTGTTTAATATGGTTTTAGCTTATTTAAATTATTTTACTTTTTAAAACCTGTTTAACCTCTTTTAATGCTGTTTGTAAGCTGCCCTGAGATCTCTTGATATATGGCAGGGTATCAGTTTCAGCGGAAGGACCTCTTGCATATTCCTTGGCTAAGAAAGCCCTATGGAATTCATGGGGTTGCCATACGTTCACAGACAACTTGAAAGTACATACACACACATTAGGGGATGCGGTGGCTTAGTGATTAAGATGTCAGTTCTGATGATCAGAAGATTGGAAGGTTGGCAGTTCGAGGCCCAAGTGCTGTATGATGGGGTGAGCTCCTGTCACTAGTCCCAGCTTCTACCAAGGTAGCAGTTCAAAAGCATGCAAATGCAAGTAGATAGATAGGTACCACTTCTCAGTGGGAAGGTAACAGCGTTCAGTGCAGTCATGCTGGCCATATGACCACTCGAGTAGTCCTTGGACAACGCTGGCTCTTCGGAGGAAAATGGAAAGAAAGGGAATTGGAATGAAAGAAGGAAAAGAGAAGAGACAGGGAAAATAGAGGAGGAAATATATAAAGAGAAGGAGAGAAGTATCACCTACAAAATTTTTTGATTGTGGAAAGAAAGGAAATTAAACTGGTATAAAACAAACTGGAATTCAGTGGAGTGAGTGTGGAAAATTGAGAAACAGGAAAATAGAAGAAAGGAATAAATGGAGACAAGAGAATCTCAGAAGACGAAAGAAAGAGTAAGATACGCTTGCATTCAACTCAATGTACTTAACTTATCATATCATTGTATTATTGTATGATTGTATTGTTAAGAAGTGATTTGGAGATGATATAAGAGCTGAAGGATATGATTTATAGTTTATGTTCTATATTTATAAAAATTGACATTTATGATTCTAGTTTCTGTATCTATTGATATGTATCAGTAGTTACTGATATGTATTGAATGCACAA
This sequence comes from Phrynosoma blainvillii, assembly GCA_026167975.1. Lineage (NCBI taxonomy): Eukaryota > Metazoa > Chordata > Lepidosauria > Squamata > Phrynosomatidae > Phrynosoma > Phrynosoma blainvillii. Next base: position 197,178,879 of record JANUYF010000002.1, read on the forward strand.
GAGATAGTAAAGTGTATAGCAAGAATTGAAATGTAAAATTGTTAATTTAAATTGGAGGTATAATTTTGCTTTATTGATCTATATTAAGGAGGTTATAGAAAGAAAATAAAGAGACACATTAGAATAGAAATGAAGGATTTAGTATACTAAAGATACATTTAGGAATTTAGAAATTTAGAAATTAGAAACTTAAAATAGATCTTAAGGAGTGGTATGTATTCTGTGAGTAGTAAATTTAGATATAGAACAGATATAGTTCATGAAATATTGAAAATGCTATATTGATAAATGGTATATTGATAAATGTTACATCGAGACTTTTCTTATAGGATATGCCTTTTTGAGTAATTGTATTATATTGGTAGAATATATATATAACATTACAAAAATAAGTATAGAATTCTGTGGAATGTTAGATTGATAAATCGATTATAGAAGGTATATAGCAAAGAATTTTATGCTTTTGAATGTAACGTAGACATTATTATATTGATTGATTGACAATTAGCTTGAAAAAATAGAAAAGATGGCTACAATGAAAAAGAATCTGGTTCAAACACAAATACCAACTCAAAGAAGGGGCTCAACAGAAGATGTAATTAAGATGACAGACCCCGTTATGTTGCTACTTGATGAAGTTCGACATATAAGACAGGAAATGAAGGATAATAGGCAAGAAATGAAGGAAGATTTGAAAGAATCTACTCAAGAATTACGGGAAGAGATAAAAGAGACTAGGAATGAGATAAGGAAAGATGTCAAAAAAGAATTAGATATACTTTATAAAAAAATGGAGAAAATGACATCAGATATTAACAAAACACAAAAAGAAGTGGATGCAATAAGAGAAAGAACTAAAGTATTAGAGGACATATCTAAAGATAATACAAAGAAACAAGAAGAGCAACAATCAATGATATGGATTAATGAATTAAGATATCGCGAAAGATGTATCAAGATAAAAGGACTGGTTGAGAAAACGGATGAAGACTTAATAGATAGAATAATACCTCGCTTATCAGATCTCATTGGACTGGACAAAGGAGAGTTAGAGAAACAAGTAGATAAAATTTTCAGGATTAGTTCACCAGCGGTAAGAGACAGGAAACTGCCGCGAGATGTACTTATATGCTGGACAAGAACGAGGATCAGAGATCTGATAATTCAGAAAAGTTATGACACCAAACTGTTAATAGAGGACAATGAAGTCAAAATTTTCAAGGATATACCGCCTCAAGTAATGATAAGCAGACAGAAATACAAGACCTTGACACAACTGTTAAAGAACTTAGGAATAAACTACAAATGGGATAGGATGGAAGGACTCTCATTTACATACAAACAAAAAAGAATAAGAATTGACAGTGAAGCCAAGGCAAAACAAACGGAACAAAGACTCAAAGAGGAATTTAGGAAAACAGAAGAAGAGGAAAGAGGAAGAAGGAAAACAACAGCGAGAGAGTGGAGAGCTAGTAGAAATAAAACAAAGGAAAAAGAGGAAGAGAAGAATAAAGAAGAAGGAAAAAATCAAGAAGAGAGCATAGAAGAAACACTAATTAGCAAGAATTTTGAAGAAAGAAATTCTAAATTGGATCTAGAAACAAACAGTGGAAATAATAGTGAAAAGGAAATAGAATAAGTAAGAATTTAAAGAAGAACAGAGAAGTAACAAAAGAGGATAAGTGAACTTTGAAAGATATCTATATAAATAAATAAATAAATAAATAAAGGGGTGGAAGGGGTGGCATAAAATAAAATAAAACCTAAATTTGAACTGAATCAATCGTTGAAGTAATTGGAATTGGAAAATATATTGGAAAATTAAAGATGGTGAAAATAACATCATGGAACGTGAAAGGAATTAACTCTAAGCATAAGAGAAATATTGTCTTTCATCAATTAGAGAAAATCTATAGTGATATTATATGTTTGCAAGAAACCAAAATAAAGAAAAATGAATCGAAATATATAAGGAATCCTAAATTAGGAAATGCTTATATTTCAGCAGCGGACAAAAAGAAGAAAGGGGTTGTACTATACGTTAATCGAAGATATCAATCAAAAGAATTTTTTTGTGATAACAATGGCACATATATAGGGGTAGAGGTTAAATTAGAAAACATAACAATTCAAGTGGTGGGTGTCTATGCACCACTAGAGAATAGGAATATATATTTCACTAAGATACATGAAGAACTCAAAAACCAGAATTACAACAATATCATTTTATTAGGAGATTTTAATGCTGTGATAGAGCCTAAAGTGGATAGGATGTCCAATGAAGGGAAGAGAATACGTATAAACCAAGGAAAATTACCCCAATCCTTTTTTGAAATGCAAGAGGATATGGGGTTAATAGATGTATGGAGATACAAGTATAAAGAATCTAGAGGATTTACCTTTTTTTCGGAGATACATAACTCCTTTTCCAGAATTGATCTAATATTAGCATCTAAATCTATAACACCTATGATTCGATCAATGGAAATATTAACCAAATTTACATCTGACCATAATCCTATACAGATAGAAATGATTAATCAAAAGAAAGAAAATACATGGAGACTAAATGAAGATTGTCTTAGGAGAGAGGAAAATATAAAAGTAATAAAAGACGCATTAAGATATTATTTCAAAGAAAATAAAACAGAAGGAATGAAGAATAAAACTATATGGGATGCCAGTAAGGCAGTTATTAGAGGAGAATTCATCAAATTACAAATTCAACAAAGGAAGAAAGATATCAAGAAAGAACAAGAAATTAAGGAGGAGCTTAAGAAAACAGAGGAGGAATGGAGGAAAAAAGGAGACAAAAAATTGAAATGTAAAATCGGGAATCTCCAACAACAATTGAGGATAATGGCAATCAGAGAAATTGAAAAGAAGTTAAAACAAGCAAAACAGAAACATTTTGAATTAGGGAATAAAGCGGGTAAAGTATTGGCGAACAAATTGAGAAAAGAAAGAGAAAAGAAAACAATTTCAGAAATATATAAAGATGGAATAGTAATTACAAATCAAAGTGAAATTAAAAGAGAATTTAAAGAATATTATGAAAGAATATATAAAAATATTCAGGATTTAAAAGAGGAAAAGGAAAAGGTTAAAGCATACTTAAGTAATAAAAAAATCAATAAATTGTCTAAGGAAGAAGTAGATAGCTTAAATCAACCAATCACAACGAGGGAAATTCAAGAAGCAATAGGAAAATTAAAAATGGGTAAAGCACCTGGCCCCAATGGGCTGGCAGCAAATTATTATAAGAAAATGAGCGATGTCTTGAGTGTACCACTGAAAGAAGTAATAGAAGATATACCGAAAGAAGGAATACCAGAATCTTGGAAGAAAGCTTACATTTCTCTAATACCAAAAGGAGAAAAAGATAAATATGAATTAAAGGATTTCAGACCCATATCATTAACAAACACCGATTACAAAATTTTTACTACCATAATAGCTACAAGGTTAAAGAAATTAATGGAAGTATTAATTCATGAAGACCAAAACGGATTTATACCGAAAAGACAAATTAAAAATAACATAAGAATAATACTAAATATAATTGAACATTTTGAGATTCATAATGAAAAGAAATTAGCCTTGATACTATTTGATGCGGAAAAAGCGTTTGACCGTGTTAATTGGTGTTTTATGTTAGAACTTATTAAACAGATGGAAATGGGGGAAATGTTTAGTAACTGGATAAAAGCGATCTATAAAGAACAATGGGCACAAATAATTATAAATAATGATAAGACTGAACAAATTAAAATTGAGAGGGGGGTAAGACAAGGATGCCCACTTTCACCATTGCTTTTTATAATAGTGCTTAAGATCTTAAATAACAAGATTAGAGATGAAAATGAGATAGGAGGAGTTAAGATCAAACATCATGTATTTAAAATCCAAGCATTCGCAGATGATATTATTGGTTGCCTTGAGAATCCTATAACAAGTATAAAGAAATTGATAGAAGTGATTGAGGAATTTGGAAAAGTGGCTGGCTTTCATATAAACAAAGAAAAAACTGTACTATTGACTAAGAATATGAATACAAAAGAAGAGGAAGAATTAAAAGAAATAGCAGGATTGGAGATAAGAAAGAAAGTTAAATATTTGGGAATCTACCTAACTAAAAGGAATATTGATTTATACAAAAATAATTAAGACTTGGGAAGAAATAGTTAAAGATTTGATTAGATGGAGTAAAAAGAATATCTCATTTTTGGGAAGAATTGAAACAATAAAACTAAGTGTACTACCTAAATTAATGTATCTTTTCCAAAACATCCCAATAATTACTGATGATAGATGTATAGACAAATGGCAGAGTGAAATATCAAAATTTATATGGGAAGGGAAACGACCCAGAATCAACTGGAGATTATTGACAGAAGAAAAATTAAAAGGAGGGTGTGGACTTCCCAACCTTAAATTATACTATAGAGCCTCTTGCCTAAATTGGATGGAACAATGGGTGAGATTAGATAACAATAGAATTCTAGATTTAGAAGGTATTAATATAAGATATGGCTTCCACGCATTTCTGTGGTTTGATAAGTTGAAGGAAAACAGAGATTTTTGCCATCATTTTGTAAGAAATGCGTTATTTAAAACATGGATGAGAATTAAAAAGCAATTTTACAAACAAATACTGAGTTGGACATCAACTCAAGAAGCCTTTTTTAGAAAGTCTAAAAATGAAGGAACACCGTGGTTAACCTATAAAGATTTATTACAATGGAAAGGGAAAGAAGATGGCTATATGAAAACAATGGAACAATTGGAAAAGGGAATAAAAAAGAACTGGTTTCTGTACTATCAATTAAAAGATAGATTTAATGTAGACAAAAGAAGATATGGAGTCACAAATGAAAAAAATGAATTAGATGAAGTTTTTTGGGATAATAAGAAAGGTCATATTGCTAAATATTATAAGATCTTAAGAGAAAGAGACCTTGAACAAGAGAAAGTTAAACATTCCATGATAAAATGGGCACAAGATATTGGCACTCCAATTGAACTCGAATTGTGGGAAAAAGCGTGGAAAGATACCAAATTCTTTACCTGTTGCCAGGACTATAAGGAAAACCATATGAAAATGGTATATCCTTGGTACCTCTCTCCGGAGAAAATCAACAGGTTGTACAAAACAAGTAAAACTAAATGTTGGAAGTGCAACAATCCAAAAGGAACATTCTACCACCTTTGGTGGGAGTGTAAAAAAGCCCAAGAATATTGGAAGAGAATACACAACTCTATTATTGAAATTTTAGAGATAAATATTCCATTTATCTCTAAAATTTCAAAAACCTGATCTTTTCATTTTCGGGATTTTTGAGGATTTGAAAAGATCAGGGTTTCGTTCGAATTAACCCCCTTTTAAATTCGAATTTAGTTATCAGACAAGGCGGAACGGGACAAATCCCGTAAATTAAAGTCTTTCTCTCGTCCCGTTTATTTCCACTTTCTCCCCACAACTCCCCGTGTGACAATGTCCTTAGCCTCAGAGGAAGGTGAAGGCAAACCCCCTTTGAACAAATCTTGCCAAGAAACCCCCATGACAGGTTTGTCTTAGGATTGCCATAAATTGGAAATTACTTGAAGGCACACGAGAAGAAGAAGAAGAAGAAGAAGAAGAAGAAGAAGAAGAAGAAGAAATAAATGTTTTAATAAATAAATAAAACAACTTGGAGCAGGGGGAGGCATAGGTTACCTGTCCTCGCCACAGGCCTGCAGCTGGCGTGGTAAAGCATTTACTTCCCCATTGGGACTGATTGGTTAATCCACAGTCCTAAACTACTTCCCTCCGTGTTAATACCCATGTAAAGAGCAGGATCTTTTGTTCAGTAAAAAAGGAAGTGAAGTGATTATATGTGAATAACTTCATACAGCTGGAATTATCCAAGGCAAGAGCACACAGCTGGTTCAAGCTGTCTCTAGCTAGACCTTTCTCCAAACTCAAACTCAAAGTGTGTGTCAGAGAATTCTTTTTCACTGTACTTGTTTCCACTTCTGTTTTGGAATTCCAAAGTTTTGGAGAAATTTTGTCAAATTCAAAAACCACACTCTCTTCCTCACGAAAAAAAGAGTGCACAAGCAGTTGCTCAAGAGCAATGAAACCAGTTTTGATTGGTGGAATATTTACTTTTGTCTTGGGTTGACCGATGTGTCAAGTGCGTGTTTCTGTTTGTGTGCACCTTTCCCTTGAATAAATATCTCTATAGAGTGTGTGTATAGAGTCAGTGTCGTGTAGTGGTTTGAGTTTGGACTAGGACTTTAGAGTCCAGGGTTCAAATCCCTGCTCAGGCCTGGTGAAGGCCTTGGGTGATCTAGGGCAAGTCACACTCTCAATCTCAGAGGAAGGCATTGGCAAATCTCCTCTGAATAAATCTTGCCAAGAAAACCATAGGAGAGAGTCAATATAAGTTTTAATTGACTTGAAGGCCCACAAGAATATATCTACAGCAGAGGTGCCAAATAAATGTTTGCCAGCTCTTGCTGGACTCCAGCTACTAACATCCCTTGCTAGCATCTGCAGTGGTGAGGGTTCATGGGAGCTGTAGTCAGCTACAGCTGGATGGATTCATGTTCTCTTGTATAATCGAAAGTAGAGGAAGGAAACAAGTGGTCTGTGGGCCTCATGCCCCTCCAGCTGCCACTACTGTCCCACACCTCTCTTTTCTGTAACTGAGAAAGGACCCTTGCAGCATCTATGGAGGCAATACACTTTTTTTGCCCCCCATCTGTTTTTAGTGCTAAGTGAGGCTCCCCCCCAAAAAAACACACCCAGAAGTGATTTCTGTTCACTTTCAGTTTTGAACAAATGGCCCCTCCTATAATAAATAATAAATAATTTTTTATTTATAACCCGCCCCTCTGCGCGGCAATCGGGGCGGGGTACAGCAATATTAAAATAGAACAAAGTTAAAAACATTCCATCATCCCATAGTCCCACCCTCCCATCCCCTTAAAACAGAATTAAACAAATGACCAATTAAAATACAATATTAAAAACATAATGACAATAATTTACAAGTCAGGGACCCATCCCTAGGCTGAGAGTTATTCCGGGAAGGCCTGCCGGAAGAGATCCGTCTTTACTGCTTTCTTAAAAGCAGCAAGAGTGGTAATTAGACGGATCTCATCCGGCAGGCCTAGTGATTAGGGACACATTAATGTTAGGGATGTTGCCAGCTCTTGATCCACAGTAATATATGGAATGAGGAAAATCTTTTTGTTTTTTAAACTAGAACACAGAGGTCTAGTACCAGAAACATATACAGTTGCCCCTCGTTCTCATGGACTTGAGATCCATGGACTTAAATATTCACGGAGAGGCAACCTCCTTTAGCTTCAATGGGGTGCAGATCCTGTGCACACTGGCAGGCACCCGCCCCATTCAAGCCTATGAGGCTTGAATATCGGCAAGTTTCCATTTTTGCGGGTGTGTATGTGTGTCCAGAACAGATGCCCCCACGAAAATGGAGGCCCAACTGTACAGAACAATAAATAGGGAACAGTCAATTAGCTATAGCACTACACCAGCCATACAGTAGTATGTATGTATGTATAAAAGGTAAAGGTATTCCCCATTGACAAGGTTGTCAAGTCGTGTCCGACCGTAGGAGGCAGTGCTCAGCTCTGTTACTAAGCCAAAGAGCCAGCGTTGTCAGAGACGACTCTGTGATCATATGGCCAGCATGATTACACAGAATGCTGTTTACCTTCCCACCAAAGTGGTACCTATTTATCTACTTGCATTTGCAAGCTTTCAAACTGCTAGGTTGGCAGAAGCTGGGACTAGTGACAGGAGCTCCCTCCCATCATGCAGCACCCAGGCCTCGAACTGCCAACCTGCCGATCTTGCAATCAACAGTCAGCGTCTTAACCACTCGAGACATTGCATCCCCCGTATGTATGTATGTATGTATGCATGCGTGTGTATACATATATGTGTATGCCTGTGAGTTGCCAAAGAACAGGAATCCAGCACACTTGAAAAGAAGACTTGAAAACCAGCCAGCACAGACTTGATGAAAAACAACCAATTAGTCTTCATGATTTACATAGGAGAAACACTGATACTAAGAGATAAGTAATTAGCACAGGGCCAGCTACTGAGCAGAATGTTTTTACTTCCAATTTTACTTGCTCTTTTTTTTTAGAGTGACAGAAACCAAAGGAGAGCTAGTGTAAATCACACAGAGACCACCTGTTGATCCCTGTCTGCTTTCTCTGTGGCTCTGTTCCCTTGCACCTTGATCCAAAATACACTTTGGGACTTTCATCTGCTTCCCAGTATAGTCAGCAATGATCCTGTGATGTTTCTCCAATGGCCAATAGTTATTAAAAAAACAGTGCTCTTTTCTTTTAAAGGGGGGGGATGTTATTATATTTATTCAGCACCATCCATGTATGTAGAGTTTTACAGATTAATCTAAAACATGCCCCATGGGTTCCTGACCCAAAGAGTTAACAGTATAAATATTAGCACAGGCTGGGGAAGGAAGAGAGGTAGTGAGAGATGGCCACATGTAATATTTATGGGGAAAGAATACACCACTCCTTGAATCTTAACAGTGTTGTTAGTTAAGTTTTGTTATACAGCAATTGTTTTGCAGAAAAAATAAGCAAGTTTATGGAATTGAAGAGAAGATCTTTCTTTGAATGAGCTAGGACACACCCACCAGTCTGTGGGTAGGGCTGAGTACAGAACCTTGTTTTGTTATTTTATGCATAGCAGACAGAAAATAGATGGGAGAAAAGCCAAGGAGAAAGAGACCTCAGGTCCAAATTGCATTTCTTGCTTGGTAAGTGCAAACGTGATTACATTTTAATGGATGCCCTAAGACAAGGTTTTCATTAAGCAATCATGGTTTGAAAATATTCCATAAAAATGGTGTAGCAGGGAGCCAGCATGGTGTAATGCTGGACTATGATTCTGGAGATGGGGTTTGATATCCCTCTTGAGCATAAAAACCCACTGAGTGACCTTAGGCAAGTCACACTCTCTCAGCCTCAGAGGATGGCAGTGGCAAACTCTCTCTGAAGAAACATGCCAAGCAAACCCCATGATCGGGGGCTTGGAGGCACAGCACAACAACAACAACAACGACAACAACAACAAACCTGTTGTGTATGTTTTAAAGTCTTTAGAACTGAGTTATGGAGCAGGGTGCAGAATTAGTATATAGATGTGTATATGTTACCCCATTTCCCTGCATGCCACAGTCTCACCAATTTCCTCCCTGGTGATTAGTTATTATTAAAAGGTAAATCTCTGCAAACAACAACATCTGAATGCTACAAAGTTGGCCTGTGGTACAAAATACACTCTCCTTCTACGCTTCATGTCATCGGAACTAAGATCCACAACAGACAGCAACAGGGACAGCAGAAACTGGTACTTGTATGATGATGTGATACCCCTCCTCCACCATTCAGTGGTGCCCAGTCTCTACAAACGTAATGAAACAGTTTTACTTGCACTACAAAAAGTTATTGTTGATTGTCTCAGGGCTTTTCCAACTGGGAAAAAGGTCCTTGAAAGTAGTGCGACTTTCCTTTTGGTCTGCTTTTACCTGCATCTTCATAGTTTTGCATCCAAACTTTTTTTTCAGATATTCTGGGTTTCCTGCAACCTGCTCTCTTGCGTTCTTCCACCTTCACCTTCCACTGATCACATATCACATCTAGAGTCAGGGCCTAAGCAGACTGCCAGAAATAGTGCACATTAAATTGTGGCACTGCCCTGGCTCAGTGCTAGGGAATCATGGGAACTGTATTTTATTGTGGCACCAGAGCTCTCTAACAGAGAAGGCTCAATGTCCCAGAAAAAAAAATACAGTTCCCATGATTCCCTAGCACTGAGCCAGGGTAGTGCCTCAATTTAATGTGCACTATTTCTGGCAGTCTGCTTAGGCCTTCAGTTAATCTTTCAGAAACTGACTTTTGCCAATTTTCACTGAACCTTTTAAAATTATTCAGAAGTTTTAGTCAAAACGTCTTTAGCAATATTATACCAGTTAAGCATTAGGGTCATTTTCTTTTATTGCTAACATTCTTCTCTCCCTTGCTTGGTGTCTGTTGACTCTGGGTCCTAATGTTTTTTTGCTGAGTTTCTGAGTGGTGGCCATGTTAGGTGGTTCCAGTATAACACAAAGAGATAGCCGCAGAGAGGTACATTCATTATGGGAAATAGTGCATTAATTGAACAGACTTGGGGAGTGAGAATGAACAGTCCTGATAATGCTGGTGGTTCCCTGGGAATAAATACTTTGGGATGGGAAAATATAATGTAGATCTACAAAATAAAATTGATTAGTACTTGCAGACTTGCAGAGGCTTTTCTTGTCTGAATAGGCTCTTAGTTGTGCCTTATTGCAAAAGCAAACAAACAAACAAACAAGGAATTAGTTAAAAGTACTGTTTATTTGGAACAAGTTACTACCAAGCACAGGATTAGAAACATCAGAAGAAACTACCCACAAATCATCTTGACCAGTGGTTCTCAAAATGGTGGGGTGGGACCTCCAGAGGAGGGGTGCAAGACTTGGAGGCTCCGATCTCTCCTCCTCTTCTCAAACTTTATTATGTGTAAAATGTACACATGCATTGAATTAAATATTGAATTTACTTAAATACATGTGTTCTAATTTGAATGATATATCCTTATCAAATGTTAAAATATGAATATGCTTGAATGTGCAAATGAAAATACACACACCAAATAAATAAAATATTTTATTCATATACTATGTTGAGTGGGATGTATATCTGATATCCACCTGTAGATGCAAAGGGAGGGGGATCCAAAGGTAAAGAGTTTTGACTAGTACCACTGACCTTGACCATAGCACATGCTGCTCGTACCACCTAGCCAGGTATCCCTCCTTTCTCCCTTCCTCTTCTTTTTAAAGCTCGCTTCACAGAAGCCCATGCAGTTTGAAAGATTCCCTTTCTGGCAGCTGCTAAGTCACTCATGGGAGACAACACCATCTATTATCAACAGAGATTTCCACTCCAATAACATTGATTCCTTGGTCCTTGGCTACTATAACTCAGAGCCCCTATTAAACCTCTTGCTATGTTAGGAGCCCTTGCTTTTTGGCTGAGACTGTAGGAGGCCCGTGAGCAGGACTGTGTGTCTTCCACACTCATAAAATAAAAAATAAAATAAAATAAAATAAAATCGCATACCCCCTTCAGTCAAAACCCCTGTGCAACATCCCCTCTGAACTTTGTTTCCATTATGCATGTGGTATGAATGATACAGAAGTGGATTCTATGTGCATACCGTGGGCACTCGGTTTGGTTCCAAGGCCCCATGGATACCAAAATCTGTGGATGCTCAAGTTACATTACATACAATGGAGTAGTAAAATGGTGTATCTTATATAAAATGCCAAAACCAAGGTTTCCTTTTTGGATTTTCCCTCCCCCCCTTTTTTTTTATTTGACATAAAAAAACAAACATAGACATTCTGCACACACAAACCTAAATATTTACAGACACAATTACTAAACATACAAACATAAAAAGTGACTTCCTATCCTTTACTATGAATATAAAATATTTTATACACTACTGACTTTCAGATATTCTTAATTATTCGTATTTCCTAATACTACTTTAAAATACTCTTAAATCTATGTTCTGTTTTTCATCCTTTATATCATTTTTCTTTACCTGTTTCACACTGTATACAAGATCTGAACGTTTCTAATATTTTTACCAAGATAGAGCATTTCCTTTACCTATCTTTCATTTTCTTGGAATCTCAATATCACACACACACACACATTTCCCCCTTATTCATTCTTTAAGAGTTATCACACTGTTCTCTCCCCATTTTTGTGTGAGATATTTCATGATTGGGGACCATTCTCTTTCATAACTATTCCTTGTTTGCCCTTTCAAGAGACATGTCAGTTTATCCATTTCCATTGTATCATATAATTTAAATAACCATTCCTCTATAGTTGGTGCCTCTTTGCATTTCCTTTTTTTGCAATTACAGATCTTGCTACATATATCAGATAGAAAATAAATTTACTAAATTTCTTTCCATTTTCTTCATCTATCATTCCTAATATGTGGTAGGTTCCATATTCATCCTAATATTTTAAAAAAATTCTATTTCCATATGTATTTGTGTCCAATAGTCTTTTGTTCTTTTGCATTCCCACCACATTTGCATATAAGTGCCACTGGTTTCCAAACAGTTCCAACATTCATCTTTACTATTTTTATAAATCTTGGATATCTTCTCTGGCGTTAGGTACCATCTGTAGTGCATTTTATAGTAATTTTCTTTTATATCATAATTCAGCATGTATTTCAATCTTCTTTTCCAATTTTTCTCCCATTCCTCAAAAAAGATTGGTTTACCTACATCTTGGTCCAAATTGATCATAAATTGTTTAACTGTCTCACCCTCCACCTCAGATTTCAGTAATATTTTATACAATTTTGAAACAATGTGTTGTGTATCTTCTATCATCATTTTTCCAAATTCTGTTTCTTCCTTCTCAATTTGTCTTGTTCTTTCATCCATTTTAAATCTTTCTAAAATTTGTCTGTAAAGGAACCAGTTACATTTTAGTCCTTCTGCTATCAGTTCATCCATTGTTTTCATTCTAAATCTTCCTTCTTCCCAAATCAGTAGATCACTATATGTCGTCCATTCTTCTTTCATTTTTTCCCTTCTATAAAAGGCCTCATTTACTGATATTCATTTTGGTATTTTTTTGAATAAATATTTTTTGATATTTTTGCCAAATCTCAAAAGTGATTTTCTTATGCAGTGATTATTGAATTCTCTATTAGTTTTAACTTTGTCATATAATAGATATGCATGCCAGCCAAAGGGAAGTTCAGGACCTTCTAGTTGTAACAATCTTTCATCTCTGATCTTCCCCCATTCTCTAATCTGTTCTAGACAACATGCATGATAGTATATTTTTAAAATTTGGAATATTCATGCCTCCTCTCTTGTTGTTGCCTTGTAAATTTTCAATTTTATTCTGGCTTTCTTCTTATTCCAAATAAATGTCGATATGTCCTTGTCCCATTCTTTGATGGGTATGTCATTAGTTATAATTGGAAGAGGTTGAAAAAGGAATATCATTCTCGATGTAACACTCATTTTGATAGTTGAAATTCTGCCAATCCACGAGAGGTTCATTTTAGACCATCTTTGTAGATCTTTTTTATTTCTTGCCAGGTTTTACTACAATTATTTTTGAATAAATCTGAATTTTTTGTTGTTAAGTAGATCCCCAAATATTTTATTTTTTTCTTTATTTCGAATTTGGAAATTTGTTGAAGTACGTCTCTGTCCATTTTGATCATATTCATCACCAACTAATAGTTTTGTTTTCATTTATTTTCAGTCCTGCGTATTTTCCAAATTCATTCATTGTCTCCATTAGTGGTTGAATACTTTCTAGAGGGTATGATAATGTTATCACCATATCATCTGCATAGGCCTGTACTTTATATTCACATCTATTAATCTTTATCCCCTTTATTGATTTGTTCTGTCTGATTTTATTCATAAGAACCTCTAATGTTATTATAAACAATAAAGGAGACAGTGGGCAACCTTGTCTTGTTCCTTTTTGAATTTGGCAAATTGCTATTTTTTCTCCGTTAACTATTATTCTTGCTTCTTGCTTCTTGTATATTTCCTTTATCCAATTTAGAAAGTTGAATTTCATCTCCATTTTTTTTTCATAATTTCTATTAGAAAGTTCCAATAAATATTGTCAAATGCCTTCTCTGCATCAAGAAATATTAGTGCTGCCTGTTTATCAGGTCTTCTGTCATGAAGTTCAATAATATTGATAATATTCCTCATATTTTCCTTCATATGCCTGTTAGGTAAGAAGCCAGTTTGATCTTTGTTTATCCAATTATTTAATATCTTTTTAAGTCTTTCCACCAATATTGATGTAAAAATTTTGTAATCCATATTAAGAAGTGCGATTGGTCTAATTTTTTTTTCATTTTTTGAATTTCTTTTTTTTTTCTTTTGGAATTAAAATTCTATGCGACGATTTCCACGCGTCCGGCATCTCCCCATCTAATATTGAATTCATTGTTGTTTGTAACGGACCAACTATTTGGTTTATAAATGTCTTGTAATATAAAGCCGAAAATCCATCTGGCCCTGGCGTCTTTCCTGCTTTTATCCTTTTTATTGCCTGTATTGTTTCCGTCAGAGTGACCTTCGTGTTTAACTCCTCTGTTCTTCATTTATTGTCTGTGTCAGTTGTTTATCCACAAACTTCTCCATTTCTTCTTTATTTATTTTGTTCTATGTAGATAATTCTTTAAAATATCTATGAAATAATTTTTTCAGTTGTATTTGTTCTGTATAAATTTTATCTCCTTCTTTAATCTTCCAAATTACTTTCTTTTCTCTATTACTTTTTAATTTCCAGGCTAGCCATTTTCTAGGTTTATTTGCCGATTCGAAATTTTTTTGTTTAGTGTATCTGATTTTTTCTCCAGTTCCTCTACCATATTGAAATTTGTTTTTGTAATAGCTGAATTTTTTTTCTCAGTGTTTTTTTCTCTGGATCCTTTTTTAATTGTTTTTCCTTATTTTTTATTACTTGTGATTATTTGTTCCATTTTTGCTCCTCTCTTTTTCTTTTCTGAACTTTTTTGAATGAAGAAATCACGCATGACAGCCTTCGAGGTATCCCAAACCATTTGTATTTTCACCCCTTATTTAAATTTTCTTTAAAAAATAATTTTAAATTTCTCTCGGCTTGTTTTAAAATTTCCTCATCTTTCAATAATAATTCACTTAACCTCCAATTAAATTCTTTTGATCTAAATCGTATCTCCATAGTTATAGGGTTATGATCTGAAGTAATTTTTGGTAAGATGTCCATTTTATTGATCTTTGGAGCCAAGGAAGTCAATATTTCGATCCTAGACCATGATTTGTGTCTTTCAGAGTAGAATGTATAGTCCTTTATGTTTCCATATTTGGCTCTCCATATATCCAACAGTGATCCTTTTTGAATTTTATATTTTTATGGAATATTTTCAAACCATGGATTGCTGAATCATGGATAAAAGATTTGTAGATATGGAGGGCTGACTGTATATGGTGAATGAATGAGAGGGATAGAAATGGAGTTAAGTCATAGGAGACCTCCCCCCACGGTTTTTTTAAAAAGCACACAACTGGTACAATTAAACCTGTAAATTACAGTGGTACCTCTACTTACGAAATTAATTCATTCCACAACCCATTTCGTAGGTAGAAAATTTCGTAAATAAAAGCAAATTTAACATTGAAATGCCCTAATCCAAGCCCATAGAATAGCCGAGGCTGTGGCTGGAAGGCTGCCTCCTTCCAGCCGCAGCCTCGGCTATTCCATGGGCTGATTAGCCCAAGGAATAGCTGAGGCTGCGGCTTGAAGGAGGCCTCCTTCAAGTTGGAGCCTCGGCTATTCCTTGGGCTGATCCTGGAAGCGGAGGATTCCTCCACTTCCAGGATCAGCCCAAGGAATGGCTGTGGCTCCGACTGGAAAAGCAGCTAATTCGGTCCAATTTTGTAAGTTGGAATGCTTTCGTAAGTCGAAGCAAATTTTTTCGGGAGGCGCGTTTCGTAAGTCGAATTTTTCAGTAGAAGAAGCATTCGTACGTAGAGGTACCACTGTACATTGTGGATACAAAATCATAGACGTTCTTTATTACACAAATTCTGTTGTGTATCTTCACATAGATGTACAATGCCCATTAGCTGTTAAATAACCCATGCAAATCTATACAATGGTGAAAACAATATATTCCTGAATAAATTGGTTTATATTTTTTAAAAGGTGTAATGCAATATTAAGGGTGGAAGGGAAGAATGTTCAGAAAAAACAAGACATACCTAGGAATCTAATAATACCCTGTTCCATTCAGTGGGTGTTATTTCTTTGCAAACATCATTTATGCAGAGCACCTTATTCTTACCATCTTCATTTTTGGAAATCTTGCAAGGCTTGTCTTTGGCATCTTGAAACTGTACAATGACCATATGATTTTAAACTGATCTTATAGAAGCAGCAATGTATTTTTTAAAAAAATTACATCAGTATTGCAGATTGCTCATTCTAAACTAAATCCTAATTTTGGTACTTGAACAGCAGGATTATAGGGTGCACAGTCCTGTGAGTATCATTTGTATTTTTGCATGTTTGTTCACCTGGTAAAAGTGCTAATAGGATTGTAACACAGAAGCAGCATAACATGACTTATTTGGCTTGTCTCACTGTTGCTGTTGTTGTTGTGTGCCTTCAAGTCATTTCCGACTTGAAGCTTCCCTAAGGCAAACCTATCATAGGATTTTCTTTGCAAGCTTCATCAAAGGAGGTTTGCCATTGCTATCCTCTGAGGCTGAGAGAGCATGACTCACCCAAGGTCACACAGAGATTGATATGGCTGAGCTGGGATTCGAACCCTGGTCTCCAAAATCATAGTTCAATGAAACCACTATACCACACTGGCTCTCTGGTCTCATTAAGGTGCCACTTTAATTGTACCAGCACAAGCCTCCTCATTGTCTCAAAAGCACTCAAACCATTGCAGGTAGAAGCAGTTCTGTGAGAACACCAAGGACTGTTAATTGTAGCTTTTGTTCATAATGCAGGAACTGAAGACAGCAACTCCCTGAAGTGCACACTAGGGCATGGACAGAGAATCTCCATCCCATGGGTAGGATTAGAGTTGTCAGATCAGGACTATACAAGGCCCTGAAATTTCAGGAATAAAACCTGAGATTTAGGAATGGCACCTTGTGATGTCATAGAAAAAAAGATCCTGGCAATGGCATTAAGCATGATACATGAAGCATCGATGTAAAGAGCATGCATTCAAATAAAGGACACTTGAGATTAGCGAATAGACTTAAGTAAATAGAAACATGTACTGGAGAAGGGTACAGTTGGCCCTCCGTTTTTGTGGGGGATCTGTTCCGGACCCCTCTGCAAAAATGGAGACTTGCCAATATTCAAGTCCAGTGGGCTTGAATGGGGCATGCACCTATGGGTGCATGCCCCATTGAAATTAAAGGAGTCACCCCTCCATGAATATTTGAATCCATGGATCTCAAGTCCGCAAGAACGGAGGGGCGACAGTACTGTGGATGGCTAAAAAGACAAACATATAGGTCCTGGAACAAATCAGAATCTGAACTCTCCCTAGAAGACAGGATTTGACCACATCATGAGAAGTCATTAGTCATTGGAAAAGTTGACAATGCTTGGAAAGATAGAAGGCAGTGGGAAGAGAGAAAGACCATTCACCAGATAGATAGACACAGTCAAAGGACATGGCTCTAAGTCTGCAGGAAGTGAACAGGGCTGTTGAGAACAGAGTGTCTTGGAGATGCCTCATTCATAAGGTCGCCAGAGGTCAAAATCGACTTGAGGACAGTTAATGACAACAATAACAATTAGCAAATAAGGAAAATATAAATACACACATGTTTCAAGGCAGTGCTCTCATGCTGAGGTCACGTCCCCCATTTTGTGGTCTGGAGAAGAAAAGTTAGGTCCTGAGGCCTGGCAGTCCTAGGTGGGGTGTAGCTTGCAAGAGTTCTCCATCTTTCTCACAAACTGCTGCTTCAGTTCTTGTGCAGTTCTTGTGCAGCTGAATGCACCCATAGGTGCAGGCCCCATTCAAGCCCATTGGACTTGAATATTGGCAAGTCTCCGTTTTTGCAGAGGGGTCCAGAACAGATCCCCCACGAAAACGGAGGGCCAACTGTACCCTTCTCCAGTACATGTTTTGCTATCCTGGAAGGTGTTGCAAGGAAGAGCCCTGGTGGCGCAGTGGTTAAATGCCTGTACTGCAGCCACTCACTCATAGACCACAAGGTTGCAAGTTCAATACTAGCCAGGGCTCAGGCTAGACTCAGGCCTGCATCCTTCCGAGGTCGCTAAAATGAGTACCCAGCTGTTGGGGGGCAATGAGCTTACAGTTGTAAACTGCTTAGACATCCCATAGCGTGATATGAAGCGGTATATAAATGAAGCTGCTTTGAGCTCTGCCCTGCAGGTGAAGGAGTGGAATTGGAATTGGACTCTGCTTTATAGCCCAGCAAGTGGTTGCATGGAGCTCAGCTCTGTTTGGCAGCCTGGGAAAGTTGTTGGCCAGAACTGAGCTATGTTCAGTGAGTAGATGGCATTTTGAAGCTCAGCAATGAGACAATTAAAGTTTTAATCTGTCATATAAGGGGAGAGCTAGAGGTCAAATGCTCAACACCTATACCTATTTAATAGGCCAGTGCTTACAGATTTGTGGCTTATAGCCTACCACTACACTATGCAAAATGCTCGCACCACCAGGCTGTTTTTTTTTTCAAATTGCCCCTAATTCTATAGCAATCATTACTTGTTATGTGCTACTGAAATGTACTGAAAGCCCTCACTTTTCACATCCAATAGTGTGTAAGGATGGAGACATGAACTTGGATTTCCACAAGGGAATGGATTGTGCCAGAGCAGGTAATGAATATTCTGTTACACTGTCTATTTTGACTATTTATTTATCTATTTAATGTATTTCCCACTTTTCCTTCAGTTAGCTTGAGTGGCAACATAAGTAATGCTGTAGTTGTTGTTATTGTTGTTATTGTTGTGTGCCTTCAAATAGGACGTTATCACACGGGGAGTCGCGGGGAGAAAGTGGAAATAAACCGGATGAGCGGAAGACTTTAATTTACGGGATTTGTCCCGTTCTGCCTCGTCTGATAACTAAATTCAAATTTAAAAGGGGGTTAATTCGAACGAAAACCTGATCTTTTCATTTTCGGGATTTTTTTTTTTTTTTTTTTTTTTATTATTAAAAAAGCTTTATTGTACAGTATTTCAAATACACAACATACATTACAACACAAACATACAAGACAAATGAAACGATACAAGACATTCCTTACAAACATTAAAAACACAACATACATAGTCCAATCTTCGTTTCCTCTTCGCTCTTCCTGTTTAGGAAGCTCGACTGGGCCGTTGTTATTTCTTCTTAACATTCTACATTCAACTCTCTAACTATTAAACATCACTCCTTTCTTTCATACAAGAAGAGAAAAAAAAACAAAAAAAAACCACTTCCTTGTTTACTTTCTATCAAAGCTTAGTATATGGCTGTAAATTGATCTCCTTTACTCCAAAAATTACTTTAAGTACATAAAATATAAAGGGAACTTCTTTAAACTTTACTTTTATGCTCTACCTAGTTCCCTCTCCCCTCTATTATAGCAAAAGGAAAAGTGGAAGAGAGAAAGCATAGCTTAGAGATAAAAGGGGACAAGTGAAGAAGGTAGAATAAGAATAGTAAACTAGTATCCCTTCTCTCTTGAAGCTACTGAGATGTGTGCTCTTAGTGTAATAAAAGAAAAAACAAGAATAAAAACAATGATTAACTTATCTCTAATGGTGTCAGAAAATACATAAACAATATAGTTTATATAATAAGGCAACGTTGGGTGAAGACTCTTAAATAGCATCACTATTCTTGTGACTAGATGTGATCTGTTTACAAAGGTCAATAATCTATATAGGACTACCAAGGGAGAAATTAAAATAGGTTATCTAACCTTTAAAAATGATAAACTATTTAAATCAACATTAACTGTTTCGTAAAATTATCATAAATGCTCGTCTTTGTTGTTGTTTCCAAATGATAATATTGCCGATTTTCCCCATCGATTTTCCAAAAATGTTAGTACTGGAGCCCATTCATACAATTCATTTTCAATATTCTTGTCTTTGAGGTATTCTGTTAAAATATCCATTTCGATGGCGCTATAAAATTTTGTAATCCATTCGTTTAGACTGGGTACCGAATTTTTTTTCCAATACTGAAATAAGGTAATTCTAGCTGTTGTAACTAAATAGAACATAATTTTACCGGTTTCTTTATCTAATTTGTTATCCCAAATATTTAACAAGAAGAGTTCCGGACCATTTTCGGGATTTTTGAGG
The DNA here is from genome assembly GCA_026167975.1 of Phrynosoma blainvillii. NCBI lineage: Eukaryota > Metazoa > Chordata > Lepidosauria > Squamata > Phrynosomatidae > Phrynosoma > Phrynosoma blainvillii. The sequence goes on from JANUYF010000002.1 coordinate 197,198,886, forward strand.
AAATGAAAAGATCAGGCTTTTGTTCGAATTAACCCCTTTTTAAATTCGAATTTAGTTATCAGACGAGGCGGAACAGGACAAATCCCGTAAATTAAAGTCTTCCGCTCGTCTGGTTTATTTCCACTTTCTGCCCGCGACTCCCCGTGTGATAACGTCCATAGATACTTGTGGAGTCGTTAAGGCAAACAGCCAGCGTGATGTAATGGTTTGTGTGCTGGACTGCAACTCTGGAGACTAGGGTTCAATTCCCAGTTGGGCTGTGAAACTCACTGGGTGACCTTGGGCAAGTCACATGCTCTCTGCCTCAAGGGAAGGCAAGGGGCAAACCTCCTCTGAGCAACTCTTGCCAAGAAAACCCCATGATAGGTTTGTCTTGGGGTCTCCATAAGTCAGAAATGACTTGAAGGTACACAGCAGCAAAAGCAAAAGCAGCTTCATTTATATACTGCTTCATACCACGCTATGGAGTGTCTAAGCGGTTTACAATTGTAAGCTCATTGCCCCCCAACAGTTGGGTACTCATTTTAGCAACGTCGGAAGGATGCAGGCCTGAGTCAAGCCTGAGCCCTGGCTAGTATTGAACTCGCAACCTTGTGGTTTATGAATGAGTGGCTGCAGTACAGGCATTTAACCACTGAGCCACCAAACAAACAAATAAACAGCAAGGCAAACATACAATGGGATTGGGGGCTTGGCCAAGATTTGTTCAGAAGGGTTTTGCCTTTGCCTTTCTCAGAGGATGAGAGCGTGTGATTTGCCCAGAGTCACCCAGTGAGTTTCAATGGCTGAGCAGGGTTTTGAAGAAAAAAAAAGAGTTTTGGAGTATTTTGGAATTCTGGATAAGGAAGGAGTATGGCTTTCAAAGAATTTATTAGATTTATCTACTGCCTATCTGTCAAACCACTCTTTTTTTTACATTTCAGAATGATGGCTTTCAGTCAAAGAAATGGTATATATATATAAGAGAAAGGGGAGTGATAGAAGAAGAAAACAAATACAAGGATGTATATTGGCAATGTGCTCAGGCAAAAGCAAACTGCTGCAACTTCTCTTCACTTGTATGTTCTTCCTCATTAATAAATTTACCACACTCTTATGCTAGTTTGTCATGCATGTCCCGGTTTTCATCAATGAAATGTTTGAGAGGATGAATCTGGAGGGTTTCGGGGCCACAAAAACAGCCTTGGTAGCACACATGTGGCCAGGACGGCACTTTTCCCAACCCTGTTCTATTCATCTTTTAACCCTATTGTTTTTCATAGGAAGATATTAAAACCATCACAGTTGGTATGCTTCTTTAAACTCAAGGAAGGACAGGTAAAGATGTGGCGGGGGGAAGGACCAAGGAAATATGTAACCTTTTACATCCTCACAACCAACGTATTTATTGGTCTTTTAGCCACACAATTTTTATAATAAGTACTACCCTACAAATCAGATTGAAACATGGGACTTAGAGTTATGATAGTAAAATAAATAATATATGATACAATATAGAATTGGACTGTTCTTTGATTGATTAGGATTTGAATTGGAATAATAAATTTTAATTTTAGTCTTTAGTAAAATGTGTAATATTATTTTTTAAAGAACACTGAAAGGATGATAACTGATTTGATTGTGGACTAGAATAATATTTTATACTTTTCATTGAAGTATAAAATATAATCCTTCATACTACCTTGATAGATATTTCCCCCCAAAATATGGCTGTTCTCCTTTAAAAGCAGCAAAACAAATGACTCCATGGTTAGATGTGGTGTAATAAATGGTTGTGTGTGTGAGAGAGAGCATAATTTCTAGCTGGTATATGTGGTACTGGACTAAAATATTGTGTGTTTCTTCAAACAGTTGAGTTGTTGTTATGTTTTATTCTTCATCTTCCTCCAACTTGGACAGAATTCAGGTTGCTGGATTACAGTCTCCATAATTCCCGACCAGTGTGGTCAATTGGATTTGCAACCCGACAGAATCAGTGGGTGCCAGTCTGGGAATGGCATCCTAGCTGATAAGTGCGCACTCTGTGTCTTGCAGCAACAGAAGCTCCTCCAGTGTGACTATTAGTCTCACCTAGGATCCTTTCACACTACATAGCTTTAGTGGTGTGATCCCACCTTAACTGCCTTGGCTGCATCCTATGGAATCCTGGGACTGGCAGCTTACAGAGAGGTATTTATACTTCTTCTGGTGTCTCTGACCAAACTATAAAGCCCATGAACCTATAGGATGCAGCCATGGTAATTAAAGTTGAATATAATTGCATCATGTAAAAGGTCCTCTAGTTTCTATCCCTTGTGAGTAGGAAGGATGGGTGAGCTAAGGCCAAACACTTAGGACTTTACGCCACAAGCCCTGCTCTCACAGCAATCACATTGGGGGAAAATAATGGAAACATACCACGTTCAGAGACCCAATATCACACATTTTCAGAATCATGCAACTGGGGCTGCTGCCATCGTTGTGCTCTCTTTGTGAGCCACCCTGGCTCATGCCTCATTTTGGTGTTTCTTTTTTTAAAAAATTATTTTAAATCACACAATTTTGGAGGTCTGTTACAGCAGTCAGTAAAAAAAGTTTAGAAAAGAAAAGAAACAGGGCAAAAAGTAATCAGGCTGCTTGGGAATAGCAAGGGGCAGGGGGACAGGGAGAGAGGAGGGGACTGTGACTGCCAATAACGTGACTGCTTTGGCAGCAACATTTCGAATCTGGGGACCTTGGGTGAGTCATATGCTATTGACAGCTCATTGACAGGTTTCCCTCATCAATGAAAAGGGATGCCCTAATCATGGCTGGGGGATGCAGCTGCTGTGGGCTGAAGTCAGCATTGTGCGATAAGTATTGCCAAAGCTGCTTTATTCAAGATGTAACTGCGATTTTAAAGCTGCATATAGTAATCTCATTAGTGTTTCTGTATAGCTTCATCTCATTTTGGGAGGACACCACTGATGCTGCTGCCACTGCTGTGTGGTGGTTGCGCTTCTTGAGCAGTGGGGTTAATTATAGTCCTGTGCTTGAAGGATCATTGTGGATTTAGTATGTATGTGTGTTGTGTGCTTTCAAGTAGTTTCCTAAGGCAAACCTATCATGAGGTTGTCTTGCCAAGATTTGTTCAGTTTGCCATTGCCTTCCTCTGAGGCTGAAAGCATGTGACTCACCCAAGGTCACCCAGTGAATTTCATAGCTGAGCTCAGACTCAAATCCTGGTCTCTAGAGTTGTAGTCCAACATTCAAACCACTATGCTACACTGGCTCAGATTTATTGTAAAAAAAAGAAAAAGAAAAACAAAACAAAACTTCAAAGCAAGAATGGTGGAGAGTGTGGAGCAGGTATCACACAGAGCAGCTAACTGATAGTGGGAACTACAAGTTGTCCTTGCAGCTCCTGTGACAAGTCTGTAGCCTATGCTTCTCTTTTGCCTAAGCATAATTTAATCATGCATGCCACACTCTGAAAAGTGTACATTCTGTCTTGTAAGGCATATGAATAAACATTAATACAAATATAAGAAGCAGACATTTGCACACGCAGGTAACAGACAGGTACACTTGTCATTCAGGTGTGGCCCCTTATTAAGTTTATTCTCTGCATGACATGCTGGCTGTGTAACATATTAAACTGCTGTCCTGAGCTGATGTAGCAAATATCCAAGCAGAATGTCCTTGGTCCTAATATTAACCTAGTCATGAATGCACTTTGTTGTCGTGTGTGCCTTAATATTGTTTCTGATTAATGGCAACCCTAATACAACCCTATCATGGGAGTTTCTGGGGCTGAAAGTGTGTGATTTACGCAAGGTCACCCAGTAGTTTTCCATGCCAAGCAAGGAATTGAACTCTAATCTCCAGAGTCGTAGTCCAACACTCAAACCACTACACAATGGTGGTTCCTGAATGCACTAAAGTGCCTTAAAAACTATTGTCTACAAAAGGCTGTCCTTGTGGTTCTACACATTCTTGAGATTTGCTTCACAGTTATTTGGAGCAGGGTTTTTAGTGTGGAATATTCTTACTCTTTTTATCAGATATTCTCAGTCAATTCTTATTTTTAGATGCAAGACGTATTTATTTTTGGAAGCCTGCCTAGTGTAATTCATCCTACTGTGTGCTCTGTGGATAACATAAATATTGTATATTGATTTTGTTATTGCTTTCTGTTGATTTTTTTATAACTGTTATACACTGCTTGGAAATCTTTAGATGTAAGTGGTTTATAAGTATATTCAAATACAGATGTGATATAAAGAAGGCGCTGTGTCTTAGCCTTAGTAGCCCACTCATCTGCTTTAATAATGCTGGGGATTATTATTCGCCCGTCTGTTTTGGTGACTATGTTGCAAGATCTTTGCATTCCTTTCCCTCCTCCTTAGATATATAGTGATTCCTGTTTGCAGACTCCTCTTTCTCTCTCTCTCTCTCTCTCCCCTCATTCAAATTAACCATGTGACTTTGGTCACTCCCTCTTTGAGACTGTCTTTTCTCTCAGGTTTCTCAACTGAGCTGTTCCATCTTCCTGCTCTCTTAAAGATGGTGAGATTTTCTCTTTTTACCTGAACCATCACTAATTAGATTAGGATTTTTGTGTGTGTGTAAATATAGATTAAAGCCATCATGGTTTTTTGAACCACAAACTATGTGTTTGTTGTTTTTTTAGTCAGTCCTATTTCTGTAGGAAAGCATAGTTAGGCAAAATCACTCTCCTGCTACTCTGCTAATTTAAAGCCAGACTCTAACAGGCATGGCTTTTGATATTTAAATATTTTTGTTTCCTTTAAAAAGGCTGAAGCCTTAGGATACTTAAATTACCCCACAGATTATCTGTCAATTTCTTTGAACACTAAAACAGTGCTATATAAATGCTAAGTATTTTATATGCACACAAAAAGCAACTGTAGTACAGACAGACATTTACTAGTTTGACCTAGACCTTTTAGGCTTCTTCCCAAATCACTCTCTGGGCACAAACAGGGTGTCCCCAACATAAGTTTGCATTGGATGGGCTTGGGCAACTCTTGACCACTAACATCTTGTGTTGCTAAATACAGCATTTCCTCATGCACTAGAGCAGTGATTCCCAAACTTTGGTCTGCCAAGTGTTTTGGATTTCAGTTCCCAGAATTCCTGATTGTTGGCCAAGGTGGCTGGGGTTTTTGGGAGTTGGAAGTCCAAAACACCTGGAGGACCAAAGTTTGGGAATCACTGCATTAGAGGAATAGGGACATCTCCACCACCAACCTCACACAATATACTGTTCTGCATTTGTGGTCTTAATTATTGTGGTCTGTCTGTCACAGTTTTGCCTTAAGTGATTCCCCTTAGCATTTGACAGAAAAGAATAATCAGGCAACTTCATTGGCCCCTCTGGGGATTCTGGGAGTTATAGTCCAAAATTAAATTCTCTAAGCTCTGTCCTGAGAAGAAAGCAAATATTACAGCCTCCTCCCCTACTTTCCTTTCTCCCTTGTCTGGCCCTAAGATGGAGGCCTTAGGTAAAGAAATCAGGAAACCCTTAGTCTTCGAGCTGATCTAGTCATGCTCTTTGTTTATTTAATACTGATGATGGAAAAGCGGGAGTGAAAGCACCCCTTGGGGCACCCCACAATGAGATGACTCCTTGACATGACCTTGGATCCCATTTGGAATAGGAGCTTCTTTTTTCACTCCTAGTCACTTCCCAGAACTCTCTGGGAGGGACACTTTAATTGCTTGGGAGTGGTGGAGTTTGGGCCTCTGGTTTCCTGGGGCTGACCTATGGCTTCCAGACAACCTTTTGGCCTTAGACCTTCTCAGTCCATCCTAATTTTCTCGGGACCAAAGTAAAAATCGAACCGTTGCTCCAGTGTTGGAGGTCACACAAAGCATGGCCTCTCAACTTTGAAGGTCACCGGTCTGGTCTGCCATCCCATCTGACAGCTCAAGGCTGACCTAAAGTGGACATGTCTCTGCTTTCACCATCTGCTGTAGGAATACTCTCCACACATAGACCTTAGGTAAGATGCTGGGAAATTGGACTTTCAGAGATTCTCTCTCCTCAACTGTGGTGATTCCTTCTCCCACTCTTCAAGGACTCATGCATTTCTCCTGGTGTCTCTTAGTGCCAGTTTATGGCTATGGGAAGCCACCTGCACTACTTCGGTAGAGGTTTCAAAGACATGTCCATGCTAGCCTGGATCAATATGCAAAGAGATCTTGTAGCACTTTTGAGGCTAACCGAGAGAAAAATTGGTAGCATAAGCTTTTGTAGACTGGGTCTACTTCATCAGATACATGGTGGAGGCTTGTTAATTTAGAATCCCTGAAATGAATATCTTGGACAAGTGAATTGTTGGCTCCTTTCCATCAAGCAAAAAAACAGAAGGCCAGACTCCAAGGACTTATACCTTGCCTGGCCAATCCAGAGGCCTCGTAGCTTCTTGCAATCACAGGGTTGTACATTATTCCCTAATAGAACCTATGAAGTCTGTTCAGATTGGGAAAGGTTTCCTTTTTCCGAGCCTATAAGCTGGTGCCTTGCAGATATGTCAAACTCCTAGCGTTTCCACAAATACGAATAAAGTCCTTTCTATACAGTAAGCAGCAATACTTGAGCCCTTTATCCTAAAGTAGATTTGTACACTTTTGTTTGAACTGTGCAGAGCAGGAGCTGCTTTGCCTCTTCTAGGCAATTTTACCAGTAACACCACCACCACCCTCATTTTACTTCTGGATGTGCATGCAGAGGTGCCAGGGCTATTTCCACATCCAGCCTGATTCTGGCCATTAGTGACTATATAGCAGCTCACAAGAATGGAAAGAATATGAATACTGCCTTATGTGAACATGTGACATTCAGTCATGTGCACATCTAGCCATTTGTCTCCTCCCTGGACATCCTTCATAAATAGCTCACATTCTGTGTGTGTCTCCATTCTGAATGTCCCCATGAAGTGGAGAAAAATAGTTGGATTAATGCGATCCCGAGGTCTAGACTCTGCAGAAACAGTTAGCAACTTTTTAGATTGTCTTCCCATGCAGAATGCAATTCTGGGCCAAAGATGAGCAGGTGGGTTGGCTGCTCTCCTTGCTAGGAGAATTGCCTCACAATAATAAAAAAAGAGGCTCTGAAACGTTGCAGAAAGCCTAACTCTCTTGAGTAATTGCATTGTCAGTTGAATGCTGAATGGTGGCATTTGGGGTGTTGCTTTCAACTCCTCATATAGCCTAGCCAGCACCATTTAAAGGGCAGGAAGCAAGGGTGGGTGTGTATGTCAAACGTGCCAATATAGGTGATGTATGTGCCCAGGTAGAAAAGTGCAGGAGAGGGCAAGACTTTCACTTTCCATCTCTCTGAGCCTGAGAGGCTCGTGATCAGGCTGTGGTGATCCAAACCTGGTCTGAAGTTCAAAGATCTGAAAAGGAGGAAGGGAACAAGGGGTGGAAAATGAGCTGCACATATTACATAGGGTAATTAAAAAAGAAGAAGTGTAAAACCAAGTAAGAAAAGCCTTGTTTTGCACTATTCTTTTTGAATCATCCTGTACTACCACTCCAGTTTGCCAGGGTCAGCACCAAGAATTACACTTGCAGTCTCAGAGGTTGGAAGTTTTTTTCAGATTAGTAATATGTTAGCTGTTACTGGAGAGCCAGCAAGATGCAGTGGTTTGAGCATTGGGCTACAACTCTGGAGGCAAGGGTTCGAATCCTGGTATGAAAGCCCACCGGGTGACCTTGGGCAAGTCACACTCTCTCAGCCTCAGAAGACTTGGGGCAGAAATCAAGATTTCAAAAAGGTCTAAATCACTTTAGAATGGTCCTTATGCAAGGAGAGAATGGTCCGAAACTAGATTGAATGTGGGGTGATTGATGCAAATACCTCAGACAAAAATTAGCACACCGGCTCTCCAGCCCTTTGTCTTGCTATGTGATTCTAGCAGAGCAGAGCAGAGCAGAGCAGAGCACAAAGCAGCTTCATTTATATACCGCTTCATACCATGCTATGCAGTGTCTAAGCGGTTTACAACTGTAAGCACATTGCCCCCCAACAGCTGGGTACTCATGTTAGCAACCTCGGAAGGATGCAGGCCTGAGTCAAGCCTGAGCCCTGGCTAGGATTGAACTTGCAACCTTGTGGTTTATGAGTGAGTGGCTGCAGGACTGGCATTTAACCACTGCGCCACCAGGGCTCCTGTTGTTTAGCCATAATCCCTTCACCCTCCCCGGGCATAAATGGATTATGCTGGGAATTCCACTGTTTTCCTGAAGATGGATGTCTTTCTAGACTCTGGCTAGCTCTAGTGGGGTTTACTTTTTGCACATGGGTCTAGTGTCCACAGCAGAGTCATGCTTGGGTCACCCACACCAATTCATCAGTTTGATATCAAATAAGGAGGGGTGAATGGAGACTAAATCATTGGGTAACACTTGGATTCACACCAGTGAATGTAGGCTTTATTTCAGAGGAAGGAACTGGCAAAACCACCTCTGAGTATTCCTTGCCCAAGAAAACCCTATGAAATTCATGGGGTTGCCATAAGTCAACAGGCGACTTGACACAGACACATATCATCTCCTTATATGTCTAAAGTATGGCAACCTTAGTTTCGTCATCTTGATTCCTAGTGAGAGTTCAGGCCTGATACTCTAGGACCCATCCAGTTGCCTTTTAGTGGTTCATGCTATCTGTAGACTTTGCCTTCATCACCACATTGATTTTCTTTGTATCAGCTTTCTTCACTGTCCAGATGCTACCTCTGGGCATGTATCAATTTGGAATAGTGTTTCATAATGGAGAAGTATACCCTGGTTATATATAAGTTAAGAGCTGTTTGAAAGGAGAACACACTCCCTCAGAGAGTGGTGGAGTCTCCTTCTTTGGAGGTCTTTATACACAGGTTGGATGGCCATCTGTCGGGGATGCTTTGATTGAGAGTTCCTGCATGGCAGAATGGGGTTGGCCTAGATGGCACTTGCGGTCTCTTCCAACTTTATGATTTTGTGATTCTAAGTTTCTTGAGCCCCCTCTAAGTTCTGCAGCTGCAGCGAACTGAAATCTCTCTGTCATACAACAATGGTTCTCAGCATTTCCTGTCTTGTATTCCAGCAGTCACTCTGTTTAAGAAGCTGGCTCTCACCATGATAGAAATAAAGCAACAACTGTTTCTGAAAGGAATGCGTATAAGCTTACTGACATTCTGATATTATATTTATCATTCATTTTTAAGGACATAAAATTTCAGTGGGAATTGCTGGGAATACACAAAGATAATAAAAATAATAATTCCATTAATAGTTGAAAACTGTAAGAACACTATTGAGTCTATATTCTACTGCAATGCTAATTGTAAAATACAAAGACAGTGAATTTAAACATCCCAGTAATATTATTATTATTAATAATAATAATAATAATAATAATAATAATTTTTATTTATATCCCGCCCCTCTGCCAGGCAATCGGGGTGGCGTACAACATTTCAAAACATCAGAACAAATAAAATCAATTCAAATCCCATCCCTCCTTCCCACACCCACCCATCCCCCAAAATACAAATCAAACAAACAGATTGAATAACAATAATTAAAAATATACAATTTAAAAAATACATAATTTTTCAATGTCAATATACAGTGGCGTTAATTCAGGCGAAGGAAGGGCAAAGGACAAATTTATCTTCTTCTCCTGGATGGTAAAGCTACTGGCCCACTCCATAGGAGGGGCCTCTAAGATTAAACTGAAGGCTTCTCTCCAGTCAGTGGAGGAGATGTACCAATTTCAAAGACTTCATTCCTCCCCCTCCCGCCCCTACTGCTGCAGCCTCCGCTGTATTGCTACTGAGGGAAAAATGTTGGTCCCTGGTGGCCCTAGCGCCTTCACCTCGGCCCTGGTCTCTCTGGCCACGCTACAGCCGCAGCTATGTTGTTGCTGGGGAAGGTGTTGATCCCTGGCGGCCCTAGCGCCTCCGCCTCGGCCTCCCGTTCGCGTCGCCGCTGCCATGGCCGTTCCGTTATCCGGTGGAGGAGGTGGTGGAAAAGCAGCCTTTTGAAAGCAATATATTTTATTGCCATGACAGAAATAAAATTAATAATTCTGTAGGTGTTATGAAAGACTTGTATCCAAACCAGGGTTGTAGAGTCAGAGTTGGTAGAAACTGTAGGTTGAAAATTAAAATATATAAGAATTTATGGTAAATATACAATTTTATACATATACTGTATTTTATGTTTTAAATTTTTATTTAATATTTTGTTGCATATTTACTTTCATAGGAAATGAGGAATTTTTTCTTATTCAGACATTTTAATCAAATTTGTTTTATACTCTGTCAGTCTAGTCCAAGGGTCCTCAAACTTTTTGAGCCAGGGGCCGGTTCGCCGTCCCCCAGCTCATTGGAGGGCTGAATTAAAAAAAAATGGCAGCTGGAGCCGTGTGCGTGTGCGCATTACTCGGGTGCCATTTTGAGTTCAAAAATAGTGTCTGGAGTAGTGCGCATGTGCCTGGTGTTGCGCGTGCATGCGCATGACTCTGGGTGCCATTTTGGACCACATTTTTGAACCCAAAATGGCGCCCCGTGTCACGCGTGTGCGGCGGCGGTGGCAGGACTGGCCACGGGCCGGTTAGAAGGCCTCGATGGGCTGGGTTCGGCCCGTGGGCCGTAGTTTGGGGACCCCTGGTCTAGTCTGATGAATCATGTGGTGATGATGAAATGCCTTCTGCTACCATTTTACTAGAGAGCCAGCATGGTGTAATAGTTTGAGCATTGGACTATGACTCTGGAGACCAGGGTTTGAATCCCTGCTCAGCCATGGAAACCCATTGACTGACTTTGGGCAAGTCATACTCGATCAGCCTCAGAGAAAAGCAAAGGCTTTTCAAACCCCTTTGAACATATCTTGCCAGGAAAACCATTTGATAGGGTCACCTTAGTAAATTGAAGTACATTTGAGTGTAAATGATTCAAAGGCACACACCAACAACACAACCATTTTATTACAGTAAATGTGTTATTACTAATTAATATAGAGTTACCACTTATAAAGAAGATGAAGTTGGACATTAGAAATTAGAGTCTGAGTTGAAGGTTTGGTGTACTGACTCCACAGCCCTCATCCTATCTATGGGGGGATGCAGACAAGAAGCCCTGGGGCACCCTGGGAAGTGGAGGATTGGGGCTGAGGCTGCCTCATGCCTCGGCCCCAATCCTCCCTTTTGCCGGCCCGGAAAAGAGCGGCAAAATGCCGCTCCTTTCAGAGCTGGTAAAAAGGACACCCAAGAGCTGCTGCACGGCTCTTCTCCGCCCCTTCCGGTGCAGCGTGTCAAGACGCTGCGCCAGGAGGACGTTCTGACGCCATGCACCGTGCGTAATGGCATGTGGCGTCAGGACGTCCTCGGGGAGGGGTTGTGGCGGCCGGTGTGCGGCTGCCCCTCCCCTTCCCTGCCTTGAGGACGCCGCAAAGGTCCCGTCTGCAGAGGCCCTATATCTTTGTCCCAACTGTGGTTGCATATGGACTTCTCTTTGGGAATTTTTGTTCCAGTGTTCTCTACATCTCCCACGCACAAGCTGCTTGAATATTAAGCAAATCTATACATACTATTGACACAGATCACAGAATCTCACATTTCTGAGTGCATTGGCTATCATAACTTGGTTAGGCAAAGAATTCAGAAACATATGTGTATTAGGGCCTTTACGGACTGCCAGAAATAACACAGCTTGAGGCCACTTTAACTGTCCTGGCTCAGTGCCAGGGAATCATGGGAATTGTATTTTTTCTGGGACATTGAGCCTTCTCTGTCAGAGAGCTCTGGTGCCACAATAAACAACAATTCCCATGATTCCTTAGCCCTAAGCCAGAACAGTTAAAGTGGCCTCAAGCTGTGTTATTTCTGGCAGTCCGTAAAGGCCCCAAGTCTACAAAAGCTTATACAACTTCTTGCACTCAGATCTCTTTGCATTTTGGTTAGGCAAATCCATCTAATGCAGTAACAACTATTTTGATAGGTGGTGACTTTTGAAGCTTAGGTTCTCATGCATGTCTTTTCTGTCACTGCTGCCTGATCCATTTAACTAGATGCCAGTGATAATGCTTGTGTCTCTCTGCATACAAAGCATGTAATGTCTGCCACTCGGCTGTGGTCCATCCCATTATATTTATTGCTGCATTTCCACTTGTATGGAAGATGAGGAAGAGAAATGTTATAATTCCCTTCCTTTCCCTAGTTTCATCTCCTTTTATTTTCAGTATTTTTGGGGCAAGGGGAGAGCAAACAAAGGTATGGTCTTGAATTCTCAATAAATATAAATAAATAAATCTACAAAGAAAGGCAGATGTAAAAAGACTGACAAAATACGCAGCCTATAAAACCTAGTCACTCATCCAAGAATGCAAAAATGTTCATTGTCAGATATTTTTCTTGTTAACAAATGCTGAATGATCCTTTCACAGGTGTTGAGCACTTTGTAAATGTGGTGCCCTTTAGGGAAGAGAAGCTAAATAGGAAACAACTTGCCTCCTCATAAATTATAGCTTGCTTTCTGACAAACATTTCTAGATCAGTTTCTTCATTCAGGGTAACAGCCACTTCTGGGGTGGGGCGCTGTTGATTTTTAAAATATGTGATAGCACACCAGACTGAAATTTTATAAATCTACAAAGAAAGGTATATATTCTTATGGTATAAATAGAAGGAGAAAAGTTGAATTCCCCCACACTGGGGGTTTGAATTGATTTGCTGCTTCTTTGCTTATGAAATTAAATTTCCTTCAGAACTGGGGTAGTGTGAGTGGTTAAGTTTAAAAGTGGGCTTCTGTCTGTAGGGTTCAAAATGCGGCCAGTCAAAAAAACACAAAACCCAGGCACTTAGACTGCATCTACATGGCAGAATTAATGCAGTTTGACACCACTTTAACCACCATGGCTCAATACTATGGAATTCTGGGATTTGTAGTTTTGTGAAATATTTACCCTTCTCTGTCAGGGAGTTCTGGTGACACAACAAATTACAAACCCCACGATGCCATAGAATGGAGCCACGTTAAAGTGGTGTGACATTGCAGTTTAACGTGACAGCTGGTGTCAAACTGCATTAATTCTGTAGTGTGGCATCAGCCTTATTCTGTCTTGGGAGGGACCCATTGGTCTGTTGAGGTTTCCTTCCAAGAGTGAAAGAAAAGCCAGCACTCTTCCTCCCACTTTTACCTCCAGTCTGTCAGGACTGAGGCTATTTCTGTCTCCAACTGGGAGGGATGCCATGAGATGCAGAGCATGCAGGCAGATGCTGTTGCCTCCTCTGCTGGCTGGCGCGACTGGAACAAGGTCATCTGCAGGTCATTCTCTGCAGCATCCCACCGGGTACCACTTTGCCAGCAGCCAATCAGCTTCCAGCCGTGCTCTGATTGGCTGAGAGGGAGCGTCTGAGCATCCTTCCCTTTCCAGCATCTGTCAGATGAACAGGTGATGGATGGAAGTGCTGCTACCTGCGCCCTGTGCCTGCCAGGCGCCTCGGATTGCCAGTCTTTTCACCCCCATCTTGTCGCTGAAATCTCAGCATCTCTCCCCCTCACCATATATCTCACTGTTGCTCTTATTAGAATGAGGGGCATCCCTGTGGAAGAGAGTGTGCGTGTGAGAGATAAAATGAGACTGCTGCTTTTTAGCATTTTAGAGTATTTTAGAATATTGTTACCCACTCTTTCACCACAAAGGCTCTCAGAGCATTTTGCAGATTGCTAATTAGACAGTTCCCTGCCTTCAGGCTTACAATCTAAAAAAGACATGACACAAAAGGAGAAGGGAGTGGCAGTGAGGAAGAGGATCAAGTCCAACAGATATTGCCGGTTCTTCTCTCCCTCCAAGGCCAGGGCAATGGGTAAGACCATTCTCAATCCCTCTGTGGTGAAATTAACCACCAACAGTATTATTACTCCCCTCACAAGAATGCCAACATCTTAATTATAGTTAATGAGCATTTTACACAGTGTTGCACTTCTCCTACCCAGCTTTGCCATTGTTCGCATGTCTGATAGGGGTCTCTGAAGCGAACCCTTGCTGAAACAATGTTCCTGTAAATTTGAAGACATATGCTTTGTTGCACTTACATCTCTCTCCCGTTTGTAATGTCCACTTAAAGCCATAGGAAGCTAGGCATGCTCCTAAAAATGCAAAGTATGCAGCAGCTTGTAATAGGTCAAGAGACTAGGGAAGGAACAAGTATGAAGATGCTTTTGGAAGCCTCTAATAATATGTGAACAATAGTGTAGGAATTGTCTGTCCAGAAGCTGTAATCGTGAGGGGATTATATTTTAGGGAGGGAGTATAAACATGGTGATGATGGACAAAGAATTCGTAGAGAATAGATCATTGCATCCTATTTCTTTTTTATTTACACCGCATTTTACTATTGCTACAAAATTTATAGTATACACTGAAAAAAACCTATCCATTCTGCCAGGCATTTGGGAGATCTGATGGCTGTTATATTGTTGTTTTATGTTGTATTTTAAGCTTTTGATGATTACCTGATTTTATGTCTTTCCTTTTCTGTATTTTTACATTGTTTCACACTGCTTTGGATGGTTGTCAGGAAAACAGTTTATAAATATTTGGAATAATAATAAAAATGTATAAATATGTTCACATTTGGGGATTTGGAGATTACTGTGGTAATAGTGACATTGTGGAATGTGAAAGGAAGAAATATTTTATGAGTAGAAGTTTATGAGAGGACATTTGCCCATTACAGAGGAACTGGAGGCAGCAGGAGATTTAAGAGGATATGATATTTTTTTTAAAAAAATGAAGGACAGGGTAGTTTCTCCTTTTCCCTCCCTCTCTCTTTCTCTCTCCTTCTCCCTCTTTCTCCCTACAATTCTCTCTAGGAAGGAAGAATGTAGGGTTGGTTCTCATTCTTTTGGATCAGTCAAGGCACTTTGCAAAAACTATTTGTTTGTAATGTCAGAATTACATTAGAGGTCATTTCCTTGCATGTCAGTCTAGGGAATTCCCTTCTTTTATGCAATGGAACTAAAATGATTCAGTGCTGCTGGTCTGCAAAAAGGTCGTTACCACAAGGTTACTCTATGCTGCTTTTAGGATTACAAGTGATGGAAACCAAGACTCTTTTGGCAGTGAGATCAAATGCTTAAGCCCATTCAGGAGCCTTAAAAAATTATCCAGTGTTACTAGAGGACCTTGTTCTACTGTCCTTTTCTTTGGACTAAAGGATCCTACCGTTACTTAAATGCCATGCTTCTTATCTTCTCACTGCATTCTGTAACCAGTTTAGATTTTTCTATTGTAGCCTATTTCTTAGTCTTAGTGAACCAGGGTGGTGTATTGATTTGAGTGTTGGGCTATGGCTCTGGGATATCAGTGTTTGAATCCCTGCTCAGTTATAGAAACCAACTGGGTGACCTTGGTTAGGTCACACTATCTCAGCTTCAAAGGAAGATACGGCAATCCCCCTCTGAACAAATCATTCCAAGGAAACTCCATGATAGGGTCATTGTCTTTGTCTTGAACAGGTGACCACACTTTCAACTTGTCCGCACCTGAATATGAGGACCTGGAAATTCATCATTAGTTTTGTTGTTCTTGTAAAATAGTACAAATACTATTAAATGTTGAAAACAGTGTTTAATACTGAAAATTCTGAAAACAAAATATGGCACATTTCTTTAAAGCCACCAAGGAAAATCTATGGATGAACAGAGTGTGGCCTCCCTGGCCATGTATGATCTGTTTCCCGACCAAGAAGCATGAAAAGTGATAAATAGGAATTCCCCATTGCAACACAGAATAATTTTGAAGTCTTTCACACAATTGTTAGCCTCAGATATAATACAAATGCTTTGTAATAATGATAGGGAGAGCCCCCTCATTTCCCACATCAGAAAGCAAGCTCTCAAGGAGTTGACCACTAGTCAGAGCACAGAAAGGTTACTTTTTGGGCTGCAATTCCCAGGACCCACAACTAACGTGGCCACTAGCTGTGCTGGTCATCAGGTTCTGTGAAAAGTAACTTTCCCAAGTGCTGCCACCAGTGCTGCAACTAATGAGTGAATGAACCAGACTGTCTCCCTGGCTCCAGTCTTATTTCAGCCACAAACTCAGTAGGCATCTTTGGGCAAGCTACACTTTCAGGAATACCCAATGACCTTCCACTGAACTATGGGAACAGCAGTACTGATCTACTTTATCGGGTTGTTGTAAATGAATGGAAGGCAACACTTATAGTAACACTTATACAACTTTGATTTCACATCCATCCTATTCTTCTTCTTCCTGCCCTCTGCTCTTTTATTACCCCTTCTTTACATTCGTTGTTTTTTCCCTCCAAAACTTGCCTTGGTTTCACTTGTAATCTCCTGCATGCAGGAATCTGTCTGTTATTTGTGGCTGTTTTGTAAAACACCCTGTGTACAAATAGGGCTGCATAAACAGATCAGAAGAAAGCATCTTGAAAAGCACTAGATTATTGTTGATGACAATGACAGTTATGATATGTCAGTGTGTGGAGAGAGTAACTTCTCCCATTGCAGTCCTCCAAATCCTCCCCCTGTGCACCAGGACCCTGAAAGCACCAGATCCTGTCTTGGAAGCTAAGCAGGGTTAGGCCTGGCTAATACTTGCATGGGGAAGCACAGAGGAATAGTAGGTGTTGTAGGCTATATTTAAGAGATGGGCAATAGCAAAGACCCTCTGAGGCTGCATCTATATTGCAGAATTAATACAGTTTGATGACATTTTAACTGCCATGGTTGAATGTTATGGAATTCTGAGATTTGTAGTTTTGTGAGATAATTAACCTTTGCCAAAAAGCTCTGGTGCCACAACAAACTACAAATCTCAGGATTCCATAGGATGGAGCCATGACACTTAAAGCGGCATCAAGCTGCATTAATTCTGCAGAGTGGTAGCAGCCTGAGAATTCCTTACCTAAGAAAAACCTATGGTAATCACAGTTTAGCCATAGGCTGACAGGCAACTTGAACACACATGTGCATAGACACAGAGCAATTAAGCATGCAGAAAAGCTTTCCACAGGCAGGACTTTTTCAAGCCTAAATGCTACATGGAGTAGGAGGGCAGGACATGGAGATGATGCTTCAAGTCAGTCAGGGCAGCCCTGCTACAGACATCCAGCAAGCTGGAGATTTCCTGATTTCTGAGTGATTTGCTCCTCTGTGTAACTGTTAATATGGCTATTGATACTTAGTATAGTTTTATTGCTGAAAAATTACCAGTGCTTTGGGTTTTTTTAGCAACTGCCATGTGTTAAGCACTGTACAGAACACAAGCCTTACATTGTCTGAATTAGAAAGAGAAAATGGATGCCGTGAGCTCAAAGGATGGCAGGCAGGTAGTGAGAATGGTGGGCCAATCAATTGTGTGGCCATGGGGATTCACAGGCATGAGGGAAAGGGAGGGCTCTTATACCCTAGAAAAGGGAAGAGGATGGTGGAGAAGAGTCTTGAAGGACGGAGGCATAACCTTGCCAGCTCTGTCAGATCAAGGGCCAGCTTTGGAAGCTTGAATGCATCTGCTCTGTCCCTGCCTCCCTGTGCTCCTGGAACTCAACAGGAAAAGATGGTTGACTTCCAGCATTAATGACCATTGAGCATGGCTAACATTCATGGACAGACATCTCTCACTTCCATTTGGTATAATGTCCTCCCCCCCCCCAACCATCTAATCTAGTACCTGTCATCACCTCTGGTGGGAGTGACTAAGTTAATTATGTGTTATGTGAACTCCTACTTCCTTCTGTCATGAAGAATGAAAAGTTTTTTTTTGTGTGTGTGTGTGTGTACATGTTTGATGAATGGAGAATAGAAGCAGTCTAGGAAAGAGGAGGGATAGTGTCAGGAGATGAGTTTGGGCTTGCCCTTTGCATGCTCACATGGAACTGAGGGAGGGCAAGGGTTCAAATGGAAATGTTTGAACCCTCATCACATTCCTTGTACTTTTAGGCAGCTCCATCAGGAATAGTTGCTCGCTTTCTCTTTCTGGCAAGATTGCTTCTGTGCTTCAGTCAGATGTGGCAGGCAGAAGTTGAGTAGGTGAAGCCTTTCCAGCATGGAGATGGAGAGATGGAGAGATGGGAAGAGCTTCTCTTCCTGCATCCTCCTTTGCCCTGCATTCATTAAAGCAACAGAAAACAAACAGACAAACCGATAGTACATCCGGAGAATGGTTGGGAGCAATTAACAACTGATGTGAGGCTTGGTATAGGAGGATCTCTTCATCCCACCCCTTCCAAATAATCTAAGTATGGTTTCTCAGACGTCTTGTGTTCATGCGAAGTGCTGGGACATGAGAATGGGTGAATAGGAGAGTAAGGGGGCATGTGTATTCTTTTTCTTTGCCCATGCTCTGTTCTGCTGAGAGACCCATCCCTGCTTCCTGGAGAGAGCAAAGCAGTTGGAGAAAAGGCTCCCTGGCTCACAGCTGTATGAAGGGAGGCAGACAGATGGGGCAGGCAGGAGCTCATCCATCACACCACTGTCCCTAGAGTGAAATTGCCAGCGTGGGTACTGTGAGCCAACCTTGATACATGCACACATGACACAGCTGTGCAAATCTCAGAACAAGCTTTGTGCTAGCTTTCGTAACCAAGATGTTGATTTTGGTTTGTGCGTGTGTGTTTAAAGAATAATGGGGTAGAATGGGGTGCCTCATTATTTTTGTGTTGATTGCCTCAAAACAAACCCCTTGTCCAGGTTATTTTGCAATAGACTCCCTCCCCACATTGTACCCCCCCACCTTTATGAAATTTTAATCCAAAATAACAGGTCAATCCTTCCTTCTGTTCTCTCATCCCTTCCCTCTTATTCATGAGAGTCCAATCTGTAATCAGGTTGTACTGAAGTACTTGGGTTTAAGCCGAGAGGTGTAGTGAGATTGATTTTATTCTGACAAACTGGTGGAATTTTGTAGTTTATGTTCTGTATGTTTCGTCAAGGGTGAGGGGGAGAACAGGGTAACCGCCATCTTGATTACATTTTGAGCAGATATAGAAATAAAGTATTTTTTTATATTCTGAATTGATCTTTTCTGTTCAAAATCTTTTTTGGGCAAAATCAAAAGTGACCTTTTTCAGCAAGCACCAGTCAAAATGAATTGCCTTCCTACACACGTCCTCTCAGAAGTAAGCCCTGTTTGGTTTTATGAGACTGACTTCCAAATGTGTATAGCAGGGCAGGGGGGACCCATGGGCCTCTAAGATGTTGATGAATTGCCACTCTCGTTGTTTCTCATTGCTGGGCTGGGTGGGCTGCTGGAAACTGGAATATGAGATATAATCTACACTGCAGAAATAGTGCAGTTTGGCATTGCTTTAAGTGCCATGGCTCAGTGCTATGGAACCCTGGGATTTGAAGTTTGTTCTGGCACCAGAGAAGGGCAAATATCTCACAAAACTACAGATCCCAGAATTCCAGGCCATTGATCCATAGGAGTTAAACTGATGTCAAATTGCATTATTTCCTGCAGTGCAAATTAGATCTAACAGAATCTGGATGGCATCAGGATCCCCAGCCTAGTGTGTGAAACTGCTCTCAAAGTCTGCTTGACTTGAGTGTAGCACAAACTACAGTCTCTCCTCCTGAAATCAGTGGATTTTACCTGTGTTTATTTTTTGTTGCATTTTGGGGACATTATATAAACCACCACAAACCAGATATTGTTTTTGTACATTGAATAGGAACAGCTTGATGCTAATGGACAGCCAAAACAACCCCCCCCAAAACAAAACAAAAAAAAACCAAAAAAAAAAAACCCCACACAACTTAGGGGCTATGCAGACGGGCAGAAAAAGGTGACCTGAAGCTGCCTTTCCCCTAAGCTGCAGCAACTGTAATGCCTGCCCTGAGGTTGCCCTAAATGGGGATGGAGCAACCACAGTGGACTCAGTGCAGCTTTTCCAAGGCTGTGTTGAAGCCCCAGCAACCACACTGCCAGCCCCAAGGACGCCGCAAAGGGAGACAGCAACTGCATGGGCCGACAGTGGCTGCTTTAATTTTTTTCATTTTCTCAGACTCATGTGCACATGCACAGGTGCGCATCCCTGCACACCTGCCACCTGCTCAGGAACACATCCCTTCATACCTGCACACCTATGCAGGACCTGTCATAGGCTAGTATACAGTCTGTCACTCTGTGTACAAAAGTGGCTGAAGTTCAGCATCCCTGCGCACCTGGGCAAGTCCTGTCATAGGCTGGTTTACAGTCTGTCATTTTGTCTGTACAAAAGTGAGTGGAGTTTGGCATCCCTGTGCACATGCACAGGACCTGTCATATACCCAATGATCATGCAAGGATTCACTGATCTCAGCTTCCCTCAAGTAGTGGGTGCCGTTGACAGGTGCCACTATCTGATTGTGCCAGCCTTGGGGCGGAGGAATGAGTTTGTCAACTGAAAAAACACCTACTCCATCGTCCTCCACAAAACATGTTCCACACAGATCAGGGGGAAGGGGAGAGGTACATGCAAGGGAGATTTGTGTGGACAGACTGGATCCGTGTAGCTGGTGGTCATGCAAGGGACATGGTCAACAGGACACATGGACAAAACGTTACTCCAGGAGCCCCTCCCCCCCCAATCATGCCAGGAAGTGCTGTGCAGGTCTTATGCACATCTGAACATCTGCGCAGAAGAGATCACAAAAGCCTCTTTCATGCAAACTACTGTGCATTCTGACAGCAAGCGTACATGCAACAGAATGCATTTATTGTTATAATAGAGGACAGTTGCTAGGACACATGCGTAGGGTTCCAATTAGGGTTAGGGTTCCAATATTCAAGTGCACCTGTGCCAGTGCATCTACATCTGGAAGCATAGGGCACTTTAAATTAAAGCTTGGGCGCATGCTCTGGATCACCGACAAACTTCCGCCACATGTGCGACGGTGCATTTATATGGCCGTTTTCTGTTGTACTGGTGTCGCTACATACAGACACACGTGCGAAGGTGTGCATCTTCGCCGAAGGAGTGGAAAAAAGTGGCTCCTTTTGGAGCAGCTTTTCTCAGCATACGATGGCTAGAGGGTGCTTTCCTGGCAAATTTTAGGCGTGTGTCAGCTAAATGCCACGCCTACAAGTTACCCTCAAAGCACCTCTTTTTGCCCCTCTGCATAGCCCCTTAATTTCAGTCTGGCCAAGATGACTAATAGTGTGATCTGTTATATGCTATTCTGTCTCACTGAAACCAATGGAACAAGTTAATCATAACTTGATCAGGGCTGTTGGTTAACTTGGAGTAAATCTCAGTGAACTTGGTGGGATGTGTGAGACATATAGGGCTGAGCTGTAAGTCCTTATTGTGGAAAACTTAGAGTTGGGGGCGGGATGGGAAACTTGTAGATAATGTTGGACTTTGTTTCCATTATCCTTCACCTCAGTGTTGGCTAGGGCTGATGGGAAGTGCAGTCCAATAACATATGGCAGGCCTAATTCTTGCTTTAAAGGGCACACTGCCAATCAGGAAACTTGACAAGAACTTCATTGTCTAAAAAAACCTCAAAAACAGAATCAAACAAAACCTCAGACAGGCAATGCCTCACGCCATGTGGCTATAGCTGAGATCAATGCTTTGTAGGGACTAAATTATAAAAAGGTGCTATGCACCAAGGCCCATTGTTTTCAGTGGGATCTGGTCATGACAAGTGCTAGCTGGACTGTGACTTCTTTGTGGAATAAGGATGATGAGATTTGTCAGGCAACATATCTGGGGAGGGAAGACGGGTCCATTGTCTCAGGGTTGAGGAACCTACGGCCCTCCAAATTCTAGTGGACCTGTTGATCTCCGGCTGTCAGCTTTGCTGGCTGAGACTAAAGGGGGTTGCAGACTGCCAGAAATAGTGTGAATTCAGTCCACTTTTAGGGTTAGGGTTAGAGTTAGGGAACCATGGGAACTGTATTTTATTGTGGCATCAGAGTTGTCTGACAGAGAAGGCTCAATGTCTCAGAAAAATAACAGTTCCCATGATTCCCTAGCACTAACCCTAACCCTAAAAGTGGACTGAATTCACACTATTTCTGGCAGTCTGCAACCCCCCTAAGTTGTAGCCTAATAAAATCTGAAAGGATCCAGATTCCTGGTCCCTTGCCTCTGTCTTGGCCTGTCTGGTCTACCTACTCCAACGTTTATGTTTCAGTGGGAACCATCCAGATGCTCCTGAGAAGGACTGAAGCCAAGCAGTATCTTTAGCATAGCCTTTCTCAATCATTTTCCTCTGGAGGAACCTTTGAAATAATTTATAGGTCTTGGAGAACCCCTGCATAAAATTATTTTATCGAGAAACTGTGCTTTAGAATCTGGTTCCCCAGAGATATAGTGCCTTTGAGCATGGTGATTTCATTCTACTACTGTGACTGTTTTCTCATCCAAGAAACCATGATGCAGGCCAAATCTGATGAGCTTCTCTCATGACCTTGTGAAGTTTCTGCCTTCCACTGGTATTCACTCTCATGGTCTTCTCTTGCTCTCTTCGATAGCCATTCTTATTTCTGGGGCCAAACTTGCTTCTTGTCTATGGCACTGGTTCTAAGCCTTTGGCCCTGTGAACTTTGTCTTTCAGAAGCACCAGTCAGCATAACTAGTGGCTGGATAGGGATCCTGGGAGTTGTGTGACTACTAGACTATGCGATGTTAAAGAAACCGGCTGCACAAGCATCTATGGGTTAGGAAATACTTATGGATACTGGATAAATTGTGCTCTGTTGGTCAGCATATGGTACCCGCCTTCATCCCCAATCAATCTCTGGTTGGGGAAGATATAGAATTTATGATCTAAAGTATACTGCTTGGCCTGCTTTGAGAAAATAGTCTTCCCAAAGGGCAACTGTAAATATCAATAAATGCATAATAAAGTTAATGTGAAAACAAGCACTTCACTCAAGGAAATCATTGGCAGCATTCATAAAGAACTTCAAAGTTCAAAATGAATAAAACAACTGACTATTATGCATGTATTGATATTTACAGTTGCCCTTGAGGAAGAGAGTTTATTGCAGTGCAGTTTGAGCCATGAACTTTTGCTAATAAATTCTTCATGCAGTGGCACCAACATAAAATCTGCGCCTTAGCACTGCTGTTGTGGTAGTGGCTTCTGACTCCAGGATGCCTTTGGGTGCTGGCTTAGCAGCCACGTTCAAACAATTTCTAAAATATTCTTGGTATAAGATAGCATAAAACAGCCTTTGGTAAATTGGCACCTTCTAGGTGTGTTAGACTCTACTTCTCACCATTGCCAGGTAGTATTGCCAACAATAACCGGGGATAATAGAAATTGTAGTCCATTGTATCTGCAGGCTGCCAGGTCAGGCACAGAGTAATGCAGTGGCTGCCAGAATCTTTGCAAAGAGCCTGTGCATGAAGTAGTCTGGGAGCAACCAACAATTTTAACAAACCCAAGCTTAGCTGCAGAAATTGGTACAGGATTCAGAATTTTGAGAACCTCAGTTTCTTCATTTTAAGTTAATGGAATATTTTCAGCTTATTTGTTGAAATGTCATCACAGAGACAAAGAAGAATATATTCCAAGCACAAAATAGAAAATATAACAACTCAGTTATCACATCCATTGAAAAACAGGAAGCACAAAATATACAATATGTAACATACATCAATAAGAGATTATACATTTAAGAGGAAACCCTAATTTATAGTTTACTCAGAATATGTTCCATAACATTATCCCCAATAAACCTGGTCCCCCAAACAGGTAAACGTATATATTTGACATATTTCTGATTTGTTCCTCCTACTGCTAAGCATAGCCTAAATATCTTGAAGGCACCAGATCTCATTGATCTTGGAAGCTAAGCAGGATGAGACCTCAATAGTAATTGGATGGGGGACTACCAAGAAATCCCATGTGCCATAGGCTATATTTCAGAGGAAGGAACTAGCAAAACCACCTCTAAGTATTCCTAGCCTAAGAAAACCCTATGAAATTCATGGGATCACCATAAGTCAATAGACAGACTTGAAGGCACAGACAGATCAAAACTAGGTACTTGATACACTATACAATTTGGTCATTGAAGGCAGTAAAGCCATGAGATAAATAGGCCACTTCTCTTCTGGTAATAAGACCTTCGCAAGGAGAAATCCCAAGTAGAATCCTTGGTCATGAGGGGCAGTAAGAGGTATACCCTGGTGCAAAAGGACAGGATTTAACCCAAGTGGCTAGGTTGTGCTTGGACCCCACATACCCAGGGTTGTTTGAGGCAACAGTGACAAATCACTATCTGCCCAACCTCAGCATGTATGCATGGATGAAAAAGATAGTGGGAATCCTATGGCCTGGCACAATGATGAGGTCCGTGTAACAGCAAAAGCCAGATGAAGCCCCTGATACCTATGTAGTGAGGAAAAAGATTCTAGGCATCTTGTCCAGGCTGGTTCCAATAACCAGAATGGAAAACCAGACTTAGAAGATGCCGACTTTATCAAGGAAGTTTACCAAGGGTTCCATGAGTCAGCTAAGACTTATTTGGGCATTGTATATCTTATTCTTGACACCATTAAATGGGACAATTTCATGAAATACGTCCATGCTGCCTCACAAGTATTTTGGGCCAGAGAGGCAAAAAGGGGAATGGAAGCAGCCACCTCAGGACCTGATATACTCAGTCACCTATAGAAACAATGGCCCTCATTCCAACCCCTCTCAGAAGAACAAAAGAAGCCAGAAAACAAAGGAAGCAGTTTCAATTAATTCATTCAAAAGAGGCTTTAAGTCCAATCTACATCCGAGAGATTCCGCAGGGGAAGTTTCGGGAGGGTATGATCCCAAAGCTTCCGTGTATTCAGAGGTCAGGAAGATGTTATGGCATCAACTTAAGGAACTAGGAGCGGATATGGATTAGCTAGACAGAAAGCCTACCACAGAATTACTGCATGCTTTGAGCCAGGGGTTGGCAACCTAAGGCCTGTGGGCAGGGTGCGGCCCACGGAGGCCTTGGGACCAGTCCGTGGCCGTGCGCAAATGCCGCTGTCATTTTGGTGTCCAAAATGGCGCCCGCACTTGCGCACGCATGGGCACGGCAGCGGCCACAATTTTGGACGCCAAAATTGTGCCCACAATTACGTGCACATGCGCACAGCAGCGGGTGCCATTTTGGAAGGCCCAACGGTGCTGGCACCGTGCGATTCGCATGGCACTGGCGCCATTGGGCCTTCCAAAATGGTGCCCCACATCGTGCGCGCATGCACGCGTGGTGCGAAATACCATTTCGGAACTCCCAACGGCGCCAGCGCCGTGCGAATTTGCATGGTGCCGGTGCCGTTGGGTCTTCCGAAATGGCGCCCCACGTTGTGCGCATGTGCGTGCAACACAAAGCGCCATTTCGGAATGCCCAACGGCGCTGGTGCCATGCGCATGTGCACGGCACCATTGAGCATTCCAAAATGGCACCCCATGCGCTCATGCATGTGCATGATGGTGGGCATTGTGCACATGTGCATGTGCGGGGGCAAGAGCGCACGTGCACCGGCCCCAGCACCATTTGCCCCCACCGGCCCCCGGCAAAAATAAGTTGCCGACCCCTGCTTTGAACCAACTCCTGGAAAGCAAGTATAGACAATAAACTGTTCCACCCAAAGCATTGGGAAGAGGCTAGGGCCACCCGGGATCCCCCCAGTCACCCAGTCGCCCTAAGCAATCACCTCAAAGGTGGCCAAGGACACAGGCAGGATTATGGCTCCCTTGGGTCAAAAATCAACCTCTACCCCCTTAGATTCCATCCACACAGACAGTGGCAGTGATCCTGAGAATTCCATGGAGGCTCCCCTTACAATTTGGTGGGCACTGTAATTCAAAGAAGTGGGCCAGAGCTCTCTGGCAGAGGATTCCAACCAATTCATTAAAACAATGGAAGAGCAAGTATATCAAGCAGCAAAATCTCATCAGGATTGGCAGCAGCAGTGGCTGCTGCTAAACTTTGGCAGAAACCTCTCCCATTCATTGCCTGCATTAAATTTTTGTCTGGGCCAACAAATGTGACTGGTTGATGTTATTGGCATATGGCACCAGATGGCGCTGCTGCACACACTCATTGAAGTTCTTGGCAGGAGTGATAGCCCAGTCCTGTTGGGAACGGCACAACTTTTGCCTCCCTCTGAGCTTGGATAGTACAGACCTAAACACAGGAGGATGCTGCTTGATACGCTAGGCATGTTGGTATTGTCTACGCTGGTAGTGGCTCTCTAGAGAGACTCTTGTCACCTGCTGCAACTTGATCCACTTAGCCAGAGTTGCCTAGCACTGAACCTAAGCTATGATACTGAACGGTCTGGAAACCATGCTCTATGAGGAGCAACTAGGGCCTTTGTAGACTGCTAGAAATAGTGCAAATTGAATCCACTTTAACTGCCCTGGCTCAGTGCTAGGGAATCATGAGAATTGTATTTTTTTCTGAGACATTGAGCCTTTTCTGTAAAAGAGCTCTGGTGCCACAATAAACTACAGTTCCCATGATTCGCTAACCCTAACCCTAACCCTTAAAGTGGACTCAATTTGCACTATTTCTGACAGTCTGCAAAGGCCCTTAGAGACCTGGGTAGCCTGGAGAAGAGAAGGTTGAGGTGATAGCCCTGCTTAATATTTGAAGGGGTATCATCTTGAGGCTGGAGCAAGCTTGTTTTCTGCTGCTCCAGAGAACAGCACCTGAAGTAATGAATTCAAACTACAGGAAAAGAGATTCCACTTCAACATTATGATGGTAAGAGCTGTTTGACTGTGGAATACACTCTCTTGGAGTGTGGTGGAGTCTCTTTCTTTGGAGATTTTTAAACAGGGGCTAGATGGCCATCTGTCAGGCATGCTTTAATTCTGTGTTCTTGCATAGCAAGGGGTTGGACTGGATGGCCCTTTAATCTCTTCCAACTCTATGATTCTATGCTTCTAAGATTCTATGGTTACTTTTTCAATAACAACACGAAATCTTGCAGTCTGCATGACTGCTGGTCAAAATGGCTGGGCCACTCAAAGGGCTGTAGTCCAAAAAGGTAACTTCCCCAATGTCTGGAGTGGCAGTGGCTGGAAGTGTCATTCTCTCTTGCTTCCATCATGCAGTCCTCCAGAAGTTGTTGGACTACAATTCCCAGCAAAGGAGTTGTAATACAGCAACAGGGGCTGGGACAAAATTCCTACCCTTTGCCAAGTTTCAGGAAGTTTTGAAAATCCTGGTGTTTGGAAGCACTTTTGGTGTGTGTGTGTGGGGGGGGGGAGAGGGGAATGGATAAGGACAAGCAAGCGGAAGCTTGATCTCTAGAGAAGGCAGGATAGTGTAAGCTGAGATGGAGGTTTGTAAACTTGGTCTTTCAAGTGGAGAGATGAGCCCTCCACCTAGATGAGCAAAATTCTCTCTTTGCATTAGCCTGCCGTCTCCAGATCAAGCTTTATCTCGCTTTCACCCATTCCCTCTGAAAAACAAGGGCCAAAACACACTGCAGAAATAATCCAGTTTGAGACCACTTTAAGTGTCCTGGCTCAATACTAGGGAATTTTTGGCCACAATCTGCAGCTTCGGGACTCTCCTGGGCTGCATCTATGCTGCAGAATTAATGCAATTTGACACAATTTTAACTGTCATGGCTCAGTGCTGTGGAATTCTGGGATTTGTATTTTGTGAGCTATTTAGTCTTCCCTGTCAGAAAACTCTGGTGCCACAACAAACTACCAACCCCAGGATTCCATAGGATGGAGTCATGACAGTTAAACAGTGTCACACTGCATTAATTCTACAGTGTGGCAGCAGCCTTGAATGTGAAACTATCCATGGTGGTGCAGGTGGCATTGCTATTTGGCAAGATTTTTTACCACCTTAGACTGCCTCAGCATCTGACAGCCCATTTAGCAAAGGTGGGGCTCTTGTCTCAGTAATGGATACTTTGGTTACAAGTTGCTGCTTGGGAGGATTTTTAATTTTTTGGACAAGAGCTCTTTGAATCATCCAGCCAGCATTCCCAACTCACATAAAGTTTGTTTTGTTTTGTTTGTTTGTTTGTTTGTTTGTTTGCTTTCTATCATATTTGGGATACAAAGTAGCTTCTAATATAATTAAAACAGGCTGCAATAAAATCACAATAAATTATAGATGTTAACATACAAATTAGATTAATTGTGCTATGAAAACATCAATCAAAACAAGTCAAAATGTCACATGTATTTATTGAGGTGACTTTTCCAAACTCTGCTTCATACCAGCTAGGCTGCTGAGTTGAGAGCAAGTGTGGTGTAGTGGTTATTAGGACTAGGACACCAGGGTGGGAAACCTCACTCAGCCATGTAAACCCACTGGATGACCTTGGCTGAGTCATAATTTTTCAGCCTCAGAGGAAGGCAAAGTCAAACGTTCTCCAAACAGATCTTGCCAAGAAAACTTGGGATCACCATAAGTCATAAACAACATGAAGGCAAACAACAACAGACTTTTGTGACATGATTCACATGAGTCTACCTTTAGAGGAGGTCAAGAAATGGCAAGTGGCAAAGAATGCAGTTCTCCAGATCCTAGTGGGATCAAGATGTTGTGATCATATCAAACCTATATTGTATTGTACCCACTTAGCATGTCATTGTCCTCTAGTGACTGGGGTGTTGTACTAGGACTCTGGGAGACCAGGAGTCAAATACCTGCTCAGGCATGGAAACCCACTAGGTGACCTTGGGTAAGTCACGTTCTCTCAGCCTCAGAGGAAAGCAATGGCAAACCTCGTATAAAGAAATCTTGCCAAGAAAATCCTGTGATAGGTTTGTATTAGAGTTGCTGTAAGTCAGAAATGACTTGAAGGCATATAACAACAACAACAAATTGTACCTGTTCCATTGTAACTCCTGTTCTTCAACCTTGATCTGAATATTGACATTCTGTATCAGACAAAAATGCCCAACCACTGCCATAGGGGAACTTGCACATGTGTAAGAAGCCATCAGGATTCTAGCCATCATTTCTAAATGTGGGCTTGTGCATATAAATTGACACATGCACATGTTATGCAAATGTTGTTCTCTGTTTTGGCAACAGTGCCATCCTACTGAGTCTCCAGTGTCAATTCCCTTCTGCCCCTTGTTTCTGTCTGTCTCTTCATCTTTCTTTCCCTTCTTTTAAAGCTCATAGCAACTTGCCGCTCCTTTTAAAATAGACAGTTGCAGATGTTCACACACCCACCCTCCAAGAAATATTGGCAGTAGGCCAGTTTGTTTACCATGTGATCCATTACTTGGTGAAAAGAGTTAACCAACTCAACATTCTTTCAGCTGGTTGACAGCCCTTGAGTCATGCACAGTAGGTGAGGGAAATGGCTATCTCCCTGAAACATGAGGAGCACAGTTGATTAATGGGAGCAATTGAAGTTGATGGAGAATCATCCTGTGACTATTTGTTTGTCCAGCCAGATGAGAACTTGATTGGCTTTTCCTCAGAAGTGAACATGCAAGTGGCTTTGCAACTGGGCCAAAGTCAGTTTTGGTGTTTGCTGTGCTCAAGAGATGTTGGACAGTCAGGTAAGAGTTTGGGGTAATTTAAGTTTCCCAGGGCTTCAACCCTTTTTGAATGAAATAAAAATATACAAATATGAAAGCTAAACCTATTAGAGTCTGGCTCCCATTAGCAGAACAGCAGAAATCTGACTTAAACTAACTATGCTTCCCTAAAAAACTGAGACTGATTCAAAACAACAAACATGTAGCTTGTAGTTTATATTTACATTAAAGAAACTAAATCCTAATCTACCTAGTGATGTTTCAGGTAAAGAGAGAAAATCTCACCATCTTTAAGAGAGCAGGAATATGGGAATAGCAGAATTGAGAATCTTGAAGGGGAAAAAACTGTTAGTCCCAAAGAAGGAGTAACCTAAGTCACAAGGTTAGTTTGAATGAGAGAGAGAGGGAGGAGTTTGCAAGCAGGAATCCCTCTCTATCTAAGGAGGGGAAAAGAGAATGCAAAGATTTTTCCAACAATCCCCTTCTCATTCTCTTGGACTGATGTCAAGGATCTTCATTCCTTCACGTAGTCTCTGGAATCGATCGCTTGGTAGATGCTTAGTAAGGATGTCTGCAATCATTACTTCAGTGTTGCAGTACTCTAACTGGACAAATCCATTTTGACACATCTCTTGCACTTTGTGGAAAGCAATGTCAATATTTTACTTGAATGGGTTTTCACTCTTAGAAATCTTGATGCAGCTTTTATTATCTTGCATCAAAATGGTTGGGTTGGGCTCTATCATTCCAAAGTCCTGAAGTAAGTTGTGCAGCCATTTGATTTCATTATATGCTGCCGTTGCTGATACACACTCAGCAGCAGTAGAAGAGTCTGTAATTGTGGATTGCTTCTTACTTGTCCAACTTACAGCTCCTCCATCATAGAAGATCAGGTTTCCACTGGTTGATTTTTTGTCTGCCAGATTTGCATCCATGTAGGCAATCAGTTGTAGTTGGTTATAGGTTGGTAGTATCAGTCTGTGATTTGCAGTTCCTTTTAAGTACCGTATCTGGCAACTCTCTTCACTGCAATGAAATCTCTTTCAGTAGGAGACTGACCATTCTGCATAAGATACCAACAGCATTTGCAATGTCAGGTCTGGTGAAATTGGCTATGTATAGGAGTTTTCCAGCTGCAGTCCTATACTTGTCTCCATTCTTCAAAGGTTCAAAGGTTCAAATTTCTTAATGTCCTTTAAGAATCCTATGTCCATTAGAGTTGGCATAGCATTTACATCTTTCAGACCAAAAGAGTCCAGAAGATCCATTATCTTCTGCTTCTGATTAAGGAAGAAACTTCCATTACTACTTCTTTGTAGTTGTACTCCAAGATAGTATGAGATGTCTCCCAAATTCTTGATATCAATCCCTTTTTTTAGATTCTGGATTATCTCTTTGTCCTCACTGGCTCCCATTAGCAGAATAGTAGAAATCTGATTTAGCCTAACTATGGGCCCCGGCAGACGACTAATGGAGTCGTCTTCCGGGCAGGGAAGAGGAGGGGCAGCCGCACGAGCGGCGCCCCTTCCTCTTCCTGAGGTCGCCCTCGGAGTCGCCGGCCCTCCGCACGGCTGGTGCTCCGAGGATGACCTCATGCCACAGTGACCGCACGCGCCGCGGCGTTTGAGTCAGGGAAAATGCGCCCACCGCTTTTAGGGCGCACTTTCCCTGAAATCTAAAAGGAGCGCCAATTTGGTGCTCCTTTTAGAGTCGCCGACGGTGCGCTGCGGTGCGGCTGCCGCGGTCCAGCGGCGCTCCGTCCCGCGGCGCACGGGAAGCTCCCGTCTGCTTCCCCCCTATGCTTCCCTAAAAAACTGAGACTGACTCAAAAACAACAAACATGTAGCTTATAGTTTAAAATAATGACTTTATATTTACATAAAAAAACTAAATCCTAATCTAACTAGTGATGTTTCAGGTAAAGAGAGACAATTTCACCATCTTTAAGAGAGCAGGAAGATGGGAACAGCAGAGTTGAGAATCTTAAGACAAAAAAACCTGTTAGTCCAGTAGTCCCAAAGAGGGAGTGACCTAAGTCACAAGGTTAGTTTGAATGAAAGAGAGAGAGGGAGGAGTTTGCAAGCAAGAATCCCTATCTATCTAAGGAAGGGAAAAGAGAACGCAAAGATCTTCCAACAAAGAAGGACTTCATTGAATTGCTTTGGGCTAATCTTTCCCATCTACACACTATATGGCAGGGCATGCTGGCTGGGGATGATGGAGTTCTGGTGGAGTCTGTATGGAGATGGTGCTTTGTGACTGGTATTGGCACAGTGCTTGTAGATGTAGCTTTGTTGTTGTTGTTAGTTGCCTTTGAGTCAGCTTCGACTCATGGCGACCCTGTGGATGAGACATCTCCAAAGTCTCCCTATCCTCAGTTTCTCTGTTCAGGTCCTGCTGGTTCAGAACTCCCTGATTGAGTCTAGCCATCTGGCATGCAGTCTTCCTCTCTTTCTACTACCTTCTATCTTTCCTACCATTATTGTCTTTTTAAATGAGCCATGCATTCTCGTTATGTAGCCAAAGCAGGGGTAGGCAACCTTTCCCCTTTAAGGGCTGAAGGACTTCAACTCCCAGAATCCCAGGAGCTATTGACCAACATGGGACTATTGGCCAACATGGCTGAGGCTTCTGGAAGCTGAAGTCCCTCGGCCCTTAAAGGGGAAAGGTTGACTACCCCTGAGCCAAAGTATGACAGCCTCAATTTGATCATCTTGGATTCCAAGGAGATTTCAAGCTTGATCTTTTCAAGGACACATTTGTTTGTCTTTTTGGCCATCCACAATATTCTCAGTTATATTCTCCAGATGAGTTGATTTTCTTCCTGTCAACATACTTCACTGTCCACCTATCACATCCATACATGGTGATGGGGAATACAGTGGGTTAGACAATTCTGACTTTAGTGCAGGGACAGGCAACCTTTTTGAGACCTGGGCCGGTCTCCCGTCGCCCAGGTCTCGGCTGGGCCGAGGGGGGGGGGGGAAATGGCGGCACGCACCTTCCTCCACTGCGCGCAGTCCCCCCGCATGCGGCCACCGCAGCCGCTACTGCGGCCACCACCGTAGCGCGCGCGGCCACAACCACCACGGCGCATGTCGCAGCCGCCATTTTGGAAGTCCAAATCGTGGCCACGATGCGTTTGCGCATGCCGAAAAACGCGCCCCGACAGCGGCGAGTGGCAGCGGCGGCGGGCGGCGGCGGCAACCTATGGCCTGGGCCGGTAAGTCCGGGGCCCGGGGCCTTAACCGGCCCCCGGGCCATAGGTTGCCAGTCCCTGCTTTAGTGTTTAGTTGTATATCCTAACACTTTAGGATTTTTTCTTGTTCTTTTGTACCTAACTTTCCCATTCCTATTCTTCTTCTGATTTCTGGACTGCAGTGTCCATTCTGATCAATGTTTAATCCAAAGGCTAGAAAATCTTTGACTATTTCGATTTCCTCATTATCTATGTTGAATTTATATAAATTCTTTGTGGTGACTATTTTTTCTTTAGGTTTTCCAGTAGGCCTACCTTTGCACTTTCTTCTTTGATTTTCTTTAGTAATTGTTCCATTTTTTGTTTTATTTTCTGCTAGTAGTATGGTGTCACCTGCATATCTTAGATTGCTGATGTTCCTTCCTCCTATCTTCACTCCTCTTTCTATCAATTCTAAACCTGCTATTCGTATGACATTTTCTGCACACAAGTTGAACAGATAGGGTGATAAAATAGATGTAACTACATGATTCCTTTTCAAACCATATGGTGTTTGAGGATCACATTCACTCACTTATCAATATTCTGAGCCTGCCCTGACCTCTTATTTAATTATCTTGAGTGGGGCGGAGGCAGGAGTGATGCTGCAGTTTAACACTGCTTTAATTGGCATAGTTCCATTGTATGGAATCCTGGGATTTGTAGTTTGTTGTGATGTCAGAGCTCCCTGACAGAGAAGACTAAAGATCTCACAAAACTACAAATCCTAGAAATCTGTAGCATTCAGCCGTGGCAAAGTGGTGTCAAACTGCATCAGTTCTGCAGTGTACATATAGCCTAAGGATGCCAGGTGAAAAGTGGGACAGGCCTCCTGCACCTTTAATAGTTGTGTTGAAGAGGAAATTGCAGCAGTTGGAGCTTGTGTCACAGGAGCCTTGTCCTGATTTTTATTTGGTAAACCTCAGTGGAAGCCTGGACCGCTGCCTCTAAGTTCTACCCTAGCAGTACCACTGCTCCAACCTAGTACTGTCTACTCTGACTGGGAACGCTTGTATGTACAGGGAAGTCATATAGAGTAGCCCCTCCCAATTCGCAGGGATCCGTTCCAGACACCACCACAAAATGGAAAATCGGCAATAGTCGAGCCCCATTAAAAATAATGGCACACGTGCCATGCCATTTTGTCCCTCCCCACTTGCTGTCCTGCGAAGAGCAAGACCACAGACTCCAAGTCTGCAAACGGGGAAGGACGACTGTATATGATTCTTTTTCTTTTTCCGATTCATTTGATTCTTAAGGGTGTATGTGACCCTGCACCACAAAGGTAAAGAACCACTGTTTTCAAAACTGGCTTTTTCCAGGTTTTTTTTTCTTAGTAAATTCAAGAAAATAAATTGGCTCTAGATTGTTTCTGAATAACTCCTCCATTTAGCGAGTGCTTGAGGGAATATAAAATGAAACCACTAAGAGCAACAAAATAGAACACTTTTAAAGTAAAAGCCAATCCTTTAATTTCTAAAGTCTAGATTGGCTTTGGAAATGTTGTATTTAGTTGTTGGTAATGGTTTTATTTTAAATTCCCTGGAACATTCATAGAATGGAAGGGTGATTTAGAAAGACATTACATGAATGAATGAAGGAATGAATGAAGTACAGTAGGGTAACTTTGGGCCTATGGGCCTAAACCAGTCAATAGATGTGCCAGATCTGGGCTGTGCTGGGCCTGGAAAATGCCCATTTTCTATGCCCCTTTCTTTGGGAGAGGGAGCAGGAATCCTTGTATTTGTTCATTGTATACCCTAACCTGGTATGGACAGTCGCAATTAACCCTCTGTCGTCCTACAATTTAATCTACTTTTAACATGTCCCAGTTTCTCTGCCCTCCTCACATTTTCTCCCCCTATCCTCAGCTTACTTTGATTGCTTCAGACAGAGTTCAGTGTGCAAAAGTAGTTTGTACTCAGTAATTCAATGGGGAGAGAGGAAATAGGGGCAGAGTTTTGCCCTTCGCAATAGGTTCAGCCAAAAGCAAACTGTTGCATCCTTTCCTGCATTGTGTGTTCTTCCTCATTAATAACTTTTACCATCTTGCTCACACTGTGATATTGCTTGGCTACATATGTCCATTCTAATCTGTGAAATGTTAGAGGGGATGTCATTGCATTCTTATTCCACTTTTCCACTAAAAACATACTGCTGAAATCAGCAAAAAACCAAAAGGAAACATTTAAGCCCCCTATCAAAATAATCACAATAAACAATACACATCAAAACAGTTTAAAAGGCCAGGTTGAAAGGATATGTTTTGATTCCCTTGCAGAGCAGAGAGTGGGAAGAAGGAATGTTAATCTTCGTATGAGAAAGAAAAGTCTCCTTTTCTCCTCGTTTTTGGGCCAAATGATAACTTTCTGTATATTTTTTCAAAAAATTCTCCCTCCCCTTTTGGGTGCAAATTGCACAAACTTTCTTTTTTTAAAAAAAAGTATGAGCACTGGGTGAGTTGCAGGCTTCTTTTTGATCCATAATATTATCTTTTCTGTTTGTTGCATACATGTGCTTTGTCTGACAAAGGAAGAACAAGGCTAGTTTTGTGCAGAGGCTTATTGTGCAAATTAAGGAGATTTTTATGGGAGGAAGGAGTGGTAGTTTTTTGCTCTCACAAAAAACCGCACACTATTTGCCAGTTTTAGGGCTAGATGTCTCATTGTGTTGAGGCATGAGAATGAGAAAACGCAGGAATATTCTTTTAAAAGCCCTTGTAGCAGCTGAGTTTAGCTCTGAAGAGAACACCGGATTGTGCAACCTGGAAGCAACTCAGGGAAAAGTTCTCTCCTGCATGACCTATCAGAAGCTCAGTAGGATATGTGATTCTCAAGAGGGGCTTTTTTCAAGATCTATACATCTGGATAGCTTTGTAAGGAGACAGGTTACTTTAGGCCTCGTTCCCACTATGATTTAAAGTGAATTGCTGATCGGGTTATATGACTGTCATTCCCACTTGAAACTGGTTCCAATCCTACTGTGCTTGGTTTCAATCATGGTGAAGCGAGGCAAATGCAACCCCCTGCTGTTTCCTGACACTTCCGGTAGTTTTTTGGCGGTTCTTTTGAAAAGATCTGGGCTGGGTCTGGAAAATGCTCATTTTCTTTGCCCCTTTCGGTTCTGAATCGATTCTGAAGCATGTTCAACAAGTGGGAACGATGGATCTGAATCACATAATTCTGGAGGGGAGGGACTAATAGCAGAGGGGTGTTTACCATCCCTCCTCAGTTTTTGGGAAATCAGCCATTCCCCTCCCCCCCTTAGTGCTGCCTTTGTGCTTGTGGTGTGACCTATGGGCACATGATGTGTGTGTGTGTATATACATGAATATGTGATCCATTGTATTTGTAACTACTTGCAATTACGGGTGGACTGCAGCTCAGCAAGGCAAGTAGTTGCAAAACCAATGGATCACATATCCTGTCAATTTTTTTAAGTTGCCAAAAAATAAGTGATTACAAGGGAATAATGAAAAGATCCTCTTTCGTAGTGGGAACTACTATTCACTGACATGAAGCGAAGGTGAATTGCAAACTGGTTTAAATGTAAGTGGGAATGAGCCCTTAGATAGTCAGACCTGAAACTGCTTGAGGCTCTGAAGTTTAAAACAGGCATCTTGAACTGGGCTCCAAAATCAACTGGTAAAAACAAAACCAACAACAACAATTGCCTTTATTAGACAAATTTAGGTAAGGTACAGATATACATACAGCCAGTGTGATGTAGTGGTTAGAGTGTGGGAGTACAACTGTGGAGACCAGGATTGAATTCTCAATTGGCCATGGAAAACCACTAGGAGACTTGAGCAAGTCACACACTCTCAGTCACAGAGGAAGGCAAGGACAAACTCCCTCTGAATAAATCTCCCCCCCCAAAAAAAATCACATGTGTTGTGTGCCTCCAAGTCATTTTTTTTTAAATTTATGGTGACCCTAAGGCAAACCTGTTATAGGATTTCCTTGGTAAGCTTCTTAAGAGGTGGTTTGCCATTGCCCTCCTCTGAAGCTGAGAGAGTGTGACTTGCCCATGGTCACACAGTGTTTTTTTTAATGCTTGAGCAGGAATTTGAACCCTGGTCTCCATCATCATAGTGCAACACTTTCCCTTCAGAGCTGAACAGAGTTGTTCTTTTTATATTATTGAGCCACCTGAGTCCCAGTTCTGGGAAAAGAGCGGGATACAAATAAATATAATAAATAAAATAAAATAAATAAAACACTCAAACCACTATGCCACGCTGGCTTTCCTTAGGGCCTCCATAAGTCAGAAACGACTTAAAGGCACACAACAAACAAACGTGGAGATGTATGTGATGTACAGTACAATAAATATAATAAGCTATCTCTTTGGAAGGGTGAGAGTGTTGAATGTTGGGAGTGACTGGTGATTGACTGAGTGTTTGATGGGATTTTAAAAAGGCTTATGTGTAGGACAGTCAGAGGGAGAGATATGACTGTAGACGCTAAGAATATGAGACAGATGTGAGTTAAAGGTAGTTAGTTCATGTCAGGCAGGTTTGAGATATTTTAAATAACTAGTTTCTTAATGTATGTTGAACTTTTGTATTATAAATATTTGTATTACTGTATATGCTAGTGCTTCTGGGAATGCGCTATAAGGGAGAGTGGAAAGCTTGAGTTCAGACATACGGTGTCTGTGGTGGCAGCAGTGGATCAAGGGTAGTGGTATCCAGAGGTGGGATTAAATGAATAGTCTTGCACAAGAACCACAACAGCAACTAGAAGGTCTCCACATTTGGTGCCATAGTGGTGGGACAGGAGGGCCTCACATTTGGTGGCAGAGGTGGGGATAAATAGAACTACTGAGCAGAGATAATGCAGGGATTGTCTTGCTTAGCATGTGTCTTATCACCAAACTGAAGGGTGTAGAAGGAGACTT
Organism: Phrynosoma blainvillii; assembly: GCA_026167975.1. Classification (NCBI taxonomy): domain Eukaryota; kingdom Metazoa; phylum Chordata; class Lepidosauria; order Squamata; family Phrynosomatidae; genus Phrynosoma; species Phrynosoma blainvillii. The sequence continues at coordinate 197,236,494 of JANUYF010000002.1, forward strand.
TCACCAGCCATAAAGAGATATGAAATAACATACTTCTTTCTCTACAGAGAAAGTGAAAAGTGAATGTTCAGGGCAGAAGTGGGGCCTGATGACATCAGGAGAAGGACTTAGACAACATCCATCCTGCAGCATTGATCCATGGGGTGAGGGGGAAGAACCAACTCCCTTGATCCTAACTCCTAGGACCAAAATAATTTCTTACCCTTGAAATAGAGGAATTGGTTCCTTTAGCAAATGCTAAAACATATTTCCCATCATACAATGGAATTTCATTAAGCAGCAAAGCTATGAATTCTTCTGAAGAACTCAGACCGTTACTCTTTGTATGTGTGCTGCTCCAAACCATTGATTTCATCCAACAAGAGAGAGGATGATAATATCAAAATCTGCCTTTAAAATCTAACACAACCCTGAAAACACACACACGTACACACACACACACACTTAGCCTGAATGAGAATACTGTACTGTTGGCTGCACTTTTTTCAGCTTCTCTTCTTTCCAGGGAGGTTCCTTCCTGTTGTCAAAAGCATTGTAAACCAAGGGGAACTTTGTAGAGAGCAGATATACTTATCTAAAGCTTTCCCATGTAAACACTACCTTTAAAGACGAGAAGAAAGTCTTGGAAAACACCAGTAGGCTACAGGACTGGATGAAGATGTCCCCAGATCTGCTCCAGCTTCATTGCTTTTCATTATAGTTTCCAGAATTAGGACCTGAGCAGAAACAAAATATGAATATTAAACCATCGTGTTTTAATGTCCTTGTCTCTATACTATGTTAAATGCAAGAAAAGTTGGAAAAGTTACTTTTGAGCATAACATCCAGAAGCTCCCAACCAGCATCAGCCAGGCATTTTTGACTTGGAGTTGTAGTCTATCAACCAAATAAAATAAAATAAAATAAAATAAAATACTGTTCCCAAGCTCTGGATGTTTGTTCTCAAAGTAGAGTTGTCTTTCCATTTGTGTGGCAAAACATTTATGCCAGTTTTGTTGTCTCATCTCTCTTTTGTTCCCTCAAGGGGCCTTATGCATGACACTTGACCTCCCTGGCAATGTGCTGCCATTCTGAGCAAAAACAAGCATATACACATTCAGGATTTCTTGACAGCTTGCAAATAGCTTGCATTAAGCAGCCTATTTGAAGAAAATAAATATAAAGCAAATGCCTCTTTTATGGTGTTGTTTTCTTGAGCTTCACTGATGAGGTCTCTCTCTCTCCCCCCCCCCCCCCCCAGCAAAACAGTATAGGATTTTTTTGAAAGGAGACAAGAATCAGCTAAATGCTAGGCTACCTTCTCTGTGTGGATGATTGCTTGGGCATGAGGGATGAAAAAGCCATTCCTTTCCAAGGTTATGTTTTGGCTATCCACCTGACCTACAGGATGAGGTAAAGAAAACAACAACAATCCACCACTAAGGGTTCATTCCCACTTACATTTAATCTGGTTTGTGATTTGCTTTACTCAGGGTTGGTGGATCAATTCCAGTCCATGCGTCGTTCCCACTATGGAAGCGGATCTTTTCTTTATTCACTTCTTTTTTGGCACAATTGTTATTCCCACTAGTTTGTGCCCCTTCAAAATTCCTGTCAATCATCTACACGTCATTGGTGACACAACCGGCAACACATTCAAGAAAACACAGGAGTTAGTCATGGGTGCCATGGCCAAAATCCCATCCCTCACTAGTATGACTTGAGTGTCATATGGAGGATTCCCCCCTGGGATGCATGCAGCCATTGGCATCATATGGAGGACACTCCCCTGGGATGCATGCAGCCATGGGTATCATATGGAGGACTCTCCCCTGGGATGCCTCAGCCATGGGTGTCATATGGAGGACTCTCCCCTGGGATGGCCATGGGTATCATATGGAGGACTCTCCCCTGGGATGCCTCAGTCATGTGTGTCATATGGAGGACTCTCCCCTGGGTGAGATGCTGCCCTCCCAGCCTTGCAGGACTTGGAGGACATGGGGAGTTGAAGTGGTGCTGTCCCAGCTTTGCAGGCCTGGAAGACATGCTTTCTAGTAAAGCTCAGAATGGAGGGTGTTTTGGAATTCCTCCTGGACAGAAGGTTGGAATGTAGGACGGGTCCTGGGAAAGGGGAGGGGAGGAAATGGCGGATTTCCCCTAAAACTGATGAGGGATGTGCCATCCCTTTGCCACAGTAGTAATCCCTCCCCTTCAATTTGATGCGATTCAGGTCCTTCTTCCCACTTGCTGAACACGCTTGCTAATTGTTTCTTTTCAAAAGAACCACCCAAAAACTAGTGTCAGGAAAGAGCAGTTCTTTTGCATTTGCCTCACTTCATTGTGATTGAAACCGAGTGCAGTCAGGTCAGAACTGGTTTCAAGTGGGAACGACAGACATATAACCCGATCAGCAATTTGTTTTAAATCATAGTGGGAACGAGGCCAAGTGCTAAATCAGGCAGGGTAGTAAGTTTATGGTATAGACTAGAGATCTTTATGGGACTGGACAAAGGACTGGGTTCAGTTAATAAAAAGGTTAGCAACCTATTTGCCTTTCTGGGAGCTTATTGAGAAATTATACATGTAGTTTTTTGTTAGTGTGCACCAAGGTCAGTCTTCCACAAGGTTTATTTATTTTACTTTACAATGTTCAGAGCAGAGTTCATGGCTTTCCTCCTCCTTATGTTATCCTCACAAAACCCTATGAGGTAGGGCAGAATTCGTTGAGAAACAGTACCAGGTCTCACTGGTTGCTCAGCAAGGGCTCTTTCAGAGGGGGCAATGAGAAGTTTTGGACGTTGTGGTACTTGTGGCTACAGTTCTCTCTATTTTTTAAAGTTATGCAAATGCTGTTTCTATTCCCCTGGATTATATTCTGGAAATTCCCAGCACTAGCTGCAACATTTTATTCCCACTCTTGTGTGGGTTTCTTTTTAATTCCAAAATCATCAATGTCTTCCTCCTCCTCCTCCTCCTCTGCTGCCACTACTACTACTACTACTACTACTACTACTACTACTCATTCTTCTTCCTCCCTCTTCCCTCCTCCCTCCTCCCTCCTTTCTCTTGCTCTTTCAAGTAAGAGTTGTAGTGAATCAGTAAATCAGTGAGATGGCACTTCTATGCTATGTGTGTACACACTTTAAGTCACCTATTGACTTAATGGCAACCCCATGAATTTCATAGGGTCTTCTCAGGCAAGGAATACTCAGAAGTGGTTTTGCCAGTTCCTTCCTCTGAAATGTAGCTTATTCTCAACCAAGTACTAACCAGGGCTGACTCTGCTTGCTTCCAAGAGCAGACACAAGCTGGTACCTTTAGGTTATTTAGGCTTAACACATCAAGGTTTGCTAGCATTAATACAATCATTGGATATAGCTTAATTTTTGTCATAGGGAAAGAACACCTAAACAAGTGCTCTTCTCACTTGCATAGTGGTCTTACCTTCATGATGGCATCTTTTCTGCCAACATTTTGTTTCCTGCTGTGCAAGCTGTACCTCTTCTGTAACCCATTGTTATGTGTACCCTTTCTCTGACTCTTAATTTGTGGAAAGCCCATATACGGCTTGATGGGGCTCTTTGCCTGGATTTATGCACAGGGTGTTTGTTCCCCAGTTGGGTCTTGTATGTATGTTCTCTGCTGAAACCGCAGAGCTGCTCTCTCATTCTCTCTCTCTTTCTCTGAAATGCTCAGATTTATTTTTATATCCAGCCTGTGATAGCAATGATGACCCTGCTGCAGCATGGGATATATCCCAGGGAGTAATGAGAGCCTGGGGTTAATGGTCCATGAGTGCTCCTTTGTCTATCAGATCCTCCCAGCTGGTCATTCGTTCCCGGGAAATACCTGGGTGCGTAGATCATTAGGCTTTAATTCCATTGCATTTTTCACCCTTGCGCCTTGGCGGTGGCAAAGGCTCCCTGAATAATAAGTGTGGCATTGCGTGTCATAGCGAAGGTGCTTGAAACAAGTGGAAGGAACAAGAAGGCCGGCATGCATGGAGACGGTTCCCAGAGCTATCATTGACTTGCGGTAAGAGCTCAGACGAGCTATTCAAACTCCCTGGGCCTTCGTTTCTCAGCCTCTAATACCGCGATAATTCACGGGCTGCAGGGCCAAGAGGGAACCATTAGGATTGTATAATCTGACCTCTGGAATAAAGCAAGCTGTAGATTTTACCAGGTTACTCCCTCATATATACTGTATGACACCTTGTAGCTGAGCCAGAGAGAAATGTCATAATGAAAGAGTGTGTGTGTATATATATAAGCATTCTTCATAAAAGCTTTCAAATATATTTTGCATATCTTAGAAGTTGTATGGCCTAATGAGTGGAGAACAAAACTTAATTCTAAAAGCACTGGCTTCTCTTTCCCACTTAACAATAGTGAAGAGAAGCATTGGCCTTCTAGATAGTTTAGCCTACAACACCCAACAACAGCCTTGCCTAGTTTGGTCAACAGTAATGGATTGTGTGATTGAAGACTAGACAGTTTGGAGGGTCAGTGTTTCCCAGCCTCTGCAATAGAATCTCAGGCCTCAGCTAATATTGGTTGCTGTTTTGTGTTGTTAGAGTACAGTTCTTCTATGACACAAATGACAGTTGGTATGGATGGTTGGTCTAGTTCTTAATCACTTATTCATACCCCTCAACTGTCTCAACAGTCTTAATAAGTCCTGTGCTGTCCCACATTTTCAGCTGTTTTTAAAATGGCCTAGTTTCTGTCTCCCACACTTTCTTCCTTCATCCTCAGATTACGTTTGCTGCAAACTGAGTTCAAAGTACAAAAATACTGCAGTTTACATTCTGATAAAATTGGAGGGAGAGGAGAAGGGGGTGGTGGAATCTTGTCCTGCCCAGTAGATTTAGGCAAAGCCAAACTGTCGCAACCTCAACTAGATTGTGTGCCCTTCCACATTCATAACTTTTGTCATCCCGACCTCACTCTGATGTTACTTGGCCACATGTAACTCAGCCCACACCCTACGGTGGTCACTAGTTGCGATGTTATACTCCCCAACCCTGCTAGGACCACAGGCAACCACTCCTGGCACTCCATAAACCCACAGTGGGAATCACACAGCCCTCCAGAGAGCAGTCATAACCAGTTTTACCAAAGGGGAGGGATGTGGGGAGATGCAATCCAACAATGTCTGGAGGGCATCTTGATTCCCACCCCTCTTCTGTTGCCTCTTCTGGTGTGGTGAGAGGTCCTATTTGGCTGCCAGGCTCCAAGGAATCGAAGGAGGCAGCATCATATCCTTTGCTTCAGGTATTGCATCATTTTGGCACTGGTCAGAATAGGAAAATTTTGACTGGTCAATAAAAAACAGTAAGAGAAGGGGCTGAATGAATCTCACAGTCAAAACGTAACTGTTGAGGTCAAAGCTTGGAAGTAATAGAGTACAAGTAGCGCAATTACTTCAAATGAAGTTGTGTGTGTGTGTGTGTGTGTGTGTAACGGTGTAATGAAATCACATTTCAAATGTAATATACCAAATATTATTAGTTGGGAATGATAAGTAACATTTCTAGTTACTTCTCTCATTACTTTTGGAGGTGCATTCTCAAGCATTTTGAATTGAAGTTTTCAAGTTTCATGCTAGTCAATCAGACAAAAGTGCTTTGTTTTAAAAAGTAATGCAGTCAGTAACACAATGAGGCACCAGTAATTATTTTGTTCCAGTAAGAGTAACAAATTCTTTTGCAGTGCGTTGAATCATGAATTACCTTGGGGATATTCTGCAGCTCTGGACACAGCTTCTAAGAAGGCCTCCTCTCTCCACTGGCCTAACATCTCAGCCATGAATGGGAACAGAGAAGGGCCTCTTCTGTAGCTCTTAGGGTGCAGGTCAGCTAGTCTGAGTGGCAATAGTTCCTCATGTGTCCCATGCACAGCCTGGTTAGGATTTCAAAGGCAATTTATTTATTTGAACCATGTTCATGCTACTCTTTGGCCAAAACTGGCTCTCAGAGTGGTTTACAAAGATTGATAATATATGATAGACCCTGCCCACAGGCTTAGGTCTAAAATGCATGACACAAAAGGACAAGGCATTAGAAAGTGGTGAGGGTGGGGGGAAGGAAGCAACATCACCCTAGTTCTTAGCTACTATAACTGCTCTTTGGATTTTGCCCAGAATGGACTAGGGACGTTATCACACATGGGCCAGTTTCGTTGTTAAAGAGATAATAAAGTGGAAATGAAGCATCCCAAAAAGAAAGTGAAAAAAGAGAATAATTGCGCAAAAGCTTAATAATGGAATTAAGTTAAAAGCGGAAAAAAGACGTTTTTAACTTTCATACACAATTGAAAAGAACCCGTACATGTACTGGAAATGGGTGTGTTTTGTGACCAGACTCCTCCTTTTCCAGGGCGGGTCCTGCATTTCCCAGGAGGAAATGTTAGACTGTCCTCCATTTGGGGTCATGTCCTCCTGCACAGGTCCTAACCCCCTTCCGTTGGGGTTAGGCCCTCTCAAGAGAGCAGAGGAGGAGGAGGAGGAGGAGGAGGAGGAGGCTGGAAAGGCAAGACAAGGCAAGGCACGCCGAGGCAAGGGAGGGATTGGGATGGCTCACCCTCCCTTTTCTCTCTCTCCTTTCCTGGCATTGGAGGCTGTCAGCTGCTGGGGAGATGGGCAAGGAGGGCAGGATCACAGGCAGAGCTGGCAGGGAAGGAGGAGGAGGAGGAGGAAAGGGAAGGATGGAAGGAGAAGGAAGGAAGGAAGGAAGGAAGGAAGGAAGGAAGGAAGGAAGGGCTGGGTGTTCCCTGAGGAGTGCCAGAGCCTTGGATGATGCCCAGGAGAGGGGGAAACTGGAGGTAGCTCCCATGCCCCCCCCCATAAGCCTTTCCCCTTTGTAGGACCTGCAGGGCAGAACGTCATGGTGAGATGGATCTCCAAGTTGCTCCACAAGCACACCCTACACTTGCACCCACATCCACCCACAGCTGCTGCGAGAGAAGTCTTCTTTCCCCTCCTTTCCCTCCATCCTAAATGCCAAACTTCTCCTCTGTCCCAAACTTCCCTCTCCTGGGCTGCCTTCCCTTCCTTTCCCTGAATGGCACTGAGGAGGAGCCCGAGACTCTCCCTCCCTGGAGGCCCCTCCTCCTCCTCCTCCTCTTCCTCCTCCTCTTGGCCCTCCTCCAGGTTTTAAAAAAGAATTGTCAGTGCGTATTTGCTTTTCAGATTAAAGTAAATGCGCAATTACTGTAATTTCGCAAATGCATTTCCTCTAAACTCCTGAAATTAAAAAGATCTCGGATAATACCACTTTTCTGTCCACTTTCTGACCAGTTTTTGTGCGACGTCATGTGAAATCGTCAGGCGCAAGTGCGGTTTTTTGGGGGATTTGTGTGGGATAACCTACAGATTCCCCCCGTGTGATAACGTCCTAGGTATAATATGTAAACTGCAAGGCCACGGGGGGGGGGGGGGCAGGTGAAGGACATCTTGATTTTAGATTTGGGGCAAAATGTTGTCATTCTTTGCCATTTGTTACTACTGTCCATTCCCTTGGCCTCTCTTTGGGAGTTCTGTCTCTGTGTTGTTCTGCAACTTCATTTCCAACTAACCCTAGGGTGAACTTATCACAGTTTTCTCTTGGCAAGATTTGTGCAGAAGAGGTTTGCCTTTCTCTGAGGCTGAGAGAGTGTGACTTCTCAGGGGCCACCCAGTGGTTTTCCATGGCCAAGTGGGGATTCAAACTCTGGATTCAAAGTCATAGTCCAGTGCTCAACCACTATACAATGCTGGCTCTCATCCCTGTGACTGCTAGGAAAGAAAAGGATGTTCCACCTTATTGGTTTGGAAGGGCATGAGCAGCAGCTGCCTCAAGGAACAGAAGGACAAGGATGCTGTGGGAGTCAACAGTGGGCTCTGTTAAGGAAAATGCAACATGGGACTTACAGTAATAGAAATAAAATGTGTATGTGATAGTCACAGTGACTAAGCAGGAGCAATCATGAAGCTACACAGGTGAAAAGGATAATGTAATTTGGAAGCCTTGAGAGCCAAGGACAAAGTTATAGAGTGTATATTGAAAACACCTGTTATAGATTGCAAACACCTGAGATTCATTAAGTAGTCAAGGTAAAATGATGAAATACTTGGGTTGGTCTTAAGTATGGGATGATCTATGTAAACCAATCAAAATGAATGTACACACCCACTGGGTGGAAACTGACTAGTGGGTGGTGACTAACAATGGATATAAGTGCAATGTTTGCCAATGCATATTGTGGTGTATTGTGGAGTACTTTTGGAGATATTGTGAAGTGTAGAGATTGTAATTTGTAGGGCATATAGTATTTATGTATATAGTAGAATAAAGTAGATCTTTTATATAAGACTACTGAGTTGTCTGGTGTCTTGAGGGAAGATACAAGAGCCAGAAGAATCCTGGAGAAGTTTGGAGACATCTCAGGAAGAAGAGTGAGAAGGCTTGAAAAGTTTGTCAGGGTCTTCAGCCTATTCTCTGAAACTCTGCTGCTTGGGAAAGAAGCATCAACCACTGATCAAAGCTGGTCAGCTCTGCTGCATAACAAGGTGGTGAGTTAGAGCCAGAGGTGAAGAGCTACAACTCCCATAATCCCTGACAGGCTCCTACTTGGCTGGACCATGCTAAGGTATGATAATCTTAGCAGAATCTTAACATGTTTTAGGACCTACCTTAGGACACTCCTCCTTTGGATAGTATATACTGTGATGAATGCCACTTTGTGATCCAGCGCTACTATTCTGAGATTCAGCATGGTGTAGTGCTTTGAGTGTTGGACTACAACTCTGGGGAACAGGATTTGATTCCCGGCTCAACCATGAAACCCACTGGGTGACCTTGGGCAAATCACATACTCTCAGTCTCAAGGGAAGGCAATGGCAAACCTCCTCTGGGTCACCATAACTCAGAATCATCTTGAAAGCACACAACAACAACAGCAGCAGCAGCAGCAGCAGCAGCAGCAGCAGCAGCAACAACAACAACAACAACAAACTACTATTCTAAATACTGATGCAGGAGGTAAGTTTCTTTTTCCTTGAATTGCCCAGTGTTGGGCCAGCCCTGGCTGGAAAGCTATTTTCTTTTACTATCTCCCTTTGTGCCATAGCTTAAGTATCTTTAAGGGAGGCCAAGAGTGTAACTTTTTATAGCAGCTTTTCTTTGCTTTGATTTCTGACATGCTCTGTCAAGCTCTTTAATCACAGCACCTTGGGGACTTTGCTTCTGAAACTTTTCACTCTGAAGATCTACTAAGCGGCAGGGTAACCTTAAGGTTGTTATCCAGTTGACAAAATGGAGAAGTTAAAGCCAGTCGAGGCTCCATTCCCCACCTCCTCTCAGACATTCTTCTGTATTTATTTCCACTTTTGTTTTGTTTATAAGGACTGTTCATGGCAGGTTATAAAACATGCTATAAAACCTTTCACAGCAGTTGTAAAAATCTTGGCTGCCAGCCAGCCAGTTGGCTGGCCAGGCAGAAAGAACCTGGCTCTGCCTTGCCCTGTAGCATGGTAAAATGGCCATACTAAGAGAAGGCCCATAGAAAGTATGGGAAGAGTTCCACACATGCTTCCTCATCCTTCAGGATGTTACAACTCCCCTAAATGCATGTGTATTAATATATGTTGTCAATAAATTTTTATATGTGTGTATGCACATGTGTGCACAGCGTATGGTGACCCCATGAATTTCATAGGGTTTTCTTAGGCTAGGAAGATATAAAGGTGGTTTTGCCAATTCCTTCCTTTGAAATATAGTCTACAGCACCTGGTATTCATTGGTGGTCTCCTATTCAAGTATTAACTAAGGATCACCCTGCTTAGCTTCCAATACCAAACAGGATCTGGTGCCTTTTGGGTATTTAGGTACCACTGCATTCATTTCTTGCTTGTCCATAAGGGACTTCAAGATAGCATACATTCTTCCTCCTCCATTTTCTACATGCAACAGCCCTGTGAAATAGGTCAGGCTAACAGAGAGTGAGAGAGTGGGAGTGACTTGTCCCAGGCTAGACCATGGACTTCACAATTGAGTAGAGCATTGCAGTTGGGGTTTACCAGTTCTGTTCCAACACCCTGACCCACCTGGAGGACTGCATAACTACCATCCCTGCACTTAAGATCCTTAGGGCAGGGGCAGGGAACATATGGACTTCCAGATGTTCTGGCTTACAATGCTCATCAGCCCCACCAAGCACAACCACTTCTAAGGAACTGTGGGCATTGTAGTGTAAAACATCTGGAAGGCCAAAGATTCCCTTCCCCTGCTCTAACTGCTACCTGACAACTGGCTCATTTCCTCCTGTCAGTGACAATCATGAATGAAATATTTCTCAAACTTTAGCCCTCCAGGTGTTTTGTACTTCAGCTCCCAGAAGTCCTAGTCAGCTTAGCCAACAGTCAGGGATTCTGAGAGCTGAAGACCACAACATCTGGAGAAGTAATAATTGGTAACAAGTGTGACAACCAAAACTTGGTTTCAACATTAAGAAATTAAAAAAACTTTTGAGCACTGGACCTTCAAAATTAAGGAAAAGTGTGTGTAGGGATACTGGAATGCTGTGCCTTGCTTACACACCTCCCTGGGGCATCTCAGTAGGTGGAAGAGTTTATCTGATTTAACCCAGCTTGGAAATTCATATGCTCTAAAATGCTACCTTTAAGAAGTCCTGTAGGAGTGTCATTATTCTGAACCTCATTTGTATGTGGAAGGAGGTAGACTAATGCAAACAGGAGGGACAGTGCCACATATACTAGCCATGTCCTCAACATCTTTGAGTACACTGTCTCTGTCACCTCTGTACTTGCCTCCCAGTGTATGAGTAGAACCTTTCTGTGACTTGGGATCCTGATAACAACATGGCAAGGCAGGACCACTGAGAGACCACCTTCTTCCCAGTAGACCTTCTCATTCCGTACACCCTGGAGAAGTGGCCCATAGTGAGGTTCATTTGACCATGGTGCAGAGGAGGACTTTCTCCGTGGTGGCATCCATCATTCAGAAAGCCTTCCCAGAATGCCTGTGGCAGCCAATGGCTTCCTTATCATGGGTGTGGAATAAAAACCTCTGGATTTTATTCTGTACTTTAAAGGAGCTGTCCAAGGTGCTGGCACTATTGGAGGGATACAATCTAGTTCAAAATAAGACCCAGAGTGGATCTGCTGCACCTCTGACATGGGAGCAACTGGACATCACTGTGAGCATGGGATGTTTCCACTGCCAGGTGAAGACTAATTTATTTGCCTGGATGTTTTTCTAATTTCTAGTCTTCCCAGTTACAGCTGGTAATTTGACTTTCAGTCATGATAACTGGGGCTGCTGGGAGGCAAAAGTGCCCGTCCCACCCTTGACCTAAATTTTCTTAAGTGTACCACTTGTTCATTGGTGGGCCGTTAAAACCATCCAAGAGAATGAGGCAGAGACAGGAAGTTGAAAAACAGATGAATGATGGAATGTCTTTCCCTGGAAAGGGCAAAATAAATTCAGTGTTGGCATGTAATATTTCTAAAATGTGGTCCATGTATATTTTTGGCAATGGGATGAGCAGTCATTTTTACTACCGTATGTTACCTAAAGACCTTAAGTGCTTGAGACTGATACAGAGAAAATAATCAAGGTATTGACAGTGGCTACTACATATTTTGCAAGTTATTGGAACAGAGACTGTGCACTCCCATCTCAATACTTAAAAGGATGGCATATTGTGCCAATGTATAAACCAATTTCTTATAGAACTAAGGGGGGATATAAATTCTGATGGGTTGAGGAGAAAGTGGATTTTGTTTGTGGCATTTTAGAGCAGTTAAGTCCAGATTGCTGTGCAATGTCCTCTTTAAGAATTAGAGGGCTTTAGTATTTGATTTATGAAATCTGGTAATGAAGCTATATTATATTTGATGGTTGAGGTGCATTCATTAGCATACCTAATTTTATTTGAAACAGTGGATAATAAGCTTTTCCTGCCAGACACACCATGTGAATTTCAAGAAAGAGACATGCAAGGAATTTCAAGGAAGGAATTTCAAAGAAGAGACATGCAATGCCTGTGCCAGCCTTCCCCAGATCTGATGCCCTCCAGATGTGTTGGCCTACATCACCCACCACCCTCAGGCAGTTGTAATTGAACATCTGAAGTACACCAAGTTTACTAAGAGACCTATCCAGTTTTGTATTTCTTAAAATTCCTCAATTCTCCCCTTTCCAGTGTTCTTTCCCTCCCTGCCACCCATATGCTTCTTTCACTCACCTACCCACAGGCCCAGATAGACTTTGGGCCTTTGCAGACTGCTAGAAATAGTGCAAATTGAATCCAATTTAAGGGTTAGGGTTAGGGAATCATGGGAACTGTATTTTATTGTGGCACCAGAACTCTCTGACAGAGAAGGCTCAATGTCTCAGAAAAAAAAACCCAATTCCCATGATTCCCTAGCATTAACCCTAACCCTTAAAGTGGACTCAATTTGTACTATGTCTGGCAGTCTGCAAAGGCCCTTTCTCTCTCTTCACCCGTGCACATTTTCTAGGGCATTTCAAGGGAGCCAAGTTCTCTTTCTCCCTTCTATCCACCCAGGTGCTCTTTCTTTCCCTTACTTAGTGCTCTTTTGGCCTTATCCCACGCTGCTATGAAAAGTGGCAAGAAAGCGATATGAGCATCATTCCAGTACTATAGCGCTAGTATAAATATGGCGCTAGCGCTGTAATAGCGCTATGGATCACCTCGCGCTATTGCAATGCCCGCTGAAACCGACATTCAAAAGAATGCGAATGATGCTGCATTCCGAGCGGTTTCTTGCTGGATTCTGAGCGACGTCGTGGGATCACGCGGAAAACTATAGCGCTATAGCGCCTGATTCTTAGCGGATTCCGAGCGACGTCGTGGGATCACGCGGAAAACTATAGCGCTATAGCGCCTGATTCTTAGTGGATTCTTGCTGCTTTTGGCCCCGTGGGATAAGGTCCTTTCTCTTTCCCACTGTTCTTTCTCTTCTCTCCTTGTTGTTGTGTGCCTTCAGGTCATTTCCAACTTATGGCAACCCTAAGGGGAACGTATAATGGGGTTTTCTTGGCAAGATTTGTCCAGAAGAGGTTTGCCAGTGCCTTTCCTTGAGGCTCAGAGCTTGTGACTTGCCCAAGGTCTCCCAGAGGGTTTCATGGCCAAGCTGGGAACCAAACCCTGGTTTCCAGAGTCATAGTCCAACACTCAAACCACTACACCACTCTGGCTTCCTCTCTCCCTACCCTCTACCATTTTTTCTTTCTCTCTGGTCTTTCTTCACCTTCCCCCAGTCCAATACTGATTCAGTCTTTCCCTCTGCTCCTTCTTTGTCCCATTACCAGGTTATTCTCACTACACAGTTATAGCACTACGATTCCACTTCAAGTGCCCTGGCTGCATTCCTATGGAATCCAGGGGTTTGTAGTTTGGTTGGAGACACCAAAGGAGTTCCCTGGCTAAGGAATCTCAAGACCCTACCCTAAATTGCCATTCCCAGATTCCATGGATGTTACTATAGCAGTTAAAGTGGAATTATAGTACTATAATTGTGCAGTGTGAATGGGTCCCAGGCAACAGGACTTTTCCACATGGTCTTGGAGCTGTGGTGGGGAAATAAATCCACCCCTTAGTTAGTCAAGATGTATTTATTGGATTTTAATGCTGTCTTTCCTCCAGTGAACTCACACAATTGTACATTGCTCCCTGCTCCACTTTATTCTGAGAACAAACCTGTAGGGGAGGGCAAGCTAAGAGATGCTGTCTGGTCCAAAGTTGCCCAGTGCACAGACACATCTCTAATCTCTGTGTCACAGTCTCCCCACTGAATCACACGGACTGTCTAAGGGTATTTATGTGAAGGGGGTCTGTTGGTATATCAAGGGGAACCAGCTCTGTTCAAGGACTGCTTACCTGGTTTGAACCAACATATGAGCAGTGGAGCACCTAATCCCATCCCCTCTCTCATTGCTGTTCTCCCATAGAAAACAACAAATATGAAGGTAAGTTCTTGTTGACACAGAGCATTTCAATGTGGACAAAATCTCTGATTTTCCACGATCTTTGGAGAGTTACTCCACATGAATAGGAACTTCTCCTCTTCATACATATTGATTCCATGTGAAGAAAATGATGATAGAGGGGACAGGGCTGGATGCTCCCCTCTTTGCATGTTGTCTTCCTCTTGGTCCCACTACTGTCACAGGACTGTCTGATAAGGACACATGAGAAGACTTTCTAGGTGGCTGCTCCCTAGCTTTGGAACTTTCTACCATAGGAAGCTGGGCTGGGTTTTTCCCTGTTCTCCTTTCAAAGGACCTTCTTGCTGAAATATACTTTTGACAGTTAATAGGTTGAGCAGAAGAGTTATTTTTTAAAACAAGTATGTGTACTGTACTTTTATTCAAATTGCTATTTTAAAAATGCTTTTCTATTGTTCTAAATTGGTGGTGTTTTAAAAGAATATTTTGTTTAATTGTTTTTGTTAACTTTTTATCATTTTTTAAGATGGACTTTGTTTTGATCTATGCTGTGAGCCTTTTTGGGTACCTGCTTGGAGAAAAGTGGGGCATAAATTAATTATACAGACAGATTCAAACCCAGTTTGTAACACCTAAATTAGACTATTTTGTTACCAACTCAAGGCATCCTTTCTAATGGTTTCTAAACGTATAGGTTAGGAGACAGTGTGCTTCAGCTAAACTTGCCCTCATCTTGATCAAAGTGGCATATGAATGCATTCCTTCTGGTGTATGCAAGGCTCAAGTAGCGTTTGGTAAAGGCACCTATTGTACAGAAAACCACAGATCACTTTCTTGCTTACTTCTGACCTTTCTCAAGTGCGGAGAGAAAACTCAGGTTGTTCCGACAAGGTCTGCAGCCTGCACTCCCCAGAATTTCATGGAGAAGGACACAAAGATGAGCAGCTGCGGAGACTTTGTTACCGAAGATAGAACTCAATTAATAAGCAATTTCTATTCACCTATCAAACCCAATGCAAGGGCAAGCGGGTGATCTGCTCACCAGTGATTATTGCTTCATTTAAAACACTCCTGCGCAGTAGGTTTATGGAGACATTAGATATAGCCCTGAGGCTTCTGCTGGTTATAGATGTGGCCATCAGTGTCACAAAACGTTAGTTCCTGGACCTTGCTATGTAGTGGGGCAGGAATGTGAGATGGCCGTGTGTGTGCGTGTGAGGGTGGAAAGACAGCCAAGGTGTCATAGATGTAGATGACCTGCATCTATGCAGGTGGTCTCTGTAGTGTGCAGAGCAAGAGTTATGATGTTTTGCTGGCTGACTCTTGACTCTTGCCTGGGGTCCAGCTGCTGACATCCTCCTGATTCAGCCCATGTGTCTTCCATTGCCCTGCAGTTGGGGCTTATGTTGCTTGCTGTGTGATGGTGATAGGTGGAAATGCTGAGAAGAACCATAGTGGTAGAGTACATATCTTACATCAGGGGAGGGAAACATGCAGCCCTCCACATGAAGATGGATTGCAGCTCTCAGTGATGAAAAATACTGGGAGCTGCAATTCAGTGACATCCAGAGGGCCATATGATTCCCAACTTTGTTTTATGTGTCAGGGTCCCAGGCAGAGCTTGGGGAAGCTACTTTTAGGAGTACAAGTCCCAAGCTTCCATCACATGTTTTGCAATCATTGATCCCAGGTTCATTCTCTGGCATTTCTAAGTGGAGTGGAGGCAGACTGCACTATCCAGTCCTGTAGAGATGATGCCAATCAGGACAGGTAATATTGAGCTAGATTAAGCTGTAGTGCAACTTGGGTCTGTGGCACTTTTTGGTGTTCTTGATTTGCATGATTGCTGTCCAGGCCAGTCCCAGTAATCTTTCAAGAATCAAGAGTTTTCCACAAATAGGGCTTGTATTCATTATCACTGCAAAATATGTCCTCACATAATTGGATGGTCTTTTTTTTTTTTAATGAAAACATATGGAGCTGACTTGTTCTGAGTCAGATACCACTGGCTGGGGATGATAAGAGTTGTAGTCCAACACTTCTGAAGGGCTTTGGGTTCTATTCTGAATATCAGCATTTCTTCAATGGCTCCAGAAGGGGTCTTTTCTTCATCCTGCTTCCTGATATCTCTTCTAAGTGAGGAAGCCAGGACTGTGCAGAAAATGTAGTTCAGAATTTATCCTTTGCAAAATTTGCATATTTTTTCTTTTGCAGGGAAAACAGTATTTTCTGCACAGCAAATAACATTTCTGTATAGAAAACACTTTTCTGAATAGAAAATGCTGTATTCTGCACAGATATGTGCAAATTTTGTACAGAATAACTCCTGAACTATGGAGATTCTTATCAGTCCAGAATTCTGTTCATTAAGCCTTCCTGACACTTGAGAAGCCTGTTATTGATCACCTTTTGAATATTTTCAAATATTTCTATCTTTAATGCACAGAAGAATTTCATTCTATGAGACTTGGAGAAGCAGAAATACAGTGGTACCTCTACTTACGAATGCTTCTTCTACCGAAAAATTTGACTTACGAAACGCGCCTCCCGAAAAAATTTGCTTCGACTTAAGAAAGCATTCCAACTTACGAAATTGGCGCGAATGAGCTGCTCTTCAAATTTTGTGGCATGCCATTGGTTAGCGAAATCTAGCAAAGCAGCACTGTATTGGCTAGCGAAAGAGGAAGTGTTTGCCTAGCGAAATTCAGCTAGGTAGCACTGTTTGGGCTTGTGAAAGAGGAGAGGAAGTGTGGCTAGCGAAATTGGTGGCTTCTGAGATCCAGGAAGGTAGGATTTGTGGCTTTTGAACTCCAGGACTGTATTTTTGGCTTCTGTGGCTTCTGATATTCAGGACTGTATTTTTGGCTTGTGATATTTTTGGCTTTTGATTAACATGTTTGTATTAGAGGTACTTAACGAAATAACCCTGTATTATACATTTGTATTGAGTTGTAGCTTGAATCTGGGGGCCTGGAATGGATTAGGGCATTTCAATGTTAAATTTGCTTCTACTTACGAAATTTTCTACTTCCGAAATGGCTGTCGGAACGAATTAATTTCGTAAGTAGAGGTACCACTGTATAATCTTTTGTCTGCTGCTGGCTAAGGATCCACAAGTGGATTCTGCTAGGGTGTCGCTTGCCTTTCCTCAACCACTAAGTGGCTATGGCAAAGAAGCAACTTTCCATGGGGCTGGGAATGGGGAAGAAGACTAGCTTTATAAATATGAGGGTCATTATACAGGATTGTGTTCAAGGTGTGGTTGGGAGGTCAGGTAGACTATCATTCTGGGATCTAAGAGGTTAGACGTGAACTAAGGAAGGAACTGATTTATATTATTGTCTGCATTTTATAACTGTTGTCTAGGACTCTAATAACATCCAAACAATGATACCTTTATTGGGCCAACCAAAATGCACAATTACATGTTGCAAGCTTTTGAAGTCACACTGGCTTCTTCATCAGGCAAACAGGAGGGGAAAAAATGAAGATGTTAGTCTTAGGTTTGCATTTTCTGTTTCTGATCTCAGTTCAGATGAGGGCTATCTGCAGGCTGGCTCCTCCCCCTTTGGCCATGTGGTCACTGGAAAATTTTTCAAGCCAAGGAAATTTAATGTCCATTTGCAATCCAGGACTCTACTACAGTATAGGCCTGTAATAGCCACCCCATGTTTACCTGGAAGTCCACTATGTCTAAATATTGAAATGTTTAGAGTGGCTTTTCTTTTAAATCTTACCTTTCCTCTTGTTTAATTTTGGTAAATCAAAGGTTGAGTATTCTGTATCCAGAATTCTGAAATCTGAAATGCTCTAAAAACACTTCTGTTCCCAAGCATTTCACATAAGGGAGGCCTAAATTTTCAAATTTTCTAATATGTGTCAGTCAACCAGTTAAGCAGGCATGCAGACAGATGGTGAGCCTTTGCTCATAGCACAGGAACGGGGTATGTTTGAGGCTCCCATAAAAATGAAGATGGTTTGAATGGGAGCTTACCAGTTGTTTTCACATGGGATCACCCTGTGGGAGCTAAAGATTAAGCCCATCTCTCAGAAAGTGGCAATTATAGTTTGAAAAGGTACAATGCCAAAGGTAGTTTGACCTGAGATGGGCCTTGGCCTGAGACAAAAGTACAGGCCAGTCTCAGTGTGAGGCAAGTGGAAAGATCTATCTCAGGTGTCAAATGCTCTCCTCCACTCTTATTCTCCCTGTATTTCCCATATTCTCCATATTACACCATGTAGAGCTGCTTTCTTACTTCTCATTAGGTGGCAGGAGTATGGAAACCTGTCACATTTATACTTGATGCATTTCTCAGACACCCACCAGCATTCTCATCCCACCCAGGTTCTGTGCAATGTTCCAACAACACTCCCCCCCCCCCCTTTCTGGTGTGGAAGTTCTCATGTCTTTTGGTATGCACTCTTAATGCATTTTTCTGAACACTTAATTTTTTTAATTCATGTTTCTCATTGAGTAAAGTGAGGTTTGTGTACATTTTACAAGTACATGCATTTTTGGCTGTGTGCATTTACTTCCCTCTAATTGAGAACAGGAAAAGCAAAAAATGAATTTGATACTCTATGGTTTCCTTCAAATTACAGGAAACTACAAGACACTTTCTGTTAGTAGTCTTATAGACTGTGAACTGGCTAAATGTGCCTCAGAATTTTGATTAATATGAGTGCCTTTTCCATCTCCATTGGAACTCATGAGACCTTTCTTGTTGTTCTAGGTTGTTGATACCATCTGGAATTCCTATCCAGCTGGGAAGGAGTGAGCTAGCAAGCAAGCAAGGAAACAGCCCCTCTTGGAGTCTGGTGCCACAGGTTGGATTCATATTCCCTGATCTGCTTTTCAACAGACTGGGATTACCTCTGTTTTGCCTGCATTAAATTTTGGTTTGTTCACTCTCATCCACTCCTTAATGACAGTGGGCACTAGAACAGCTTTCTTAAAATTAGGAAGCAACAAGATTTGGGTATCATCAGCATCCTAATACTCTAGATAACCTCTCCCAGCAGTTATATGTGTATTTTAAGTAGCAGGGGGGGTCATGGCATCCAGTAGAACCCCCAGCATCAGTTTCTGAACTAACTCCTCCAAGAAGGATAAGGGGGAACAGGAGAACAGTGACTCCAAGTCCCATCTCAGAGAGGCAGCCCAAAAGAATATCATGGTTGATGGTATCAAAAGCCAGTGTGAGGGCCAACAGAACCAGCAGGGACGTAGAGCCCTTGATCACCTTCCATCATAGGTTGTCTTCCAAAGTGATCTGGAAACTATGACCTATGAGGAACTGCTTAGGGAGCTCGGTACGTTTAACCTGGATAAGAGAAGGTTAAGGGGTGACATGATAGCCATGTTTAAATATTTGAAGGGATGTCATATTGAGGATGGAGCAAGCTTGTTTTCTGCTTCTCCAGAGATTAGAACATCGAGCAATGGGTTCACACTAGAAGAAAAGAGACTCCATCTAAACATTTGGAAGAATTCCCTGGAAGTAAGAGCTGTTTGACAGTGGAATATGCTGCCTTGCAGTATGGTGGAGTCTCCTCCTTTGGAGGTTTTCAAACAGAGACTGGATGGCCATCTGTTGGGAGTGCTTTGATTGTGTCTTACTGCATGGTAGGAGGTTTGATTGGATGGCCATTTTGATCTCTTCCAAGTCTATGATTCTAGGCTTCTTTGATTAAAGCCATGTCCTGCCTGTAAAATGGCATGAAACCATATTGAAATGGATCTAGATAATCTATCTAATCCAGGAACACCTGAGGCTGAGAGGCAATGGCACATTCCAGCACTTTGCCCAACAAAAGAGTAGGTGCTAGTTCATAATTATCTGGTCAGTCTTCTTTTCAGAAAATTTCTGATGAGGGCTTTAGTGGTTATAATTGCCACCTATGAATAGCACTAGCTAAAGTGAGGGTGAAAAGACAGATCCCATATAGAAATGAGGAAGGGGCCAGAAGGAAACAGATGAGCAATTTCTGAGCCAGCAGGGGAAAAGGGGCTAGGGACAGTTTTTTGCCACTAGAAAAAGAAGGATTGATTGGGCTAAGTTCAAGTCTGTGTTTTAATGAAGCTGCTAATTAGGTTAATATTCTCTGGGATTTTGCTCTTTTTCTCTGCTTCTTCTCTATGTCTTGATGAATTGCTCGTCGTTTGGTTCCACTTCTCAAAAAAGGAAAAGGAAAAAGATGGAGGAGGAGGGCATGTCTGGAGAAGTCAGGAATGCGAGAGAAGGAATTTCTCTTGCATTCTATCTGTGACTTCACACTGTATCACTGGTGGAAGGTTTTTGGAAATGATTCAAAGGATGCATCATCTGCAAAGCTGCTTGCTAGAAACCTGCTCCAGAGTTTGTGTTCCATTTCTGCTTTAAAAGGCCATTCTTTGAAAACACTGCAAGCTGCCAATGTGCTCTCAGACAGAGGATGGGAGTAGTCAGTTTAGGACTTTTAATGCATCCCCCAAAAAGCATTCCTTTCTTCTGTTCCCACCCCCAAAAATCAAATGGATGAAACAAAGAACAGATTTTCAAGGTGTTGTTTCTTTTGCCACAAAAAGGAAAAAAGAAAGAAAGAAAAGAACTAGAGATGTTTTGTGAGGCGTGAAAGTACAGGAAGCAGGGGAGTGCCTTATACAAAGTCAGAGCATTCTGTCCACCCAGCTATCTAAGCATGTCTGTATCTCATCATACTTCTATGGATTATTATGTACTTCAATATTTCATAGCCTCATAGTTTAGTATGTCACAGCATATTCTGCTTGGCAGTGATTCTCTCCAAGACATCAAGAAAAGAAAATCCTGTCTAATGGAAAGGCCAACTGAGCATGGGGTTGACTAGTAAACCACATTTCAACAGAACATTGTGAAGCAAATTCTCTTGCAAATAAACAGGTTGAGAAGATTAGAAGACACGAGCAACCACAAGCAATGTAACCAACCTGATATGGAATCTGCAGAAGTCACAATGCCTGACTAGTTTGGAATGTCTTGGGCTGCTTCTGTCAGGACTTGTCTTTTCAGTTTCAGGGTTGCCATATTTCCTCTGACACAACAAGTCCAAAGGAAAATATTAGGCAGGTGAATTTTGGAATTTCACATAGTTTTTGAAAGCCAGCCAAAAAAAGGGAAAAGGGAAAAAGAGAGAAACAGGAACTGTGCAGCAACATATAGGTATGCCTTAGCTAGCAAATTAGATGTGTTCCTGGGCATTATTTCTTTAACAGAAAATTTGGTGCCAGAGGTAGAAAGAACAAAGAGGATTAGGGATAGAAGAGCAGCTAAACATGTTTCAGCAGTCTTTTTATCAAAACTAATTTGACGCACATGTGAAATGAAACAAGCAAATCAGGTAAGCCTTGCATAAGAAAAGAAAAACATTTTGAACCTTATAGAGATCACTTGAAAGCTGCTTCCAAAATTTATAGAACTGTACTATCTTAACCTGCTGGGAATAGCTGGTGAGGCAGGCTTATCTGCTTTCTCCTTTCTCTCTGTTTTCCTTTTCACACATGCTAAGTAAGGGATTCTGAAAGCAGCTGGTATTTATCTTGCCTGTTGTAGGCAGGCATAAAGAACTATAACAACTACAGTAATATTGGTTATATGAATCTTGCTGTTCTTCATCGTATGCCAGTACTGACCTAGGAGACCACCAAGTTTTGGGTGAATAAAGAAAGTTTTTATTTAGAAATATGCAAGAGTGCAACCAGACATACCATTGTAATTCAGACAGACACCACATTCAGAGCTAATCAAAATAGAGGTAGGTAAATTGGATAGCAGAGTTTTAGGAGTGCAAAGAGATGATATTTACCTGTCCTGGAGCGGTAACCACAGAAAGTGGGATGTGGCTCAGACTGAGGCCTGAGGGAGACACAGTGAGTAGAAGGGTCTTTCTGGGCACACTGTATTCACTGTGCTCATCTCTGCTCCATTTGGGACTGATATTTATACTTGAGATCCTAGCCTCGAGGGGCACTAGATGCTATTTTGTAATGTAACAAAGACCTAATGGTCTTCTCATGGAATCTACAATGGAATTCCAGAAGGCCTGATGGATTTAACTTTAGAGTTACAAAAATAATAATTGGATTTAGGAAAACACCAGGATAGATGGAGAGGGAAGTTGGCTGGGAACATCGCAGAGGATCAGGAGGAAGTGTTGGCTTACTTGCTGTTGCCTTTCTCTGTGACATACGGAGATATGCAGAGAGCCTGGGAAAAGGACAGAGCAGCCAGTAAACCCATTCAGCTTTTATTGCGGCATTTCCTGTTTCCTACACATGTCCTCGGGTTCACACTCCTTTCCCATGGGTCATTTCCGTGTTTTAAAGGTCATTGTGATCTCTCAATACATGCCTGGCTCCTGATATGAAAATATGGAAGCACCAAATATAATGTGGGGTATGTTGGGTATGCTAACAATGCATAGGAAAAATAATTGCTTCTTTTTTTCCTTTTTAAACTCCATGCCTGTTATAGCCCTTGTATCCTGTTACTCCTAGGAAATTTCCAGTGGTCCATGGAGTGGATTACCTCACCAGTTGTGAGATGGTCGCTATCTTAATGCTCAGAGTTCCCTCATGATGTCCAATAAATGCAGTGACAGCTGGTGGCTTCTGTGTCAGTGAGATGGAGGAATCTGCTTTATGTTTTTAGTCCAAAATGTAGATGCCATCAATGGTGGTTAAAATCTTTTGGTTTCAGCACCATGGACTAAAGCCCAAAGTAGATTCACTACCTTGCTGGTATGGAAACTACCACTGGGTCATTACAGTAGAATCTGGATCAAGGATTCTGGTTTTGAAACAGTTTAGACTGAGGCTTCCATCTTGCCTGGTGGCACAGATTGTCCATGAATCCAGCCACTAGGGGGCATCATAGCTTACTGTGGTCTCCAAAAGCTGCTTCTTCCTAGACTTATTATGTAAGTGTCTTCTTTTCTAAATATATATATCCCACATAAAAAGCCATGTGCTTTGTGATTGGATTCCAAGCAAACACCTTTGTAGTCCTGTCCTAAGCAATTGGATGTTTTCTAGTAATCCTGTTTAGCACTGCAACTATAAGAACCTTTCATACACAATCAGAGAGCCTGTATGAAAAGCATGGGGCAAGAAAAGCATTTTTCTCAGTTGTTAGGTGTTTTTCCTCCCTCTCTCAAATGCTCTTGGGTGTCCTTCCTTAAAGAGTTTCCCCTCTCTCCACTCCCTGCAACTCCTTCCTGTCACCTGTGCTGTCCCCGAGGAAATGAAACTTATGGGTATAAAGTGAGATGGGAAGGAAATGAGCTGTGGAGATGCAAGAGGTCATTCAGCCTGGCCTGGGGCTCCTGGCAACTGGAAGCAGCACCTCCATGATGGAAACAAGTGATCCAAGCCAAACGATCCCTCCCTCCCCCTAGACGAGTTAATCGAACAGCAAACGCCTGCCCTTCACTTCAAGGAGCTCTGTGTCCTTTGCAAAACTCACAGCAGGATGTCCTCCTCCACCCACCAAGACTCCCCTGCAACAGTGGATAATTAGTAATTAGTAATTGTACCCACCCACCTCCCACCCACCTCCATAGCAGAGAAAGGCAGGAGCAGGATATATCAAGTGCTCAGAAATAGCCCACACAACCACCGTGTGTAACCTTGAACAAGGAACATGTGCATTTTAAAAACAACAGAGTGCAAGACATGTGGATTTCTTGTGCAAAAGACATAGAATCATAGAGTTGGAAGGGACCCCATAGGCCACTGAGTCCAACTTCCTCCTGTTCAGTGATGGAAATCTAGCTAGTCAACAATTTATTTCAATAATTGACTAATATATAAATAACAAGTACAATTATTAAAATAAGGAACAAGGTTAAAATTCCCTATAAATTCTGATTCTGTCCTTGTAATACTAGTGCTATAGAAACTATAGCTCATGTACTTTTGTATTGTCAATTTTATAAGGACATTTGCCACCAGCTGATTACCCAGCTTTTAACTAAATTTCCAGGACACACTGATGGTTTTTATTTACGCTATCTGTTGGATAGTCAGAACCAGATTGTTATATTTAAAGTAGCAAAGTTTTGATACAGTATGTGTAAGATAGGTCTTCAGATCTAGCTAGCTGTTTAGCCTCTTTTGGGAGATGTCCAGAGAAAGAGACACCGCCACCTTTCTGAGTAATTGGTTCCACCCTCAGTCTACTCATAACAAAAAATTCCTTCTAATGTTTAATCAAAATCAAACTTCCGGTACCTTAAAACAGACTTGATCCTTCTCTGTGAGGCAGCAGAGGACAAACTTACAGCCTCCTTTCTGTGACAGCCCTTTAGCAGGAGAATCACTAGAAGGGTGCAAGGGGTTCAGAACACACTGGATGACATCTCAGAGGGAGGTTTTACTTGATGTCTTGGTGGGAAGTGGAGCTAGTGGCGAGAGGTCATTGCAATTGCTTTCAATGACACCCGGAGGATCATCCATGATCCTTTCTTACCTTGCAAATTCTCTCCATGAGCTCAAAGCAGTGTATGTAGTTTTTTCTCTCTCTCTCCTTTTATTCATTCACCAGCCCTCTGACATAAATTAGGCCAAGAGACAGTAGTGGCTCAAGGTTATCAAGTGAGCTTATGGTTGAGTGGGATTTCAACGTGGGTCTCCCAAGTTTGACATGCGGCTGGAAACCTCTAAGTGGATTACACTGGCATCGTAGGGGTTATGTCACTGCAAGTACATTTAAATTTTGTAGGGAAAGAGATACCATGTATTTTCTTGTGCAATGCCTTTACTGCTGAGTGCTCACAGGCAGCCAGAATCCTTCAGGTACAGTTTCATCCTTGCCCACAGGGATGTGTCTGGGAGCTCTTTGGTTTCCCTGGTGCATCTGAGATCAAATAAGCAACTTCCAGGTATGGGGGGAGGGCTATTTGTTTGAGGGACCAGCTGCCAACCAGATACCCATTGGGAGCCCATAGGCAGGGCATGAGCAACAGGATTGATGGCTGCAGGCTGACCCCATATTTCTCTCCTACTCATGTTTTCCATCATTTGGCATTAACCATGGTGACTTTTGCTTATTGGCATAAGTGGATAGGTCACCAAAGGCAATAGCAAGCTCATCTAATTTGCTACCCAACCTTCTTCCTTGCAAGACCTAAGTACACTGCAACCCCCATTTTCACCATACTGGTATCATGGTTTCACTTACTCATGTTTAAAAAACATGTTCTGTAGGCATTTTCTAGGTTGTTGTTGTGTACCTCCAAGTCATTTTTTATTTGTGGCGACCCTAAGATGAGCCTATCATAGGGTTTTCTTTGCACGTTTCTTTAGAGGGAGTTTGCCATTGCCATCCTCTGAGGCTGAGGAAGTGTGACTTATCCAAGGTCACCCAATGGGTTTTTGTGCTCAAGTGGGGAATCAAACCCTGGGCTCTAGAGTTGTAGTCCAGTGCTCAAACAGCTACACCACACTGGCTCCTCCAGCACAATTCTATTGTATGCTTCCAGTAGAAGCTGAATGTAGAATCACACAGGAGGACCTAGACATGCCTATGGAGGTGTGCTCTCTAGGAATCTGTAGGTCCTCTGACATGATTCTATGGTCAATTTTCTTTGGAATTTATTCATTTCAATAGGGTTTGCTATTATCCACAGTTTTGCTTTTCCACAGTAAGTCTGGGATCATATCCCCTGCAGATTCAGGGGTTGTACTGTACATTTTGTACTATTTTGATGGTTGGGAGGGATGTTGTGAAGTTAGGTGCATAGTGCCTCTTCTGCTCAGATAGGAGAACCACCCCAGCTTATTTAGAGTCATATGGCCTCTCATGCTGGTGTCAGCATATACCCATCCTGACTAATAGCCATTAATAGCTGTATCCTCCATGCATTTATCTAATTCTTCCTTTTAAAGCTGTCTAAGTTGGCAGTTATCGCTACATCTTGTGGAAGTGGATTTCACAAGTGTGTTAAATAGTACTTCCTTTTGCCTGTCTTTTTAAAAGCAAAATCCGCACATCTAACAAGGTGGGAGGGATGGCGTTGATCAGAGTGAACACCATTGTAGCCCAGCTTTTTCCACCTAGGTAAGGTCACAATAGCAATATCAGCCAAAATGGATAAAAAGACACTTTTATTGTTTTAAAACAAATGGAACCATTTTCTAAAATGCAACAGTCAAGGTATTAAATGTGTGTGGGGGTGTGTGTGGGGGGGTGAAGGAAACTAGGGAGCTACAATACAGAAAGAACTTAAAGCAAAATAAACCCAAACACGTACCCCAGTTCATCCTCCTGCTCAGATATGATGCTTCATTACAGGGTGACAATGGGCCATCCTCCATTTCTCAAGGTTGTTGTGAGGGTAATGTAGGGGAAATATATAGGGCTGCAATTCTTCCATCTCTGACAAGCATCCCATCCTTCCCCAAAGATCTGAAAGCAACTTATCTGCATTCCGTTTCTGTTTTTTATTTTTACAACAGCTTTGTGAAGCAGGATGGACCAAAGATTTAATGACTGATCCTAGATTACCCAGTAAATGTGCAAGGGACTGGAGTTAGGGTTGCCACTTCAGAGTTATACTAGGCTCTGAGATTTTAGACTTCAGTCTGAGGCCTAATGATGATCCCCTTGTGATGATGCAGGAGGCAGCCCTGATGATGTTATTAGGAGCATCTCCATTTTGAGATCATTGCACAGAGGGTACACAATGCACAATGCAGGGGTAGGAAAAGTACAGCCCTCTCTTTCAACTCACACAAATTTTAAAGCCTTTAGGAAACTGTATGTGGGCATTTTGGACCATTTTTGGGCCACTAGGTCTGTTTTCCTTTTCACCCCCTCTAAAAAAAACCCCAGTTCTGATACGAGGATGCACATTTTTGGTATAAAATGGGACTTAATGAGAAGAGAAACAGAACTACTGCAGCTTTCCTCACACTTTGGGTTCTAGGCTGGCAACCTTTACCAGGCTGATGTCCATAACAAAACATTAAGAGTTTGGAACACATATCCGTGGGAAGTATATACAGTGGGCCTTTGGTATATTTCTGGAGGCTTGCATATAGTTAACAGAAGCTTAATATAGTAGGCCTTTGGTATCCACTGCAGTTTGATTCCAGTTTGATACCAAAATCCATGGAAGCTTGTCTCATTATATACAATAGGGTAGTAAAATGGTGTCCCTTAAATAAAATGGTGCAAAATCATGATTTATGTTCTTCTTCTTCTTCTCTGCGAATCACACAAATGGGTTTTATCTGCGCATGTGCAGCTAGTTCGGAACCTTCTAGAATCACTAGGCAGAAGTTGGATTGCAACTTTTTGGCGGTAGCTCCGCCCACCTCTATATAAGCCCCGCGTTCCCACTCACTCCTAAGTTCCTTTCATCCGCCGCTTTTGCAGCTAGCAAGGAACCTTGCTACTAGGCAGTTTACTCGTCTAATGGTTTTGACCACGTTTATTAGACTTGACTATTCTTCTGGATTGTGACTTTAATCTGTTCATTGGACTATTCACCGCTACAATCAATTTGACTTGGACTGTTAACGACTTCGACTTTGCTTCACGTTTTGGATTCGACGACCATGGCGTCTTTCAAATATTGCATCTCTTGCAATTCTAAATTCCCGACTTCGGACCAACATGAGGAATGTGTCTTTTGCCTTGGAGACACCCACAATCCAAAAACCTGTAAGCTGTGCAGGAAAATGACCCCTCAAGACCTGAAGAATAGAATGGTCAGGCTGAGGGCGGCTTTGTGGGAAAAGGCCTTACAAGCTGAGGAACCAACTACGGGCTTGGCTTCGGTAGCCATTTCCAAACCTTCCTCAGACCCCCCTCGACAAAGGGGAAGATCCAGGGAGAGATCCAAGAGGTCGTCCAAACATATGGAGACCGTGAGTCCTAAGGACATGGAAAGGGGCGGAAAGAGGTCTTCCAAGCGCAAACACTTGGAGACCATCGAGGAGGCTCCTTTGTCTAGCAAGAAAGCCCGTTTGGCATCCCCCCACCACTCCACCAATGGAGAACAGCTGATGCTCTCTAGGAGCAAGTCTAGATCCGGGGAAAATCTTAAATCCCCGAGCAGTTGCGTCTCATGGAGGAACAGAGGCGTCAATTCCAATACCTTCCTGTCATGCAGCAGCCTCTTCCTGCGTCGGCTCAGAGACTTTATCCTCTTTCTGCTACACAGAAGCCCCTTCCTTCTCTGGTACCGTCCTCTCACTGTCTTCCTGCGGCAAAGCAGCCCCCCTCCTCTCCGGTTCCGACGTGCTGTTCCATCTTGCCTTCTCCGTCTCCATCACCTGGTCCGTCCCGACGCCGTTATCATGCCAGTGATTCCCATCAGCAGAGGGTTATACCCTCATCGCCTTCAATTCCTCAAAGACATTGATCTTCTGTATCCCATCGTCGTTCTTCCATATCCAAACATCGATCCCCATCTCTCAGTCTGTCGCCTCCAACTAGAAGCCAACGTCTAAGAGGTGAACATAAAAATCCACGTCACCCCTCGTCTCCTGACTCCACCCCGCCGTACCGTTCCATCTCACCGGATCCAGTGGTTGAATCCGATCAGACTTGGACTGGTCTCCCACCCAAACCAGACCATCCCTGAATACCCAGTCGGCTTCTCCTTCGGATGATGCTCGCGCCTTCACGGACCAAATCCTTCGCATGGCTCGTGCTCTTGACCTGAAGGTCGCCGAACCCGAAGAAGAAGAGGTCTCTGACCAACTGGAAAAACGGGTCCAAAGCAGAGTGATTGACAGGCTGGCTATCCCCTACATGCCGTCTCTGGCTAAAATCGTGAAAAGATCTTGGGAGGTACCAACATCTACCTCACACACTTTGAGGCGCATGGACAATATGTACCAAATTGCCGAACCTAAGCCTGCATGGATGACAGACCATCCTCATCAAAACTCAGACATCGTTGAAGGGGCACAGTATGTCTCCACATCAAAATCCTCCACCTCCCCGGCTGACAAGGAGGGAAAAAAGATAGATTTCTTGGCTAAGAAATTCTATTCCACCTCCGTTCTAGGCCTCAAAGTGGCCAATTACGTGGGTTGTTTGGGTGCCTACACCCAACATCTTATGGAAAAACTTGGACCAATCCTTGAACATCTTCCGGAGGAACATAAGCCTTATGCTCTTGCCCTTCAGCAAGAGACACATGCAGTTGGTGCTCAGCAGATTGTGACTGCCTGGAATCTTACAGACTGCTCCTTAAAGATACTTGACATTGCCAGGAGGGGCTATGCCCTGGAATTTGAAGAGCTCCCACCAACTGGAGCTATTGTCATCACAACCACCTCTGACACCTTACTCGTCGAAGTGCGTGCCTTGAAAGATAAAGGAACAATCGAACCCGTTCCCGCTTCTTGGGCTCGACATTGCTTCTTTTCACGCTACTTTATTGTACCTAAAAAAGACTCGGGCCTTAGGCCCATCTTGGACTTGAGAGCACTGAATTCCTTCATTGAGTACAAACGCTTCTGCATGACGACTCTTGCTTCCATTTTACCTCTTTTACAGAAAGACCAGTGGTTCGCCACCATCGATCTCAAGGACGCTTATTTTCATATCAGCATCCGAGAGGATCATCGCAGATTCTTGGCCTTCACAGTCGGCACCGACTATTATCAATATAAAGTCCTCCCGTTCGGACTGTCCTCGGCACTGAGAGTCTTTACCAAATGCATGGCCCCAGTCGCCGCCTTCCTACACCACAAAAGGATAACTGTTTTCCCATACCTCGACGACTGGCTCTTCACAGCACCATCCCGAGAAAAACTGTCGGACGACATCCAGTTTGTCCTCAGCCTGCTCCACTCGTCGGGACTCAAAGTCAATGAAGAAAAGTCCAGCCTCACGCCTGCCAAGAAAGTCAGGTTCATCGGAGCAATCTTGGATTCAGAACAGGAAAAGGCCTTCCTTCCAGAGGACAGATTTTCAGCCCTTGCCATTTCCATCAGGACTTGCCTCAGGCACGACAGAATCCAGGCTCACTTTGTGCAGACAGCAATGGGGCATCTGGCCTCAACAACCTTTGTGACACCATGGGCGAGGCTGTGCCTCAGATCCGTTCAATCCTGATTCCTGTCCTCGTTCGATGCCACCTCCAACTCCCCCTCAAAGTGGCTCACCATCCCGCCTCACGTTGCGACGTCTCTCTGTTGGTGGCTCCATCCTGACAATGTTTGCTCAGGGATACCATTTCTACCTCCTGAGCCAGAAGTCACGCTGACCACGGATGCATCAATGGAAGGTTGGGGAGCTCACTCTCGGGGACTAAAGGGATGTGGTCCTCAAATGAGAGGACTCTTCATATCAACGCCCTGGAAATGCTTGCTGTGGAGAAAGCACTCAGAGCTTTTCAAATGGACTTGTCGGGCAAAGTGGTCCTGCTCATGACGGACAATACCACCGTCATGTATTACCTGAACAAGCAGGGCGGAACCAAATCTTCGACCTTACTCAACATCACGCTTCGCATCTGGGATTGGTGCATCGACCACAACATCCTCCTCCAATCCATCCACCTTCCCGGACAAGAGAACGAACTGGCCAACAGCCTCAGCAGGTCCTCCAATCCAGGTCACGAATGGCGTCTCCATCCCGAGACAGTTTCCTGGCTTTTTTCCCTCTGGGGGACCAGAGACATCGACCTGTTTGCCACGGAGGACAACACTCATTGCACAGACTTTTGTTTGAGGATTCCAACCCGAGCTTCTCGAGGCGATGCCTTCCAGTTCATGTCGTGCGGGAGGAAATTTTACGCGTTTCCTCCGTTTCCAGTGATAACCAGAGTGCTCACTAAGATGCGAATAGACAGATCAGATGCCATCTTGATCACTCGATGGTGGCCGAGACAATCTTGGTTTGCTCCACTTCTGCATCTTTCTCAAGAAACCTACTGTCGCCTGGAGTACTGCCCAGACCTCCTCACAATGCACAGGGGCAGAGTACGCCACCCAGATCTAGACTCGCTACCTCTGGTAGCCTGAAGAATTTGACCTTAAGCTCACTTCCAGCCCATCTACAGACAATAATTAAGGCAGCCCAAAAGCCTTCTAGCAGGCGATCTTACTCCTACAAGTGGAGAAAGTTTATGGACTTTCTGTCAGCCAGAGGGATTTCTCCATCCCGTGTCTCAGTACCGACAGTACTTAAGTTTCTTCTTTCCCTCTCCGAAACAGGACTTTGCCTTGCTTCCATCGAATGCTACCTCTCCACCATCTGCTCCCACTACCAGCTGGAGGGCCAACCCACTTTTTTCTCTGACCCATTAGTCAAAAGATTTCTTAAAGGGCTCAATAACCTGCACCCACCATCCTCGGTACTGACGCTGGCTTGGAGCCTGGACTTGGTGTTATCTTACCTATCTACAAAGCCCTTTGAACCAATGGCGACTACCGACATGAGACTGTTGACATGGAAGACGGCGTTCCTCGTAGCTTTGACCTCAGCTCACCGGGCTGGAGAGCTATGTGCCTTAAGGATGGACCAACTTTATCTTTGATTCCACAAAGACAAGGTAGTCCTCTGTACCAATATCACCTTTTTACTGAAGGTGGTGTCTGCATTCCATATTAACCAAGACATTGTGCTGCCCACCCTGGCCCCGAACCCGACCACTGAGGCCAAGCAAAGACTGCACACACTGGACGTTCGTAGAGCTTTGTCTTTCTATTTGGAGCGTACTTCAGGCTCAAGACGCTCAGAGAGACTTTTCGTGTGCTACTCTGAACACAAGAAAGGACTGCCTGTGACTCCTCAAAGACTCTCTAAGACTCTCTCAACCATTCACTTGTGTTATGAACTGGCAGGCAAGAATCCACCGGGCCGGGTGCATGCACACTTTACAAGGGCGGTAGCATCATCTTCTGCTTTCCTATTTGGCGTTCCCTTGGAAGATGTATGTAAGGCAGCTGTCTGGTCCCAACCAATAACTTTTATCAAATATTACAGGTTGGACACACGAGCCAGATAGGACGCTGCCTTTGGGAGAGCAGTATTACTATCTGGACTTCATTGAATGTATTTGTACAATGTTTGCACTAGCTTCATTATGCGCTTGCTCAAGTTAAGTATGTTGATTATTTGCTGCGGTATGAATGTATGTACATTGATACCTGACTTGAAGATCATTACGGGTTCTACTTGAATTCAGACTTGACTCTATGCAACTCTTACTGTTTATTCCATTTGCAGACTAAATACGTTGACTGTTGAATTACATTCGCTTCTTGATGCACTTGAATGCAATGCCTATATATGTGAAGGTGCCATATTTACTTTGGCTGATGTTTGTGCCTATAAACATTCTTGTTTGCCCCTGTAAGCCTTGTGTCAGGACACTCCCTCCTCCATTGACTTTAGCTTGCTAGTCTGAATAACCCATTTGTGTGATTCGCAGAGACCACGAAGAAGAAGGACAGGTTACTTACCTGTAACAGTATTTCTTCGAATGGTCATCTGTGAATTCACACAAATCCCACCCAACCTCCCCTCAGTTGTGTCCTGCTCTATTTGATAACCTTGCTGTTGCTTTTTAGCAGCGTACTTGGAACTGAAGAGTGAGCGGGAACGCGAGGGTCTATATAGAGGTGGGCGGAGCTACCGCCAAAAAGTTGCAATCCAACTTCTGCCTAGTGATTCTAGAAGGTTCCAAACTAGCTGCACATGCGCTGATAAAACCCATTTGTGTGAATTTGCAGATGACCACTCGAAGAAATACTGTTACAGGTAAGTAACCTGTCCTTTTCAAGCCATGGATGGCTAAATCTGTAGGTGTGGAATGCATGGATATTGAGGGCTGGGGGCTGACTGTACAACATTTCATGATAGCTTTTTTGCGGGGTGTGTGTGTGCTTTTCCTTGAGTTTGATTAAGAGTTTTATACAGAGGTTAGAAATGTTCCTTTTTAAATTGGCAACTCTCAGAATCCTCTAGACAGAAGTCTAAAAAAGCTCTGGTTTTATAGTAGCTTCAGGTTTTAATTGTTCTGTTTTCAGCAGTTCAACCCTATACATGTCTACTCAGCAATAAGCGTCATTGAATTAAATGGGAGTTACTTCTAGGTACATAACGTGGGGATGGACAAATCTTTGAGTTTCATTTTCTCCCATGTTTTAACTTCTTTCTGTTGAATTTTGCAAATTTCAGAAAGTTCTTGATTTTTGTTAAAAAGCCAAATACTATTGTCTGTCATATTCCCTGGTTAAATTAAACAAATATATCAATTTCTAGAATGAAGAAGATCATGGTGTACCTTCTTGCCATGTATCTGTTGAAAATAAGGAGCTTCCCAGAAAGAAAAGAGAAGCATCAATTCTAATTCAGTACCAGAAGCATGATGAATACACATGGATTCAGACCAAGATTTTTAAGCTTTTGAAGCTCTATGCCTGGATGGGCCATCTGTTGTTTTCGCATTTTCCTACATTCCATTCTTTTCAGTTTCAAGTTCTTTCTATCAATTTTTTGCAGGGTGGAAATGTGAATTTAGTAAAGTTTTTATTAATAATAAAAAAACACAAGAAACAAAACAGATTGAACAAAATTCTCACCTATTTGTAACTGCAAATTGGTTGGGTTCTAATGTTTGCCTTCTGCTATATGGCTTCCATTGGCCCTTTGTCAACTATCTTGGGAAGGTTTCACCTTGAAAGGTGGATTGTAAATTCATTCAGCCAATGAACAAACAAACAAGTTAACTTAAGTATTTGTGGTTCTCTTGCTACTTCTCACCCCATTTCTCATTTTAGCTTTCCTAAAGGTGAGAACAGAGTCTCTGTGGCCTTAGTTTCTAGTCCACTTAGCTCTTCCGGTTCCTAAACTGTTCAGCAGTCTGAAGAATGCAGGGAAAACCTGTAAGATTTCAGAGAGAACCTCTCAATCCTTAATGCCAATTGAAGCACTAACTACTAGTCAGTTCTACTCCCTGGGGTGGGAGCTAAGCCTTTCCTGCCCTGCTATCTTAAACAGAATAATTCCTTCTCATAAATAAGCAGCTGGTGAATTCCCTCTTGTTCTCCCTCCCAAACCAGAATGCATTATTTGCAGGCCATGTTTTTGGGTGCTGATAAGAGAAATGTTTGCATGCGCCTTCAGCAGCCAATAGCAGTGGCTCTCCATCTGTCAGGTTGATGCTGATGAGCTGATATTTGGGGAGCTGGAGGCAGACTTTGCTGGCAAGGCTTGTGTGTATGCTGAAATCAGCTACAGAGGAAAGCAAAGGCACTACCAGTTTTGCCCATTCTCACCCAGTGTTGCAAAGCAAAGGCACTACCAGTGTTGTCCAGTGTTGCTTGTTCCATTTTGAGCCCCATGGCTGTGGCTTACAAAGGAGAAAGCAGGAGGAGAAGGGGAAAGAGAAAGAAGGGGGGCTGGTATTGGCCAGCCAGTATCTGAACAGTGTTCCATGAAAGCAGACGTGCCTTTCCTTCTTGTAGCAGCCTAGATTATGCTATCCATCCATCTTCTCCCGCAATGCGCCACATGCCACAAGTCATCAGACAGCTGGTCCATCTGGCTTGGTTTCACCCACAGCATACTGCCACCCAGGGCTGTCTCTACCATTAGGCAGAGTGGGTTGGCTGCCTCTGGTGGAAGATTCTGAGTGCCTCTGAAGGACAGTGGGCAGCATGCAACTAGATTCCTAATTATATTTTTCTAGTTATCTTTTTCTAGAGAAGGAGGAGGAGGTGGTGGTGGTGGTGGTGGTGGTTGAGGGTTACTTGTGGGACTACTGGGACATCAAAAATCCCTTAGACTGGTCCTCTGGCCATTGACAGGTGATGCTTGCAGAGCATGTTGAAAATCTCTTTTTATCACTTGTTAAATACTTTGAACATAAGAACATAAGAGGAACCTACTCACTGAAAAGTCTCTCCAGTTCCAGGGCACTGTTTCCAGCAGTTATCCAGATGACTCCAAAAAGTTTAGAAGGAGGGTGTGGAGACAAGGGCTGAGCCAGTGGTGTCCCCATCGCTGGTATCACCTGGTGTTTGGGGAGAGGTGCTGCGGGGATGAGGAGGCTGCCAGAGGGCTAGACAAAAGGATGAGCTCTACCCTTTCCTTCACTACTGCGGTGCTGGCCTCTTCATGTACTTTGTTGCGGTGGTACCGGCCTCTTCATGAGGAGACCAGCACCACCACAGCAAAGTCAGGAGGGGCATGCTCAGCCCTTCTCACCCCACTGTAGGGAGAGGGCCCGACTGGGTATCACCCATCTTCTGGGGTGTCACCCTGTGCAGACTCCAACTCTCATAAGCTCTAGCCACCAAGGCCAATGATCATGGATAAAGGACTTCATCCCAAGCTATCTGTATGTATCAGCTTGCTTGGATGTTAAGATATTCAGAGGAGGCCATTCACACCACCATCACAGGCATGTTTTGGTGAGGACACAAGAGAGAAAGGCCTTCTTGGTGGCTGCTCCAAGGCTGCAAAACTCCCTTCTTACAGAATCAAGGTGGGCTTTTCTCTGTTAGCTTGATGGCTGAAGGAGAATAGTGTATTTGTCCCCCAAGCAGATGTTTGGTAACTACTGGCTCAGGAAAGAGCAGCTTTTAACGGGCAGGAGATGCTGTACCTTTTAATTTTTCTTCAATGTGTTTCTAAATTGTTTTAAGATGTTGTCAACCATTGTGGGTTCCATATTGAGAAAAAGGCAGGATAATGATGGTGGCAATAGTGATGATGATAGCAGCACTAATAATAAAAGCAATGCTTGATTTTATACATGGGGTAGGATCTGAGTGGAAAAGAAGCTCTATTCTTTTCTACTATTGGATTGAGAATAGAATTTGCTTCTTACAGATGAGATCATCTTTCCCTAAACTCAATCCAGAAGCAGATTTATGGGAACTGTAGTCCAATGTATCTTGAAAATACCAGGTTGGGAAAGGTTGATTTGCACCCTCCCTAAGGATGAACAAAGCTATAATTTTTGTTATTCGGTTCCCTTTTTTAAAAAAGGTTCACATGTGAATTTGTACACATTTTCATGTCCATTTTCCTAATATTTGCATTTTTATGTAATATACTTTTTTTGCTAGCAAATTTCATGAAAAGAATCCATTTTTGTACATTCTTTTCATTAATATGCACATTTGATGGGTACTTTCTATTATATTCATTTTTATGAATCTTATTGATTGGTGAATGCTACTGAAAAATTCTGAGATGTGTTCTTCCTTCAGTTGTCTTGTTGATAGAGATGAGTCCAGCTGTCAACATTTTTGGACTCTACTTGGAGGCATGGCAATCAGGATTGCCCTGATCAACATCTGCTCATCAGAATTTACTATAAATACACCCACCCCCCGAATTGTAAGAAAAAATAGTATTTCCAAGCTCTTCCTGGCTTTCAACTCAGCCCTTCTGAGTTACAAAATTCTGCTGAATTTCATGATTTCTAAATAGGATGAGAGAGACTTGGGGAAACTTAATGGGACAAGCAGGATGCCAGACATGCATCCTGTTTCTTCAACATAATGTATTTTCCCTTTTCCAAACTTCAAATATTGTTACCCTGTTGATTTGAACTTGGAGCAATCAATGCATTCTGTCTCTCCAAAGCCTTACTCAGATGGAGAAAACAGTTTCTTGCGTTTCTGGCAATTTGTGCCAGCCCATCTATTTTTGGCAATTTGTGCCAGGCTATCTGAATAGCATCTGGAACTCTTTCCTCCCTAATCCTCAAAAAATAAAATGAAAAAAAAAGTTCCTTACATGAATGGAAAGATCCAGTAGTCTATACTTTCTTATGATTTATTTGGATAGCACCTTTTACTTTGCCAGTGTTGAAGTAATAGGTTACTCCTCTTTGGGATTGCCAGATGTTCCTTCTTTAAAGGGACATTTCTCATTTTAAAGAGTTATCCTTTACAGCAAAGCATCATGGTTTCACAGGATTATAATGGATGTCCCTCATTTCCACACTTCCCACCTTTCTCTGAGTAAAATGGACGTCCTTCATTTCAGACACTTCAGCTCCATAATGTCTCTCCCCCCCCCCCCCTTTTGCAGTGTTGATCTGTTTTCTCTCCTTCTCCTCCTTAGGTGAAGTGCTGAGGACAAAAAAAGCCACTAGGAGGAGCTTTTCTGGTAAGTTTTGTTCTGTGGTTGTTTCAAAGAGGAAATAAATTCTGAGATTTGCAGGCCCTCAGGCAAGAGACTGCTGGGATCTTTTCACACTATACAGTTATAGTTACACTTTAACTGTCATGGCAACATCCTAGGGAGTTTTAGGATTTGCAGTTTAGAATGGGTACTTAGAATTCTCAGTCAGAGAACTCTTTTAGTACTACAAGCTCCAGGATTCCATAGGATACAGCTATGGACAAAATGATATACAGTTGGCCCTCCATATCCATGAATTATTTATCCATGAATTCAACCAGCCATGGCTTGAAAATATATGGTGGGAGGATCCAAAAGGCAAACCATGATTTTGCCATTTTATATAAGGGATACAGGGGAAGGCAATGGTAAACCTCCTCTGAACTAATCTTGCCAAGAAAACCCCATGATAGGGTTGCCGTAGGGCAGGGGTAGGCAACCTAAGGCCTGGGGCCCGGATGTGGCCCCCCGAGGCCTTTGGACCAGCCCCAGGCCGGTCCTGCCACCACTGCTGCCGCGATGATATTGATTATTGTTGTTATTACTTGTTCTTGGGGTTTTCTTGGCAAAATCTCCACAGGGGTTTTGCCATGACTTTTCTGGGGCTGAGAGAGTGTGCATGCATATTTTAAATTTTTAAAATGTTTTTTAAATATTTATTTATTTATTTATTTATTTTTGGTGCTTCGGCCCCCCAATTGTCTGAGGGACAGCAACCCGGCCCCCGGCTCAAAAAGGTTGCTTACCCCTGCCGTAGGGTCACCATAAGTTGGGAACAACTTGAAGGCACACAACCACAACAGACAACAACACCATTTTACTATGTCATTGTATGTAATGGGACTTGAGTATCCATGAATTTTGCTATCCACGGGAGGTCCTGGAATCAAACCCAGCAGATACCAAGGACCCACTGTACAGCATTAGCAGAGCCCCTAGTGAGAGGCACTAACATGGTTGTGCAAAGGGAGAATTTCCTCACAGTGCCTTGGACCTTCTTAGGTGCTCAGTGCAAATTGAGAATAGTGGCATAGTCTCTTGGGACAGTAGGCCCTTTGTTGGTCTTGGCCCTTGGGAAAGGCTTGACTTCATTCCAGAGCCAGCACTGCCACTAAGCAGAGTGAAGCAGTTGCCTCAGGCAGCAGATGCTGGGAGGCATCTGCAAAGCATTGGAGGAAATTACTAGGTGCAGTGTGTGTAATGTGTGTCGTCTAAGTCAGTGATTCTCAAACACAGGCCCTTCAAATGTTTTGGACTTCAGTTCTCAGAAGTATTCATCAGTATGTCCAATGGTTTGGAATTCTGGGATTTGAAGTCCCTGACATTTAGAGGATCACAGTCTGAGAACCACTGCTCTAAGCTAGCTTTCTGTCTTCAGATATGGGAAGGAATGCTCTCCTGTCACCAGTGCTGAAGTATGTATCAAGTACAAGTATGTCCTGCTTTTGTACATGGAATGGAAGGGGATGCCATCTTCTTTGCCTCAGGTGTCAAAATGTATTGGGCCAGGTTTGCTTGCACCCCTCTTTTGCTCCGGCCCTGATATCTAACATCCTCCCTGCCAGTCCAGGAAAAGAGATTATGAGGGGAGAAAGGGCAAAAGGCAGGGGGAATGGGGATAATAGACTGTAGATCAGTGACAAGACATATGTCTGGCATGTAACTTCAGTTCCTGCCATCTCCGGTTGAGAAAAAGGAAAGACTCATTGCCAGTCACTGTCAGCCTCAAGAGCCAAGCTGGTTTAGTTAGACAAATGATATGATGTATTATAAGACAATTTCCTAGGAAGGGTCATGTCTACGCTGCATCTCAAAAGAAGGACTAACTCTTGTCCTAGATTTGCTAAATGAATTCATTAATTTTATGAGCATATGATTATTTCTGTGGAGGTACCTCCACCCACATTGTACATTGTGCATTGTGGAGGTACATCCATCCACATTGACAGAGTCAACTCTAGTGCTAACCAGCATATGTCAACAGATATGGAAAACAAAACTATGACCAACAGTTTGGAAACGATCAATATACATCCCCATTCACAAAAAAGGAGGCACAAAAGACTGCAGCAATTATGGGACCATAGCACTAATCTCCCACACAAGCTAAATCATGCTCAAACTTCTGCAATGTAAACTCAGCCATACATGGAGAGAGAAATCCCAGAGATCCAAGCAGAGTTCAGGAAAGGAAGAAGAACTAGGGATCACATTGCAGACATACAGCGGCTAAAGGAGCACACCGGGGGATTCCAAAAGAAAACTGGCATGTGTTTATAGACTACAGCAAAGCCTTTGACTAGATCATGAAAGGCAATGGAATGCTCTTAAAGACATGGGAGTGCCAACACATCTGATAGTCCTAATGAGGAATCTGTACTCAGGACAAGAGGCAACTGTCAGAAAAGAACACGGAGAAACAGAGTGGTTCTTAATTGGCAAAGGGGTCAGAAAAGGATGCATATTAACAACCTTCTTATTCAATTTATATGCAGAACATATTGTAAGAAAAGCAAGCTTGGACACAGAAGAAGGAGTGAAAATAGGAGGAAGGAATATCAACAATCTAAGATACACAGACAACACCATAATACTAGCAGAAAACCTCAAAGACCTGGAACAACTACTAAGAAAGATCAAGGAAGAAAGTGCAAAGGCAGGCTTATTGTTGAACATAATGAAAACAAAAATAATGACCACAAAGAATTTACACAAATTTAACCTAGACAATGAGGAAATAGCAATAATAAAAAAATTCTCATACCTGGGAACAGATATTGCTAGCAACAGGGATTGCAGCCAGGAAATTAGAAGAAGATTAAGAATGGGAAGGGTGGCTATGAAAGAACTAGAAAAGATTCTAAAATGCAAAGATATACAACTGAGCACAAAAGTTAGAATCCTGCAAGCCAGTGTATTCCCTATTACCATGTATGGATGTGAGAACTGGACAGTTAAGAGACAAGATAGGAAGAAACTCAATTCATTTGAGATGTGGTGCTGGAGAAGAGTGCTGAAGATTCTGTGGATAGTCAAAAAGACAAACAAATGGGTCCTTGAGCAGATCAAACCAGAAATCTCCCTGGAAGCCAAGATGACAAAACTGAGGCTGTCATACTTCAGACACATAATGAGAAGGGAGGACTCACTGGATAAAACAATAATGCCAGGAAAGGTGGAGGGAAGTAGAAAGAGAGGAAGGCCTCATGCTAGATGGACTCTATTAGGGAAGTGACAGCTGTGAGTTTGCATAATCTGAGCAGAACAGTGGAGGACAGGGAGTCTTGGAGATGTCTCATCCACAGGGCCAGCATGGGTTGAGAACAACTCGAGAACAGTTAACAACAACAAACATCCACCCATCTCTTTCAATTTCAGAAGTCCCCCCAAACCTGAAACTGGGACTCTTATCATCAGTATATTATAGCAGCTTCCCTGAGGCTTACCTACTGAATTCATGTGAAGATGAGATTGATTTGAACCATGGACACCCTAGCTCACAGTTCAAACTCTTAGCCATTACTCTTGTGATTCAGTGGTAGAGCACATACAAAAGGTCCCAGTTTCAGTTCCCAGCATCACCAGGGAAGGATGGGAAATACACCTGTCTGAAAAACCAGGAGACCTGCTGCCAGCCGGTATAATCCAGAGCTAGATTATATATCTCAGCAAAAAGCAACCTCGCATAGCACACAGGAGCCATTTCCACAGCTTGGAAAATTGTGTAGGCTCTCAGTATGTGGCGAACTATTATGCCCACTGTCTCTGCACCCAGCTCCATGCACTGATCTGTACATTTGAAGAGTCTCTGTGAATAGGAGGTGCAAAGTCTTTGACTTTCAGATCAACATGAAATGAGAACAGATATTGTCCTGCTGTCCTATCTGGGTTTTGCACCTAAATGATTTTTTGAAGTCATGGGTGGCCACTTTGGCCTGGGGAATTTAGGGAATTGTAGTCCCCGAAGGTAATTTTCCCAAGCTCTGATGGGAAAAGCTGGGCTCTGTTGTTGATATTGTTGTTATGTGCTTTCAAGTCATTTCCGATTTATGGCGACCCTAAGGTGATCCTACCATGGGTTTTTCTTGGCAAGATGTGTTCAGAGGGGGTTTGCCCTTGTCTTCCCCTGAAGCTGAGAAAGTGGGACTTGTCCAAAGTCACCCAGTAGGTTTCTGTGGCTGAGCCCTGCCCCCCTATGGTCAGACACAACTTGATAAGCTTGTCAACAGGGAATGCCTTTACCTCCAGAGTTGCTGTCTAATGCTCATACCATTATACCATGCTGGCTGTGAACTCTGTATGGTATTGATATAATTCAGTCCCACTAACCTACACTTTTGTCAGGGTATGATTATAAAAAAAAAACTAGCTTCCCAACAGTATGCCTTTTGGAATTAATTGAGTATACAATAGTGCTAATGTAAGTTGCATAACAAAGCAAGGAAGCTGATATTTCTGTCTTCTAGATATCGTACAAATGACTATTAGATAAACTGACTGGGGTGGCAAATGTCCATTCTGGCACAGGAGTATTGAGAGTAACATCTGTGTCATTCCCTCATTCCATGCAATGGCTGGGGCTGTGGTTTTCACATCTAAACAGGATTATCTGGTGCATGCCATTTGCCTCCCTCTTCTAGTGCCCTCTGCTGCAGCAGGTGAGTTTATCTGCTCCTTGATCTCTTGGAAGAAGGGAAGCCCTTTCAGTCCCTGCTGCTCCAGAATAAATGGCTTTGCTATTTCTGTCTGCTAGCTGCCAAACCTGACCAGAATCCCAAGCATGTCAGCTGATCCAAGCTGTGTCCCTTTTCTCCTCCACCAAAGATTGCCATCCAAACTGAGGCTTTTGTGCAGACAGAGATAATAGCTTTTCAGTAATAGTACATGGAGCTGTCCTTTTCGGCAGTAGAAACATTAATTTTTATATGTCTTCTTATCTTGAGCTTGGCAAACTAGTTGCTCAGGTATGGTTTTTTGGAAGGAAGGAGGAGCGAAGTATTAGGACTTAGGGGCTATGCAGATGGGCAGGAAAAGGTGACCTGAAGTTGCCTTTTCCCTAAGCTGCAGCAACTGCACTGCCTGCCCTGAAGTTGCCCTAAATGGAGATGGAGCAACCACACTGCGGGGAGTCAGTGCAGCTTTCCAAAGGCTATATTGAAGCCCCAGCAACCGCATCGCCAGCCCCAAGGACGCTTCAAAGGGAGACGGAGCAACCAGATGGGCCGGCAGCAGCTGTTTGTTGTTGTTGTTGTTGCTGTTGTTCTCAAATGCATGCACGCGTGTGCAGGACCATCTCTCCACACTTGCACATCTGTGCAGGAAAATATCCCTGTGCACTTGCACAGGACCTTTTATAGGGTGGTATATAGTCTGTCACTCTCTGTGTACAAAGATGACTGAAGTTCAGCATCCCTGTGCATTTGCACAGTACTTGTTATAGGGTGGTATACAGTCTGTCACTCTCTGTGCACAAAGGTGACTGAAGTGTGGTATCCTTGTGCCCCTGCACATGATCTGTCATACACCCACATATCATTCAAGAATTCGCTGACCTCCGCTTCCCCCCAAGGAGTGGGTGCAGTAGACAGGTACCACTGTCTGATTGTGCCACCCTTGGGGCGAAGGAACAGGTTTGTCAACTGAAAAGACACTCCATCATCCTCCACAAAACATGTTCCACACAGATCGGGGGGAGGAGAGAGGTACATGCAAGGGAGGTTTGTGTGGACAGACTTGATACATGCAGCTGGTGGTCATGCAAGGGACATGGTCAACAGGACACATGGACAAACATTACTCCAGGAGCCCCTCTCCCATCGTGCCAGGAAGTGGTGTGCAGGTCTTATGCCCACCTGAACACCTGCACAGAAGAAGTCACAAAAGCCTCTTTCATGCAAACTACTGTGCATGTTGACAGCAAGTGTACATCCAACACAATGCATTTATTGTCATAACAGAGGACAGTTGCTAGGGCGCATGCATAGGGTTGCAATTAGGGTTAGGGTTATGGTTCTAATACTCAAGTGCACCT
Source organism: Phrynosoma blainvillii (assembly GCA_026167975.1). Taxonomy (NCBI): domain Eukaryota; kingdom Metazoa; phylum Chordata; class Lepidosauria; order Squamata; family Phrynosomatidae; genus Phrynosoma; species Phrynosoma blainvillii. The sequence continues at coordinate 197,279,608 of JANUYF010000002.1, forward strand.
GTGCCAGTGCATCCACACCTGGAAGCATAGGGCGCTTTAAATTAAAGCTTGGATTGTAGGGCACATGCTCTGGATTGCTGAGTCAATTTTCGCCACATGTACGACAGTGAATTTATATGGTGTGTCAGTATCGCTGCATATATACACACATGCGAAGGTGCGGATCTTCACCAAAGTAGCGGGGAAAAGTGGCTCCTTTTGGAGCGGCTTTTCTCAGCATATGACGGCTAGAGGGCACTTTCCAGGAGACTTTTAGACGTGCGTCATCTAAAGGCTACACCTACAAGTCACCCTCAAAGTATCCCTTTTTGTCCGTCTGCATAGCCCCTTAGTTTCAGCTGTATCCTGGACTAATCTAAGTTTAGCTTCCAGATATGTGGCTAGAAGTGCTGGAATAAGCATAAGCACCTTAGTTATGGCCTTATCAAGACCTGGATGATGTTGGTGCTATTTGTATATTCAGGGCTCCTAAATAATAGAGAAAATGTGCTTATGCTCCAGCTGTCCTAGAATCATAGAATCATAGAGTTGGAAGAGACCACAAGGGCCATCCAGTCCAACCCCCTGCCATACAGGAACTCAAAATCAAAGCATCCCCAACAGATGGCCATCCAGCCTCTGTTTAAAGACCTCCAAAGAAGAAGACTCCACTACACTCCGAGGAAGTGTGCTCCACTGTCAAACAGCTCTCACTGTCAGGAAGTTCCTCCTAATGTTGAGGTGGAATCTCTTAGCTTGCATCCATTGTTCCTAGTCCTATTCTCTGGGGCAGCAGAAAACAAGCTAGGGCCCTCCTCAATATGACATCCCTTCAGATGTTTAAAGAGGGCTATCATATCCCCTCTTAACCATCTCTTCTCTAGGCTAAACATACCCAGTTCCCAAAGTCGTTCCTCATAGGGCATGGTATCCAGACCCTTCACCATTTTAGTCGCCCTCCTCTGGACACGCTTCAGTTTTTCGACATCCTTTTTGATTTGTGGTGTCCAGAACTGGACACAGTATTCCAGGTGAGGCCTGATCAAAGCAGAATACAGTGGCACTATTATTTCCCTTGATCTAGATCCTGATTCGCCAGGGACAGTCCTGATTAATCCTCTGTTGTCCCTACTTCTAAAAGGTCTCAGTTTCTCTTCTCCTCCCATTTCCCCCCTTTACTTCAATTGCTGCAAACTAATTTCAAAGTGCAAAAGTAGTTTTTAACTCGAGATGGAATGAGGAATCTTCCTGTTTCCAGTAGGCTCAGGCAAAAGCAAACTTCTGCAGCAGCTAGCATGTGTGTTCTCCCTCATTGATAATTTTTGCCACCTTGACCACACTCCAATATTGCTTGGCCACTTGTGTCGGGTTTTCATTGGTGAAATGTTGGAGAGTATGAGTGTACATTTTTAAAAGTATGTTCTAATTTTGTGAAGCAAAGCATGTTTAGCCATATGAGAGCTTTCAGGCTATGTCTCTCACAGAAATCTAAGCCCTACAGGGTACTTTCAGAAATTTTGATGAGTGAAACTGACTAGTCTAAAACTGGTTTGTGATCTGGTCTGATCACTTTTTAACCACTCCATTGACCTGTATAGCACTGTGTAAAAAGGAAAAGTGAGCAAACGGTATTTTTCCCTGTAATGAAGGTTCTTATATTTCTTCGATTAGGTATGTACATTTAATAACCAAGCTGTCAAAGGGATCTTGTAGCTGCAATAGACACGTTGTTCCCAGAGGGGAATCACAGAATCATAGTTTTGGAAAGGGACCACAGGACCATCCAGTCCAAACTGTTGCCATGCAGGAAGATACTGTCACAGCACTCTTGACAGATGGCCATCCAGTCTCTGTTTAAAAATCTCAAAGAAGGAGACTTCACCATTCTTGGAGGCAGCAGATTCCATTGTTGGATTGCTTTTACCATCAAGAAGGTTCTTCCTACTATTTAGGTGGAACCTTTTAGGACAGTTTAGGACTAGTCAATGTTTACGACTGTATAGGATTGTATGTATTTTAGCTAACAATCATTAACCAACGAAACTGACTAGTGTTAACTGTGCAAAGAGTACAGTCAGCTCGCCCCAACCGTGGGCTTGCCATCAGTGGATTTGAGCATCCGCAGCTGGCCCTGCCCTATTCACCACAATGAGCCTGCTGTGATGCTTTTAACAACTACTTTGCAGATAAAATATCTCAGATAAGAGCTGACTTGGACGCCGAGATTACAGCAGAACCAACTGATAAAGTGTCTAGTAAACCCATTTTAGAGATTAAACTGGATCGGTTTGAGATGGTGAGTACCGATGATGTGGACAAGATCCTTGGAAAAGTGAAGAAGATGACGTGCCCCCTCAATCCCTGCCCATCATGGCTGGTCATCCAGGGGGGTGATGCCTTGATGACTTTTCTCAAAGAGATCATCAATGCATCCCTTAGGGAAGGATCTGTTCCATCATGTCTAAAGGAGGCGGTTGTTAGACCATCTCCTGAAGAAGCCTTCCCTGGACCCCCTGGATCTGAAAAATTATAGGCCAGTATTACATCTGCCATTTTTGAGCAAGGTGATCGAGCAGGCCGTCGCCTTTCAGCTCCAAGTGATCTTGGATGAAACCGATTTTCTAGATCCATTTCAAACCAGCTTCACATTGGGATGTGGGGTGGAGACTGCCATGGTTGCTTTGGCAGATGACCTTTGCCTAAGCATTCACAGGGGAAGTGTGACCCAACTGGTGCTTTTGGACCTCTCAGCGGCTTTTGATATGATAAATCATTACATCCTCTTGGAACGCTTGGGAGAGTTAGGAATTGGAGAAACTGTACTTCAGTGGTTCTATTCCTTCCTCTCAGGCAGATTCCAGAGGGTGATGCTCGGGGACAATTGGTCTTCAAAAACAGAGCTTAATTGTGGCATCTCTCAGGGTGCCATCCTGTCTCCGATGCTATCAATATTTGTATGAAGCCGCTGGGGGAAATCATCCGTAGACATGGGGTGGGGTGTTATCAATATGCTGATGACACCAAATATATTTCTCCATGTCTCGGTCAGCAGCCATGACAGCAGATGACATTTCTCAGTCTGGGGGTGCTCCTTGACCCGTCAGTTCACATGATAGATCAAGTGAATGCAACAATCAGGAGCACCCATTATCAGCTTTGGCTACAGTACATGCACCTCACGACTTGATTTCTGCAATGCACTCTACATGGGGCTACCCTTATACCTAGTCTGGAAACTACAACTAGTACAAAATATGGCAGCCAAACTGATCACTGGTAAATCTAGGAGTGATCATATTACACCTATTTTGAAATCCCTTCACTGGCTGCCTATTGGTTTCTGAGCACAGTATAAAGTGTTGGTGATTACCTTTAAAGCCCTACATGGCCTGGGTCCAACCTATCTAAGGGATCACCTCCTCCCATACAATCCGCCCCTCTCCCTCAAATCCTTTGGGAGGAATTTACTGCAACTGATAAAAAACGGTAACCTCCCAGATTATGGAACGCCTTGCTGGAGGAGATCCATCAAATAACCAGTTTAGTCAGCTTTAAAAAAGCTGTCAAAATGGATCTCTTCTGGCAGGCCTTCCCTGAATAGATCACTCCAATCTAATCTGTGCTCTCTCCTCTTTATACATCCACTGTTGTTCCAGAAGACTCGCTATTTAATATTATATTCTTACTTTAGTATTGTATTTAACTCTTTTAAAGGGGGTGTGTCAATTGTTACTATTGTTGTTATTATTGTTTTAATGCAGGGTATGTTTTATTTAATTTTAATTTTATTCTATGTGAGCCTCCTTGATTGTCTTGGCAGAAAGGCGGGATATAAGAATAAAGTTGTTGTTGTTGTTATTATTATTATTATTATGAAGGCAGCTGCGTGCATGATGTGTCACCATTAAAACCAACAAGATTTGAGGTCTCACAGTTTTTGGCATCTGTGTGCGTGTGTCCAGAATGGAACTCCTGTGAATACAAAGGGCTGACTGTATTATTAAACACTGTGTCCAATTAGGACTGGGGAGACTTGGGTTGAAATCAGCGTTCAGCCATGAGTGTCACTTGGTAGCGCTGGACATGTAACTGCCTTTCAGCCTAACTCCCTTATGAACTGGTAGTAAGGATAAGATAGGGAAACCCAGAAGCCATTTTCTGGCCTCCTTGGCAGAAAGATAAGAGAGAAACATTATAAAGTGTTTACCCTCAGGATTGTTACTTTTCTGGGGAAGTACCCTTGTACGTTCAATAGCTGTCGGGCAGGGTTTTTTAAATTGTGTTCTGTAGACTGCCAGGAGGCCAGAATATTCTCACAGGGGTCCATGAAAGCTTGAAGGCTGCTCAAACCACCTCTTCTCCTCAGTCGAGCAGCCATGGGACAGGAGTCAAGGCAAAGGCAGGATGGATGGATGGATGGGTCTGCATGTTGCCTTCCAGTCTGCTCCAGCCACAAACTGGGAGAAGAAGCAGGAGAAAACACTTTCCCCCCTCCTGTGGTGCCTTTGAGGGAAGGGTTAATGGGTGGTCTAATTGTTAATTGTTCAATTTTCAGGTATTACTACTATTACTATTACTATTATTAGTAGGGTTTTAAATTCTGAGTTCAATCTTGGGGAACTATGGCAACAAAAGATATTTAAAGGGAACTGCTCATAAGGAAAAGGTTACTGTAGAGCATTCAATAGCTCAAGCTTCCAAACTTGGAGATGTGGTGTCTGGAAAAAAACAAAAATCTTATCTAATACACTTTGCTCATCATGCATATTAGTTGCCCTCCATTATGGCACTCAGCTATATCCTTTTTTCTACATTACACCTCAACACCTTCTTTCTGGTGTGGAAGGAAAGAGCCAATGTGATGTTGTAGTTTGAGCATTGGACTATGACTCTAGACACCAGGATTTGAATCCCCACTTGGCAAGGGAAACCCACTGGGTAACCTTGGGCAAGTCACACTCCCTTGGCCTCAGAGGGAGGCAAAGGCAACCCCCCTTTGAACAAAATTCTGAAAAAAGGCCAACTGTTGGTGTAGTGTGCTAACAGGTTCCAGTCATTTCCTTCACATTTCAAACCTATTCCTTGAGGTGTAGAGACCAATTATTCTTGGGGTATGTATTTGATATTCTGCACAAAAGATCAGGGTCATGCATCATGGCTTCCTTGCAAAGAGCACAAATGCTATAAGCAGTATTAACCAAATTCTGATGAAAATCATACAACCATTCACCAATGCATGATGAAAAGGTTGGAGGATAAGTCTCATTGGCAAAAAAAAAAAAAAGAGGTTTAAAAATATTGTTAAAATGGACAGTAAGAGGAGAATGAGAAAGAAGATTCTAAGGAGGACTGATGAACAAACAGTATCTTTCTCCCTGCTTGTTAAAAACAAACAAAATTGGCTGTGGGGCTCTGCTGGCAAAGCATAGACAAAAGATCTCGGTTGATCAGCAGTCACTGTCTCAGGTTCATTTGCAGTAGATTTTTTATAAAGACAAATCTGGAACTGTGGGTGGAATGAGGAGGAACAAAGAGATCAAATCATTGTTCATGTTCGCCAAGGCAGCCTCCTGCTACCCCAATCAGGGTAGTGGAGACGTCATCAGCAGGTCAAAGGTCAAATATTTGTTTGTTTCTTCAGCCGCCAGGGAAGGTTCATGAACTCACACCTATTCAGCAAAGCCTGCTGGGAAAGCACGGGTACAAAAGCCTCTGCTCTGGCTGCTTGACAATAGCGTTGCAAGCTAGGCCCAGTTGCTATGACAACCAGCCAGCTCTGGAGACACCCATCTTGCCATCACTGGGAGCATCAGGAGGAGGCAGGCGGCTGAAGCTGTTGCTCAAAACTGCTGCAGATTGAGAGCTGTCCGATGCCTTCTTTGATGACCTTCCAGGCATCTTGCCTTTTGCCTAAAGTTCATAGGAATTTGTTGCCTAACAGAGATCTCTCATAAAGTATTTGGATGATGGAAACAGAACTACCTTCTAGGATCCTCAGCCTTTGTTCATGATCACTTCCAACCTCTCTACTCCCAGGAGTGACAGGGTCGACCTATGACATTTTGCTGCCTGAGGCAGACTCTTCACTCCATGTGCAGAGGCTGAGGATGGGCAGCTGAATTGGATTTCAACCCTGGCAATGGGAAAGCACCCTTCACCACTGGGTTGTGTCATGGCAACCATGAACCATATCCTGGAGTTTTCTTGGCAAGATTTGTTCAGAGGAGGTTTGCCGTTACCTTCCCCTGAGGCTGAGAGAGAGTGATTTGCCCAAGATCACCCAGTGGGTTTCATAGTCAAGCTGCGAATTGAACCCTGATCTCCAGAGTGGTAGTTGAACACTCAAACCACTATGCCAGGCTGGCTCTCTATACTGGAGGATAATTTGAGGAATGGTGGACAGGCTACATGATATCCAAGGCTCAAATTTGTAAGATAGGAGATAGGCTGTATGACTCAGGATGAATAGTTGTAGCCACTGCTCCCCCAACATGTGCCACATGAGGCAGTTGCCTCATTTTGCCTAATGGTAGGGCCAATCTGAGAGTCACTGCTACTCCCAAGAACACCTTTTGCTTCCCTGATGAATCTTTGCTCCCCTTTCCTGTACTGAAAACCAGGCATTTTCCTGTCTGCTGTCTTCTCCTTGCTTAACAATCAATTTTTTTCCTGATAGGGTAGCCTCATCAGAACCTACTTAAAGGTCAGCATCCCAGCAAATGTCCCATGAGTCCAATCAATGTATTGGCCTTCATATCAAAGCAGCAAGGTAGAGACAGCCTGATCTTTTATCTCATGTCATTTAAATCAACTTACCAGAGTCGTGTTTAATTCTGAAACCAGATTCTATCACATGCACCGGGAGCCAAGTGAGTACAACCTGACTTCATCCCAGATCCCAGCCGCACGTAGCTGGCATCTTTTCAAAATTGGTAGACTTCTGGTTTTGAAAAGATGTCAGATAAGTGTGGATGGGGTCCAGGATGCAGCTGGGTTGCACTTTCCTGGCTCCCAGAGCATGCAATAGAATCCGGCTTCAGATAGAATCCGGCTTCAGAATTAAACACAACTGTGGTAAGTCAATTTAAATGACGTGTGATAAACTCACTGGACTGTGTTGTGCTGACTTGGGAAGGAGGAAGCAGGCTTTTGCTTGTATCCAAGTGAAGTCATAGGATTCAAACTCACACTGTCACTCATTTCCCCCACTCATAAGAAGGGCAGATGTTTGGCTGTTTGGACCATTTTTTGTATTTTTAGTAGCTTAATTTAGGTGGGGAAATGTTTATTATTGCTACTGTTAGACCATAGCCCAGAAACCCTTGCTACTCTCCTGCAAAACCTCCCAGAGATCTGCCAGCCAATCTGGATCTTCATTCTGCCCACCCTGCCATGGATACTAACTACCTATGTGGCCTGTCAATCTTGGAAAAAGATAAAAGACATGACTTCATTCCAGGGTTTTATTAAGATGGAATATGGCCATTGTTTGCAAGGAGGGTGCCTTGTTTTAAAAATTGATTTATCATCCTTATTTAAAGGAACTGTGTAAGTGTATGTGTGTGTGTGCATGGGTATGGCTGAGGATGCCTAGCAATAGCAATAGCCTATGTGTAACAGCTGCAGCAGACACATCTAGCTTTATGTATGCATGCACAAACCAGTGCCCCCAAGTAGAGATACAAAATCTGTAGTCACCAACAAAAGTTGTATGCAACCAGCTCTGTGGAATCCAAATGTGTGCCTCCATCAGCAGCATATGCAGAAGCCTGCTCCCTCATATGGATCTCACATACCCTCAAACATTTCACAATAACAATCACAGTGTGGTGAAGATGGACATAGTTATTAATGAGGTAGAATAGACAAGCTGGGAAAAGCTGCAGCAGTTTGCATTTGTCCGAGCCTACTGAGAAGGAACAGAGTCCACCTTCTCTCCCTCTAGTTGAGTTGCACTTTTGTCCTTTGAACTCAGTTTGCAGCAATTGAAATAAACTCAAGATTGAAAAAAGTGGGTGGAGGAAAGAGAAACATACATTTTAAATGCAGTTGAAAAAGTGAGACAACAGAGAATTAATTGAGACTGTCTCTGCCAAACCTGGAGAGCTGGGAGTATGCACACATTCCCCATCCCTATGTTACACCATATGTTACAGCAACCTACAAGTCAAGTGGTCCTTGCCAAGACACTTAGAATCCAAAATCTCACATACAACAACAACAACAACAACAACAACAAAAATCAAAACAGGAAGAAGAAAATGGAGACGGGATAAACCGGGAGAGAATATGTGTTAATTATTGCAGTTACATGGGCTTTTATCTGCAGAAAATAGGTTTTAGAATCCAAAATCTCACATACAACAACAACAACAACAACAATCAAAACAGGAAGAAGAAAATGGAGACGGGATAAACCGGGAGAGAATATGTGTTAATTATTGCAGTTACATGGGCTTTTATCTGCAGAAAATAGGTGATAAATGGGACAGTTGGGGGACATGCACTTACTGAATCTGAGTGACTAGACTGGGACATGCAGTGTCTAACGTTAGTTGTAGTCTAAAACATCTGGATAGCATCACATTGCCTATCACTAATTAGAGCACCAGTCACCTGAGGCAAGGTTTAGGTAAAATGTTTTTGGAAAAGCAGTAGGTTTGCAAGATTCCTCTCCTCACCCTGTAAAAAGATCCCTCCACTGCTCTCAGACAGGGCTAAGGACAGGGGCAGGTGGCTTCTCACAGGAACTGGCAGCGGGGAAAGAAGAGGATGCAAAATCCATTCTGCTAAGGGATGCAAGTGAACCAAGTGCAGCAATTATGAAGAAGGATTTATGTTTGCCTGCCTTTAATCGGAAACTTGGTGTCAACAAGAAAAATCTCCCCTGTCCAGAATGCCGGCTCCCTGCTTTATCATTATTATTGTACAGAAGGTTTGTTTTGAAATTTAAGGCAAAGATGGTTTTTAAATTAAATTTAACATAGGATTTGTACTCGGAACATGATGAGGGCGAGGTGTCCTTTGGAGTCTAATGACTCCAGGGATGTACCCCCCTTTATGGAACCAAATGTTGAACAGCTGGGGATGGCCGATGCCCCACCTCCACTGTCCCTCCTCCCATCCCCATGAAATCTCCCTGACTATATGATGGAAGGAAACTACAAATGAGGGCCTTCACCCCCTCTTTTTCTTCTTCTTCTTCCTCTTCTTTTGGCATCAAAACCAATAAATGTCTCCCTATGTGGGAAGGGTTGTGCTGGAAACAGCATTTTAATCCCTCAGAGGAGGAAAAAGAAGAAGCAAGAGGGGCTTTGGGGGAGGCAGAGTGGAGGGCTGGAAGAATCCCACAAATGATTTGTCTGGTGTTTTTTTAAAAACAATCACCTTGTGAAAAGATTTATGTGGAAGGTGGCCTTGAGAATGAGTTTGCAACTTGTGCCCAATAAGCTACACTTTACAGGATTTTCAGGGACAGGGGGCCACACAGAAGGAACTCAAGATGTCTCTGATGCATTTTGTGAGGCTATCCTCCATGTAAATATATTTTCATCACCATTTTGAAAAATCTGTTCCTGGTCATGAAGAAACAAGTGTTGTGGGAATGCCTACTCAGGTTTGCTCCTAAAGGTGGCCCTCACCATGCTTAAATTATGCAAAAGAGGTGAAATATATAAACCTACCAAACCTCACTCCAGTTTTATCCAAAGAAAGCCCTATGAATGTCATTGGATCGCCATATGTTGGCATACAACTTGAAGGTAGGCGGATGGACACACACACACAGAGTGGGCCCTTGCTATCCACTGCAATAATAATAATAATAATAATAATAATAATAATAATAATAATAACAACAATAATAATAACAATAACAACAACAACAACAACAATTCTTATATCTTGCCTTTTACCTAAGCAATCAAGGCGGCTTACAAATATAAAATAAATACAATATTGAAATAAACATAATAAGATTAAGACAGTATGCATTCTGCCTTCTCTCCCTCCAGATGATGGTGGATGGAGGGAGGGCCCTTCCTTTTTTTCTGGCTAGGCCTGGTGGAGCCGGCCTGCCTTCTCTCCCTCCAGATGATGGTGGATGGAGGGAGGGCTTTCTTTTCAGGCTAAGCCCAATGGAGCCGGCCTGCCTTCTCTCCCTCCAGATGATGGTGGATGGTAGGAGAGCCTTCTTCTTTTCAGGCTAGGCCCGATGGAGCCGGCCTGTCCTCTCCCTGTGGAAAAGAATGTAGTTCCAGGAGCATCTCTGGATACCAACATTGGTGGATGCTCAAGCCCCATTATATACAATGGCGTAGTAAAATGGTGCCTCTTATATAAAATGACAACATCAAGGTTTGCTTTTTGGATTTTTTAAAAATTAGTTTAAAGTCATGGATGGTTGAATGCATGGATGCAGAATCCAGGGATATGGAGGGTTGATTATCTGAAAAGAAATAGGGAAGACCACACTTTTAAAAAGAAAGGAGATTTAAGCATCTTTTGGTCTGCCCCCCCCCCCGCCCCCCCGCCAACAAAATTCAAGCATTCGTGAATTCATACACTCCTATCCACATATTTAAGTCAAACTTGATTTGCCTGAGGCCTGTGGCTATTTGCAATTTTAATAAGGCCTATTCACATATACCACTAAGCATTGCACTTGGGAAATATGAAGGGTGTGTGTGAATGAGTGAGGAGACTGGATACAGAATGATGCAGCATCACAAACACCCAGTGCTGCCTTTAATTTGTTTCCCTTGTAAACCACCATGGGAGCTATTCTTTCTGAAAGGCAATCTATGACTGTAATTAATAATAAATATTTGTAAAAATATGCTCCTAGCAGCGTGGGGATCATAAGAGTTGGAAGGGGCCCTATGGGCCATTTAGTTGTGCTATGTTCTTATATACTGTAGCTAGGGTGGGCCGGTGCCGCATCTTAGGGGGCTACAGTGGATTACTTCCAACCAATTGGGGGCTGTATCACTGCTGTCAATATTTGGCAACCACCTCTGACTTTCCTGTTGCAACTTGCCTTTACATTTTGTGGCAACTGAGGTGACTCTCTATGGTTTATCACAGTGCCTTTCCACCATAGAGCTTGGCAGGCAGAGTGGCAATGATTCTGGAAGTGAAGAGAATACCGGGGGAAAAAAATTCATTTTAGACAGCTGTGCTAAATATTGGTAACATGGTTCTATTGGCAGTGATGGCAAATAGGGCTGGAGATGTTTCCCAAATAGCTGGATGGGTTGCATATGTTTCATGGGTTGCATGTTGTTCATCCTTGTACTACAGTCATAGAAAGGCATTTCTATCTGACTGTAACTGTGTGTGAATGGGGCTTCAACAACTGGTTTTTCCAAGGATGCTTTAGAATGGCTCCCTCTGTGGTCCAATAATTTCAGTTTTATTTTTATATGTATTTTTGAAAATAAACCCCTTGCAGTTTTATTTTTATATGTATTTTTGAAAATAAACCCCTTGCTGTACTGACATTTGACCCAAAGAACCCTTTCACCATGGTGTAAACAAAATAAAATATAATCCAAAAGGTGTCTGAATGGAAAAAGAACAAAAATATTTCTGAGGCCTGCCTAAATGTGAACAGGCATGGTAGTAGTTTTGCTTCATTTGGAGGGAAATTCCATAATCCCTAGTTTTAGGCTCCAGAAAAAAGAAAATAATGAATTCAGTACACAACATAACTGAAAATTTCTTTATATACAAACATGCATTAATATAAGTTAACAGAGGCAAAAATAACAACACTCACCTTTAGCTTGTAGTCCTATAGTCTCTGAGCAGGTGGCCCAAGGGCCAAAAGGATATTAATTTTTATTTTGGATTCTTTCTATAAAGGCAAGTCCAGTACTGGGGAAGCAAACCAGTCTTGAGAGAGTGCAAAAAAAGTACATCACCCTTGTTTCTCTAATGCTGGAATTTTGTCAGAGAGCACAAGAGAAAATAATCTAGGGTCATACTTGGAGAGGGCATGGATCTGTAAGATCCATACCTGGAGAGGCCGCAAATCTGTAAATTTCTCTCCATCCCTGACACATCCCTGGAACAGGGGCAGAATTATCCCATTCTTGGAGCAGGCATGGTTTTGCTTCTGTTGGAAACAATGCAACATGTTTGCAAAATGTCCCAAAGCAGGCCAATAAATAGGAGAAAAGCGCCCATGCTTTCCACCAAAAGGCAGTTTCTCCACCTGGTTTTCTCCCTTTCTCTAAAGTATTTCTCTGGCTATTGGCGAAAAAGAAACAAATAACAAGCAATTACTTATTTGTAACCAGTTCCCATCTTTGTTTTAGATTCTGACTTGTTAATTTATATTAGAAGTACATGTTGCTGTGTGTTGAGACCAGTGTTTGCCATGCATAATGCTACAGTGAATGAAGGGGAGTTGTGTAATTCTTTTTTTTTTTAAATAAAATTTTATTAATTTAAAAAACACACAAAATCCATACATTCACACACCTATCTACATGCAACCACCCACTAATCCAACAAATACATAAACACATACACCAACAACATCTAATACAACAAACAAAAACATATATACACATAAAAAAACATTTATCATCCTAATCTCTTTTTTCAATGTTCTCATTTCTCAAATGCCTTTTTCTCTCCTACGTTTAGCATTTCTTTCTAAACCAAAGTTATCTTAGGACTTAGATATATACCTTCTACAAATTTTCTATAATTTTCCTTTTAACTTTTTATCTTTCATGATTACCACATTCAATAAATTAATTTGAAAATTTGAAAAATATAAAGTAACCAAGGAGAAATGTTAAGCCCATCAAGTTTTTCACCTTACCGCAACTATATTTCCTTTCATTTTTTTCATACCCTCATTTCTCATTTTCTTTATATTTCATCTCATAGTTTTTAACTAATTCCCATTGCTTCTTTCTCTCATCAACAAACCTATCTTGAATTAAAGCTGTTAGAATGTCCATATTCATTGCTTCTTTCAAACGTATAAACCATTCTCTCACACTGGGTATCTCTCTTTTCTTCCAATATTTTGCATGAACTATTCTTGCTATCATCACCATGTACAATAAGATCCTCCCATATTTTCTCTCAGTTTTTCCTACATCATGCGTCATATTCAGAAGGAAAAATTTTGGATTCCATGGTATTTTAACTTGTAATATCTCTATGATTTCCCGATAGATTGCTCTCCAATATTTTTTTGCAGATGTACATTTCTACCACATATGATGGAAATTCCCTTCGCTTTTTTGACACTTCCAACAATTTGTATTTCCTATCTTATATATCCAATTAAGTTTAGTTGGATACAAATACCAACGATGCATCATTTTCAAAAAGTTTTCCTTCAAGTCCTGACATAAAGTAAATTTATTAGTCGTCTTCCAAGCTTTCTCCCAGTGTCCAAGTTGAATGTTTTCCTCTAAATCCTTAGCCCATAACATCATTACATGTTTGATCATTTCTTCTTCAAGATATCTTTCTCTAAGCAATTTATAATACTTCGACACATGATGACCTTCTTTGTCTTCAATTATCTAGGTCCGTCTTATTTTCTTCGAATCCTTCCTCTTTCCTGTCTGTATTAAATCTGTTTTTCAGTTGATGATATATGTACCAGTTATTAATTTTACCTTCTTCTTCTAACTGCTCTTTTGATTTTATTTTATATTCCTTTAAATCTTTAGATTTTTCACTGATTATAATATCCCTATATCTTATCCAAGCTCTATGATTATTTCTGCTCTTATTTAGGAAGGCCTCCTGTGGGGATGTCCATAATGGAATTTTTCTATAAAATTACTTCTTGATTTTATTCCATGCTCTCAGCAGCGCTTTTCTAATATAATGATTTTCAATTTTTTTGTTGTTTTTCAATTTCCATACCATAAAAAGGCATGGTATCCATATTCTATATTATCACTTTCGATATTCAATAAGCTATCACCTTCAAGTTTAATCCAGTCTTCAAGCCAGACCATACAATTGGCATAATAGCACAACTTTAAGTCTGGTACATCAAAAATCACCTTTCTCCTTTGGTTCTATTAAGCTATAATTACAATGAACATGAGAAGGAAAGAGGAAGAAGAATTACAAAGAACATCAAAATTTAAAGTAGAGAAAAAAATTAAATATTTAGGTATAACAATAACAAAAAGAAATGCAGACTTGTTTGAAAATAATTACACTAAGATATGGAAAGATATACGAACAAATTTTAGCAAGTGGTCAAAACTTCAGATCTCCTTGTTGGGAAGAATCTCTTTGATTAAAATGAGTGTTCTCCCAAAATTGATGTATTTATTCCAAAACATACCGATAATCCATAATGAGAAATGCATAGAAGAGTGGAAAAAAGAATTAATAAAATTTATATGGCAAAGGGAAAAAAATCAAGGATTAAATGGTCTAGCTTAATAGGGGAGTTGTGTAATTCTAAAAAAAACCAAAACATTGTGGACACAAACTGGGGTGTTGAGAAGAGAAGAACCCATCTGAATCAGACCTGAAGGTCGATCTAGTCTAGCAGCCAGTTCTCAGTAGTAGTTAACATGATGTTCCAATGGGGAAGCCCAGAGGCAAGGGAAAAGAGCAACTGCATCCAACCCTCCAGTTTAGTGGTTGGTATTCAGAAGCATCCTGTCTCAGAATCTGAGCTGTTGATAGCCACTTTCCTTACAGGTGTAACTTTACTTATATGTATAACTTTATATTTTACTCAGAGCAGGAAGACTGAGAGGATGAAGGAGTGAAGACTGGAGGAAGGAACATCAACAATTTAAGATATGCAGATGACAGCATACTGCTAGAAGAAAACAAAAAGACGAAACAATGACTAAAGAAAGTCAAAGAAGAAAATGCTAAAGTAAGCTTAATGTTGAACATTAGAAAAATAAAAATAATGACCACAGAAGATTTACATGAATTCATCCTAGAGGATGAGGAAAGCAAATTAGTAAAAGATTTCCCATATCTTGGATCAAACATTGATTAGAACAGAGACTGCAGTCAAGAAATCAGAAGAAGACAAGGAATGGAAAAGGCAACTGTGAAAGAGCTAAGATCCTGAAGTGCAGAGATATGACATTGAACACCTTAGTTAGGATCATCCAAGCCATGGTATTCCCAATCATCTTGTATGGATGTGAGAACTGGACAGTGAAGAAAGAAGGCAGATAAAAAGAAAATCAACTCATTTGACATGTGGTGCTGGAGAAGAGTGCTGAGGATAAACAAATGGGCCATTGAACAGATCAAGCCTGAACTCTCACCGGAAGCTAAGATTACTAAATTGAGTCTGTTGTACTTTGGCCACATCAGGCAAAGGCATGACTTATTAGAAAGACAATAATGCTAGGAAAGGTAGAAGGCAGCAGAAAGCGGATGATCACATGCCAGATGGCTAGACTCAACCAGGGAGGTCACAAGTCTGAATGTGCAGGAGCTGAGCAGAGCAGTCGATGATAGGAAGACTTGGAAGTGTCTCATCCATTGGGTTGCCATGAGTCGAAGGTGAGTCGAAGGCAGTTAACAACAACCAATAAGTTTATACACTTCTATCATTTCATCTTCTTACTTGTCCCTGCTTTTTTAAAAAAATTAAAGAACCTAAACATTGCAGTGTTTCTCTAGCTCCTTGATCATTGTAGTTGCCCTTTTCTGCAGTTTTCTGGTCTCTGCAGTATTCTTTTTGAGATGTAGCAACCAAAAACTGTACTCAGTATTCAAACTGCAGTAACCCATTAGATTTATACAAAGGCATGGCAATACTTGACAGGGTTATGGCCAATCTATTTCCTAATGATCCCTAAGAAACATGCAATTTGCTTTTTATAGCTGGTATGTGTTAGGTTGACATTTTCCTTCAGCTGTCCACCACAATTCCCTTAAGATCCCCTACCTGGTCTGTTATCAGTAATGTTCATCTCTGTCCAGCACATAACCATTGCTGTATGCCCCTATATTCTCAAAGGGCCCCAGCACATGCCCTCACAGTTTGGAAAGGATTTGTTTTGGTAGTTTTTTGTGGGTTTTTCGGGCTGTGTGGCCATGTTCTAGAAGAGTATTTTTTTTGACGTTTCACCAGCATCTGTGGCTGGCATCTTCAGAGAAAAGGAAAAAAAAAGATTTTTTTTTTCTTTCTCTGAAGATGCCAGCCACAGATTCTGGTGAAATGTCAGAAAGAAACTCTTCTAGAACATGGCCACACAGCCCGAAAAACTCACAAAAAACTATGGATGCCGGCCATGAAAGCCTACGATTTGTTTTGGCTCTGCATCTATCAGTGTCCCCAGACCAGTTTGGCCACTGATGTTCACATGTATATGGTGCATACACAGCACAGCTCAGAAACAGCGATCCGTAAGCAACTAACCATTTGTGACTTATGGTTTGGCTGGCACAGGCACATAACTCCTAGTTAGTGTGTGCGGTTCTAGTCTGAGTGAGATTGCACTAGCAGAAGGCTAAGTTCCACTTAAATACCTCACAGGATAAATAGGGCCTGCATTAGATGAAATCAAATGGGATAAAGCAGTGAAGAGAACAGGCACACAGACGCAGTGGGAAGCACAGACAGACGGATTAGGCCATGCCTCAGAGGCTGTGCATGCCATCTGAGTAACAAATATACTCTCTCATGGATGAATGGGGAAGCAAAAATATAGCAGGCCCGCTGGCCAGCCGGCCTGTTAAAAAAGATTGATGCAGTCATTGTGAGAGTAGGGGAGCATTCACCTGCAGCCTCCTCTTGGACTGAGCATAAAGTCAGAAGGTGCCTGAACATGGGTCACAACATTGTGCATTCCCAGTGTTGATGGATCACAACTCCCATTAAGCCCAGCCACCATGGGCAATGATCAACTATGATGAGTGTTGTCCTCCAACAACATCGGGGGAGAAGCATTGGGTTGCTTACCATCTGCGTTAAGAATTATGGGCTCAACTTGTCAAGAGTATGTGATGGAAGGAAGACCACTTTGTTTGGCTTTGGACTTTATCACTCAAGGCTAGAAAATCAGAATTTTTGTAGGATAATAGCATCTTTGTTTGCTATTTGTCACATGATGTCGTGTCTCTCCTGTTGCCATTTGCATTGCAGTTGTTGTTGGAGTACACCTTTTCATTGATAGGGAAAATCTGTCAATAGCTACCAATGTTGCTGCCTTTTCATAGGATAGGTAGAGTGATAGGTGTCAGGGATGATGGGAGTTGTAGCTCTTCACCTCTGGCTCTAACTCACCACCTTGTTATGCAGCAGAGCTGACCAGCTTTGATCAGTGGTTGATGCTTCTTTCCCAAGCAGCAGAGTTTCAGAGAATAGGCTGAAGACCCTGACAAACTCTCCAAGCCTTCTCACTCTTCTTCCTGAGATGTCTCCAAACTTCTCCAGGAATCCTCTGGCTCTTGTATCTTCCCTCAAGACACCAGACAACTCAGTAGTCTTATATAAAAGATCTACTTTATTCTACTATATACAAAAATACTATATGCCCTACAAATCACAATATCTCCAAACAACTCCACAATACTCCACAATGTACATTAGCAAACATTGCAATTTATAGCCATTGTTAGACA
Organism: Phrynosoma blainvillii; assembly: GCA_026167975.1. Taxonomy (NCBI): domain Eukaryota; kingdom Metazoa; phylum Chordata; class Lepidosauria; order Squamata; family Phrynosomatidae; genus Phrynosoma; species Phrynosoma blainvillii. Next base: position 197,297,185 of record JANUYF010000002.1, read on the forward strand.
CCACCCACCAGTCAGTTTCCACCCAGTGGGTGTGTACATACATCTTGATTGGTCCACATAGATCATCCCATACCTAACACCAACCCAAGTGTTTCATCACTTTACCTTGACCACTTAATGAGTCTCAGGTGTTTGCAATCTATCACAGGTGTTCTCAATATACCTTCTATAACTTTGTCCTTGGCTCTCAAGGCTTCCAAATTACATTATCCTTTTCACCTGTGTATCTTCATGATTGTTCCTGCTTAGTCACTGTGACTTTCACATACACATTTTATTTCTATTACTGTAAGTCCCATGTTGCATTTTCCTTAACAATCCCCTCCGAAATAAAATATTGTATGTGTCTTATAATGTCATTCCAACCATTTGTGTCAGTCTTTCATGTTTTTCTGCCGTCAATGCTTTTGTGAACAAATCTGCTATGTTGTGTTGTGTTTCTATATATCTCAGTTCTATTTCACCCTTCTGAACCATGTCTCGCACATTTTGATATCTTACTCCAACATATTTTGTTCTGTTCTTCAAATTTTCAGCTTCAGCCATTGCTATGCATGACTGTGAATCTTCCAGAATTTCTACTGGTATCTTGTAACTTTCGTTTAAATCATTTAACAATTGCTCAACCCACTGTACCTCATTCACCATCTCATTTAAAGCTGCGAATTCTGCTTCAGTCGTACTTAATGCTACATTAGTTTGTTTTCTACTTCTCCAGACTATTGGACTTTCACCGTACTTAATTATCATTCCTGTAACTGACTTCTTGTCTCCTAATTCTGATGCAAAAGAACTATCCACATAACAATCTAAATCTGAATTACTGTTTCTAATTATCAATTTCTTATCTAAAGTTCCTTTCAAATATCTTAATAAGTGTTTTACTGCTGTCCAGTCTTCAATTTTTGGATCATTAACTCTTCTGGACAATACATTTACAGCATATGAAATGTCTGGTCTGGTGTGGCAAGATATGAATTGTAAAGATCCTATTATGCTCCTGAATAAAGTCTTGTCTTCAAAATCTCTAGTTGTTTTTTCAGATACAAAACCAGTTGTCATTGGAGCTCTTACTATTTTAGCATTTTGTAATCCACACTTTTCAATCAAATTTTCAATTTTCTTTCTCTGGCTTAACAAACAATGTCCTTCTTCTGTCCACTCAACACCAATACCTAAATAAGACTTTAATAAACCTAGATCTTTTAAAACAAACTTTTCAGACAATTCTCTTTTTACTGATTCAATTTCCTGTTTTGACTTTGCTGCCACGCACAAATCATCTACATAAATCACTAACGCTATGTCTCCTTTTGTATAGACACAAGCATCTGCAATGCTCCTTTTGTAACCTAGTTTAGCTAACTCTTCATTAATGCACAAATTCCATGCTCTGGCACTTTGTTTTAATCCATACAATGCTTTTTTCAATTTATAAACTTTCTGTCTACTATTTTCTTCAAAACCTTGTGGCTGCTCCATAAAGATCTCTTCATCTAAACTAGCATTCAAGTAGGCTGTTTCAAAATCAAAATGTTCTACAACTAAATTCCTTTTTGCTGCTACAGCCAGAACCATTCTCAGACTTTCTGGCTTTGCAGTTGGAGAATATGTCTTATCATAGTTCTCATACTGCTGTTGTGCAAAACCCTTAGCTACTAACCTTGCTTTATACTTAATACTTCCATCTGGCATTTCTTTCTTTTTGTATACCCACTTACAACCAATTACTTTCTTGTCCTTGGGTCTGTCAACAACTTCAAAAACATCTTTATTTACCAGACAACCAAACTCATCATCCATTGCATCGATCCATCTTTCCTGTTCTTCTCTAGACAAACTTTCCAACTCTTCAAAACTTTCAGGCTCTTCCACTGCTAAACACGCTCTTGCATTTGTCACAACAAACCTATCTGGAGGCTTTCTAACTCTGTGACTACGTCTGGGAATAAACTCTGCTGATCTGCCTCTTTCATCCTCACTTTCTGTACTGGGAGTTATAGTTCTATGACTAAATCTCTTGTCTTCAGTCATTCTAGTAGTAATGGGTCTAGATTGTGTCTCATTATCAGAAGAACTATCACTGCTGCTAGTGGATGCTTCTGGCTTAACTGAAACCCCTCCGTTTCCTGAAGTTGGTTCAGTTTGTGTTTCTGGCTCATTTGAACTTCCTAACCTCAAGAAAACTTCTTTATTGGCATGCAATTTGTCCCAACCGGCATGTCTCTCGAAATTTGCAGACCTAGAATACTGCACTTCCCTTCCACCTAAATGAAACTTGTAGCTATTTCCTGAATACCCCAAAAACCTAAGCCTTCTACTTTTGGGTTCTCCTTTTTTCCTGAAACAAGCTGGTATGTAAACATAAGCAAACTGTCCAAAGACTCTCAAATACTTGTAATTTGGCACTCTCCCATACAATACCCTGTAGGGAATGTCTTCAATTTCTGAATGATACAGTCTGTTACTAATATGTACTGCTGTCAAAGTTGCTTCCGCCCAGAAACTATCTTTTACCTCTGCATCTGCCATCAAACAAGCAGTTATCCTTTTGATATCTTGTATTTTTTTCTCCGCTAAACCATCTTCGTTAGGACAAGCGGGATTAGTAGTTTCATGCCTTATTCCTACCTTTTGAAACCAATTAAACAACTGATTACTTAGAAACTCTCCTCCCCGGTCAGTAACAATGGTGCCTACTCTAATATCAAATTGTCTTTCCACCATTCTCACCCATGCTTTTAAACTTTGCCCAGCGTCAGATTTGTTTTTCAATATTCTTACAAAAGCAAACCTTGTAAACCTATCAACAATTACTAGGAAATATTTGCTTCCCCCTAAAGATAAACAATTAGCTTGGGCAACATCTGCATGTACAAACTGAAATGGTCTTTGGGCAATTCTTTTGGTTTTCTTGGCTACTGGAAAAGCTCTGACCTTTACCTGATTACATACAGTACAATCTAAGTGATTTTTGCATTCAGCAACTTTTAAATCTGGACACATACTGATTAACTTCTTTAAACATTTGAAACTAGCATGGCCAAATTTCCTGTGTAGTTCATGTATGCAGTCTTTATGAATTGGACTATTGTCTATGTTATTAGCATTTTCAACCCTGTAGCAATCAATATTGTCCTCCAAATAATAAAGCTTATCTTTTTTCAAGCCTATGCCTCGCAATTCCCCATTCAATTTTATCTTACACATGTCCTTTTCAAATATAACTGTGTAATCTCTGTCTGTTAACCTGCTCACTGATAACAAATTATTTTCTAACTCCTTTACATGTAACACATCATTAAAGTTTTCCTTTAGCCCAGGAATGAAAACTGTACCCATTTGATTTACAATACTGAGCTCTTTCCCATCAGCTAAAACTACAGCATTTACATTAGCTGATTTTCTATTACTTATCAAATTAATATTGTTACACATTGAAGATGATGCTCCTGAGTCAATCAACCATTTACAATTAGTATTTTGTTTTTCCTTAATCATGGTTGCCAACCCCTTTTTATTACCACTGTCCTTCAAAAATGGAGGTTTGGACTGTTTTTGATACTGCCGCGGCTGCCATCTGCTCTCTCTTTGCTTGCTTCTCTCAGCAGCGAATTGTTTGCAATGTCTCTGCAGATGACCAATCTTTTTACAATAAAAACACCTCCGTTGCTCCCTTGTAGAAGCTGCTTCTTCCTGCTTTCGTAGATCAGGCGTTGTTTGTTGTTTTGGCACAGTCCTTAAACTTGCTGAGTCACCCTGCTCAGACTTTCTTCTCAAGTTTTCTTCCAATATTTTTGCAACAATTAAGTCTCTGTTCAGCTCAGCTTCTGGCAAATTTTGCAAGCTATTTGTTATGTTGTCCCAAGAAGAGTCCAGCGATTCTATTAAAATATAACACTGCTGCTCCTTGCTAATTTCCACTCCTCTCAGTTCAGCTTGCACAAATAAATCTTGCATTGTTTTTAAGTGTTCTATCACACACTGTCCTTTCGTCATCTTTTGTCTGTAAATTCTTTTAGACCAAAGCATTTTTGCAAACGCAGTTGAAGGTGTGTGTAATCTCTGCAAAGTATCCCACACATCCTTGGCGGACACTTTATCTCTTACGTCGTTAATCAAGTCTTCTTCTAGCATGAGATAAAGACATGCTTTTGCTTTAGCGTCTCTTTCTCGAGTGGCTGCATTAGCATCAGCTGCCAGCCCTGTTTCAACTGTCGACCACAGAGACTCCTTTATGAGTAGAGATTGGGCATATATCGTCCAGGTAGAGTAGTTATTTCTATTTAATTTACTAAACTTCAGTATCTCCATCTTAATTTGTGCAGTGACTCAATTTAACACAGTCCTTCTGAGTATGCACAGCAGACAAAACACAAAATGATTTACTCACAAGGCTCCACAAAACTTTCTTCCACTCTCTGGACCTTTCAGCTTCTGTGGATGCTGGTTGCTCTAGTATCTGGGCCCATAACCCTTGTCAGGGATGATGGGAGTTGTAGCTCTTCACCTCTGGCTCTAACTCACCACCTTGTTATGCAGCAGAGCTGACCAGCTTTGATCAGTGGTTGATGCTTCTTTCCCAAGCAGCAGAGTTTCAGAGAATAGGCTGAAGACCCTGACAAACTCTCCAAGCCTTCTCACTCTTCTTCCTGAGATGTCTCCAAACTTCTCCAGGAATCCTCTGGCTCTTGTATCTTCCCTCAAGACACCAGACAACTCAGTAGTCTTATATAAAAGATCTACTTTATTCTACTATATACAAAAATACTATATGCCCTACAAATCACAATATCTCCAAACAACTCCACAATGTACATTAGCAAACATTGCAATTTATAGCCATTGTTAGACACCACCCACCAGTCAGTTTCCACCCAGTGGGTGTGTACATACATCTTGATTGGTCCACATAGATCATCCCATACCTAACACCAACCCAAGTGTTTCATCACTTTACCTTGACCACTTAATGAGTCTCAGGTGCTTGCAATCTATCACAGGTGTTCTCAATATACCTTCTATAACTTTGTCCTTGGCTCTCAAGGCTTCCAAATTACATTATCCTTTTCACCTGTGTATCTTCATGATTGTTCCTGCTTAGTCACTGTGACTTTCACATACACATTTTATTTCTATTACTGTAAGTCCCATGTTGCATTTTCCTTAACAACACCTTTTCATTGATAGGGAAAATCTGTCAATAGCTACCAATGTTGCTGCCTTTTCATAGGATAGGTAGAGTGATAGGTCCCTTCTGCTGCAGTTCTGATATCCCAGCAGTCATGTGGAGTGAGTGGGAATATTCTTCTCCTCTCCCCCTCACTCCAACAACATCGGGGGAGAAGCATTGGGTTGCTTACCATCTGCGTTAAGAATTATGGGCTCAACTTGTCAAGAGTATGTGATGGAAGGAAGACCACTTTGTTTGGCTTTGGACTTTATCACTCAAGGCTAGAAAATCAGAATTTTTGTAGGATAATAGCATCTTTGTTTGCTATTTGTCACATGATGTCGTGTCTCTCCTGTTGCCATTTGCATTGCAGTTGTTGTTGGAGTACACCTTTTCATTGATAGGGAAAATCTGTCAATAGCTACCAATGTTGCTGCCTTTTCATAGGATAGGTAGAGTGATAGGTCCCTTCTGCTGCAGTTCTGATATCCCAGCAGTCATGTGGAGTGAGTGGGAATATTCTTCTCCTCTCCCCCTCACTATTCTCAAGCAGGCACATAGGTAGAAAATAGGTTTTTGGATTCATGTGCTGGGGTAGAATTGTTCCAGGTCAGCTGTGAAAATGTCTGCATACTGTGGTGCCATGTGGGTGCCAATGGCAGTGCCATTGACTTGAAGGTACATAGTATTTCCAAAAGTGAACTAGTTATGACTAAGTATAAAGTGGTAGTGTTTGATATGTTAGGGCAAGGGACTTGTTTTGCACCTTTCTGGATCCTATTACATTCTATCCCACTTCCACAACTGTATAAATATAGGCTTTATACCTGAATGAGAATCAGTGTGGTTTGTGTAGTTTGAGCACTGGACTACAGGGTTCAGCTTGGCCATGAAAACTGACTAGGTGATATTGGGAAAATCATACTCTCTCAGCTTTAGAGGGAGGCAAAGACAAGCCTCCCTTGAATAAATCTTGCCATGAAAACCCCATGATAAGTTCACCTTAGGGTTGCCATAAGCTGGAAATGACTTAAAGGCACACAATGACAAATACCTGAGGTCTTAATATCACTGTATTTGAAGATGTTGGTTCATACCCACAAAACCAGTTAGTCTTAAAGGTGCTTCTACATTCTTTTTTTCTCCCCATCCCTTCCTCCCCACACACTATCCAGGGTATATATGTAAATAACTTGAGAAAGTGGCTACATAAACTCATGAAGGTTCTTCAGCTGCCCCAGGATCAGATGTGAGCCAGGCGTGTGGTTAAAAAACCTCCAGTGATAGTAAAATGTGTAGTCAAATTTTTGTATGTATGGATGATCTGGATCATCCTACAAAAGGGGTGGAGGATGGGAGAATGGAAAATATAGCACAACACAGGAGACTTGTTGAGCCCTGGGTGGCCCATCGTCCATGGTTGCTGACAACATTTTGTTTGGTGAGTTGGAAACAAAGCTTGGAATTTTGGTCTACAACTACCAAATCAATGCTCTGTCATGACAGGGATTGCCGTTGGATCTGGGAACTGTAATTGATAAAACAATTTCTCCAAGCTATTCTAGCTGGACTGCCTCTATATTATACCAGTTATAGAGGACATAGGAAAGTATTCCTGCCCTCCTTGAGGGTTTTCCAGTGTCAAAGTCAAAGTTTTCAGGTCAGCACTTTCCCATTTCTTGAAATTTCAGGGCTAAAACCTGAGGTAAAGGGGTGGGTCTTTATGAAGTCACACAAGGAGGAGATTCTTATTTAACAGTTGCATCATTGTGAGTATATATAAATGAGACAGAGAATATTTCATACACTATATAGATGGCCAGGAAGCTTCTCCCATATAGTGTACAGGATGAATATACCTTATTTGAAAATCCACAATCCAAAATGCTCCCAAATCCTAAGTGTTTTGCATGCCAACATAATGCTTCAAGGCAGAGCTGTGGCACTCTTGCTTGTTCATTCACAAGTTAGAAGCAGGCAGTTGGAGGGCTCCCAGAAATCTGTACTGTATTTTCTTTTCAATGAGGCTGGAGAGAGATGTAAGGCTGAAGAGAAACACTAGAGACACAAAGATGGAGAGAGACATGGCTGGAAAGAGATGCAAGGATCTGTAAAATGGTGGAAGGTGTGGATTTGCTCCAAGCACTAACTTGGATTCCCACCATTTCACATATCCATGAGTCTGTCTCCAGCCTCACATCTCCCTCCAGCCTTGCATTTCTCACTTCTCACTCCAGCCTCACAAATAAAATACATACTATGCTACCTATATACCAGAATCCAAATGATTCCAAAATCCAAACTCTGAAACACATTTGGTCCCAAACATTTCAGATAAGGGATAATCAGCTTGTACTATTTACCCTTCAACATTTCATGAACATGAAAACCAGGACACATGTGACCAAGCAACATCAAAGTGTGGTCAAGATGGCAAAAGTTATTAATGACAAAGAACCAACAAGCCAAGAGAGACTGCAGTAGTTTGCTTTTGCCTGAACTACTGGGAAGAACATTAACAACCTAAGAAACACGGATGATGACACACTACTATTAGCAGAAACAAAGACAAGCAAAAACAATTATTGAACAAGATCAAGGAAGAAAGTACTAAGGGAGGCTTAATGTTGAACATTAAGAAAACAAAAATAACAATCACGGAAGAGCTACAAGAATTCATCTTAGATAATGACAAAATTGAAATAGAGTTCTCATACCTTGGTTCAAATATTGCTCAGAATGGTGATGGCAGTCATGAAATCAGAAGAAGACTAGGATTGGGAAGGGCAGCTATGAAAGAACTGGACAAGATCCTAGAGAGTAAAGATATAACTGAACACCAAAGTGAGGATTGTTTAAGCCACTGTATTCCCCATTACCATGTATGGGTGTGAGAGCTGGACAGTGAAGAAAGTCAATAGGATGAAAATCTTGAGGAAGAAACTTGGAGATGTGGTGTTGGAGAAAAGTACTGAGAATACTGTGGATGGCCAAGAAGACAAATAATTGGATCCTAGAACAGATCAATCCTGAACTCTCTCTGGAAGCCAAGATGACTAAATTGACACTGTTGTATTTTGACCACATCATGAGAAGAAATTAATCATTGGAAAAGACAATGATGCTAGAAAATATGAAGGCTGTAGAACAGGGGTCCGCAACCTATGGCCCATGGGCTGGATGCGGCCTGAGGAGGCCTTTGGACCGGCCCCTGCCCGGTCCTGCCGCCATCGCCATGCTGCCGCCGCCTTTCGCAGCCGCAGGGCTCCTCCGGGGCACCATTTTGGATTCCAAAATGGCACCCCAGATGAGCCCCACAGCGGCACTGGGCCTCTCGGAGGCCTGGCGCTGCCGAGGGAAGACTCCTGGGGGGCACCCGCAGTAGCGCAGGGCCTCTCGGAGGCCTGGCACTGGCAAGGGAAGCCTCCTGAGGGGCACCTGCGGTGGCACTGGGCCTCTCGGAGGCCCAGCGCAGCCGAGGGAGCCCTCCTAGGGGCCCTCACTGACGTGCGCTTGCTTGTTTTTCAAAATGATGGTGCGCATGGGCGGGGCAAGCACGTGCGCAAGCACACACACACACTGGCTCCCAGTGCCATTCCCCCCCCCCCCAGCCCGTTGGCAAAAAAGGTTGCTGACCCCTGCTGTAGAAAGAGAGGAAGCCCACATGCCAGATGGTTAGACTCTATCAAGGAGGACACAGGCCTGGACCTGCAGGACCTGAGCAGAGCAGTTGAGGACAGGGAGTCTTGGAGATGTCTCATCCATAGGATTTCCATGAGTTGAAGTCAACTCGAGGGCAGTTAGCAACAAACACAAAATGGGAGGAAAACTCCTCCTCCTTCTCTCTTCTCCTTCCTGCTAAGTTAAGTGAGTGCAAACTACTTTTGAACCTTGAACTCAGTTTGCAGCAGTTAAAATAAGTTGAGGACAAAGGCGGAAAGTGGGAAGAGGAGAAAGAACTGGGACATTTTAAGAGCAGCTGAAAAAGTGTGATGGCAGGTTAATAATCAGGACTATCTCTTCTAAATTGGGAAAGTTGGAGGGCATGAACTCTCCACATTTGTGGCTTTGACATTTGCGGGTTTTGACTATTTACGGATTTGATTAATATGTTCTCTCTAGGTCCTCCAGAGAAATTCTGCTGGAAATTGACCATAGAGTTGCACTGGAGGATCTAGAGATTACTAAAGAAAACACTTCTCTAGGCATTTGTAGGCCTTCCAGCATGATTCTATAGTCAGCCTTTGGAAGATGTTGACCACAGAGTTGTGCTGGAGGACCTACAGATTCCTAGAGAGGGGATCTCCCAGACAAAAAATCAGTGTTTTTTTATTTGCACAGGACCCCCATGAAAGTAGATAAAAATATTTTTTTTATTTTTTATTTTTATCTACTTTCATGGGGGTCCTGTGCCCCTAACCCCAGCAAATGTGGAGGGCCTACTGTACATACTAATTTTAGTGGATCCAAGGACCATCCATAAGACATACAGTCATTTTTATATATTGTTCTATAGATTGCTATAGATATTGTTACCTAAAAAATCATGGTCAACTTAGAAATTTCCCATTTTAACTGGTATTGTGTTTATTCATTTGTGTTACTAAGAAAAGACGAGCGTCCAGGCTTTCAGGCTAGCCAACAGAACAAAACCAGACTTTCACCTTCTCCAGCAGGGCTTACTCCGAGGTTTCTCCTCCTGCCTGGAAACCTGTAAAAGCACTTCAGTTCCCTGAGATTTTAGACAATGCTTTGAGACCTACTGATCCTGATGAACTAGGGAGGCATTTAGCTTGATTCTGTACAGCTTTTTCTATGTTCCTAGCTTTCCTCATATGTATATACACACACACACAGAAGCACACACATACACCCTCTGCTCACATTCTTCAGCAACTGATTCCCGGTTTTCATGTAAGGAAAAGAATATCCTTAATAAATTTATAATACTTAATTAGCTCGGCTGTTAATGAATCAGCATCTTTACGGTAACCCGGTCATTAAACATAGGCTGAAATGGCATCCTGGCCATGGCAGCATTATCTCTTCCAACTACCCAGGCTCTGCGGGAAGAGGGAGGAGGGAGTGAAGAGGGTAAAATATTGGTGACACAACATCGCTCCTGCGATTAAAGGAAGAAATACATCAGGTATGGCAACCTCCTGCAAGATCTATGGCCTTGCTCTTCATGACTTTAAATTTTCCAAGCTTTGATATGAGGAAATGGGGTTCGATTAAAGAGACTCCAAGGGGAGCCGCCAATGAAAGTCAGTGCCTGTTTTTCTGGGGAGCGAACTGGTCCAGGAAGGAGAGTAGCAACAACTGCAAGGTAGACACAGGGGGGCTGTTTGCCAGAACTGCACTGAAACTGGTGATGAGAGAGCTAAGAGGGGGCTTGGAGAGGTCATTGCCTGCAGTGTGAATGACCTGAGTATATGAATGGATAGTTTGAGCCTCAGTATTGTATTGAATTTGTTCACATATCCCCAGTTCTTGGTGTTCCTGTTTGCTACAGAAAGGAATGAATTTGTGGCCTTAAGATCTGATTTCTTGGCTGTGGGTAACAGTGAATGCATGAGGTGGCTCTTCTTAGGGCACAAGCATTTCAACTAGTAGACTGTCAGGTTTATGGGCCCCCAAACATTGGAGTCATCAGTGCAACAGTGGATTGGTGCCAGCCTTCTTCAGACTAGACCTCTTCAGGTCCATTGGACATAGGGTGCATCTACACTGTAGAAATAATGCAATTAAAATGCTGTATCTCTTTCCTATAGAATCCTGGGATTTGTTGTTTTACCAAGGTATTTCGCCTTCTCTGCCAAAGAGTGCTGCTGACTCACAAAAATTACAAATCCCAGGATGCTGAAGGAATAGAGGGCATGCTTCTCAAATTTGCAGATGGCACCAAATTAGGGGGAATAGCTAATAACCCCAGAAGACAGGATGAAAATTCAAAATGACCTTAATAGATTAGAAAGCTAGGCCAAAGCTAACAAAATGAATTTCAACACAGAGGAATGTAAGGTACTACACTTAGGGCAAAAAAAATGAAATGCATAGATATAAGATGAGGGACACCTGGCTTAATGAGACTCTGTGAGAAAGGGATCTAGGAGTCCTAGTAGACCACAAGTTGAACATGAGTCAACAATGTGATGCCGCAGCTAAAAAGACCAATGCAATTTTAGGCTGCATTAATAGAAGTATAGTATCTAGATCAAGGGAAGTAATAGTGCCACTGTATTCTGCTTTGGTCAGGCCTCACCTGGAATACTGTGTCCAGTTCTGGGCACCATAATTCAAAAAGGATGTTGAAAAACTGGAGTGTGTCCAGAAGAGGACAACTAAAATGGTGAACCATGCCCTACAAGGAACGACTTAGGGAACTGGGTATGTTTAGCCTGGAGAAGAGACGGCTAAGAAGGGATATGATAGTCCTATATAAATATTTGAAGGGATGTCAATGTTGAGGAGGGCGCTAGCTTGTTTTCTGCTGCTCCAGAGAATAGGACTTGGAACAATGGATACAAGCTAAGAGATTCCACCTCAACATTAGGAGGAACTTCCTGACAGTGAGAGCTGTTTGACAGTGGAACACACTCCCTCGGAGTGTGGTGGAGTCTCCTTCTTTGGAGGCTTTTAAACAGAGGCTGGATAGCCATCTGTCAGGGATGATTTGATTTTGAGTTCCTGCACGGCAGGGGATTGGACTGGATGGCTATTGTGGTCTCTTCCAACTCTATGATTCTATATGTCTACCACATTCCCTTCATCTAGCAAGCTTGTAATTTTATCAAAAAAAGAGATCAGATTAGTCTGGCATGACTTGGTTTGGAGAAACCCATGTTGACTTTTAGTGATTATGGCATTCCCTTGTAAATGTTCACAGACTCTGTTTAATGAACTGTTCTAGAATCCTTCCCAATATTGATGTCATACTAACTGGGTGATAGTTGTTGGGATCCTCTTTTTCCCCCTTTTTGAAGATGGGGACAACATTTGCCCTCCTCCAGTCTGCTGGGACTTCTCCTGTTCTCCAGGAGTTCTCAAAGATTATTGCCAGTGGCTCTGAGATTACATTTGTCAGCTCTTTTAATATCCTTGTATGTAGTTCATCTGGTCCTGGAGACTTAAATTCATTTAGGTTAACCAGGTATTCCTGTACTTCCTCTTTACTTATTCTGTGCTGCATTTCTCCTATTGTGTCCTCTGCTCCATTTTCCTCAGGTTGAGCACCCTTTTCCTTTTTTGAGAAGACTGAGGCAAAGAAGTCACAGTTTTATTTTATTTTGCAAATTTCTGGCTTGTGTATGGAAAAAAATGGCAGCTATCCCATTGACATGACAGAGGGGATCAATCTGGCAGAAGTTAATTTTCCTGCTTGGTTGGCAATTCTATTCTTTCCTTTCCTATCTTTGTGGACCAGGTAGGTGGAGGATGGAGATGTTCTTGGACTGCATCTCTCAGAGTTGGGTTGTGATGTTGAAGGGTAATGGGCACTGCAGTAAAACAAGACGAGAGGGCCACATAATTCCCCTCCAGTGCTGTAGAATTATTAACTGGGCTTCTTGGATACCATTTTCCTAGCAGTCCAGAGACTGCTGTGCCTTAGTAAGGATAGAAGCAGCCTGGTCTCAAAGTGATCATATAAAGTTGAGTGAATCCCCTCCACACTCCCCCGCTGTGGTTTCCACTCTCTTTTTTGTGTGGTTCATCTTCTGAAGCACATGGTAGGAAGATGTCCTATGAAAATCCCAGTGCGCAAGGGGTCCTTGATTTAAGCAGGTTATGACAGTTTTATGGTTCATCCTCAAGTGAGCTGAGACAGCCCCAGTAACTTTTTAACATCACTTAAGTTCAGTCTCGCAAGTTGCATTAGAACCCAGGGTCCCAGAGGCAAATACAGCAATTGTACAGAGTGCACTAAATCATGGTGCCACTCAGTAACTAAAAGTTCCTAATAAATAATTTTTACAGGGAATGCAGTCCATATATTACAGAGGGCTAGATGCCTACATATTTCAAGCCAATTGTCATATTTGACTAGCTCTCTTTCTACGCAGCCCTGTCAAGACGCCAAATGACTGCTCAAATATGGGAGACCTTTTGGATTTGGCAATCATTAATTTCCCAGAGACTAAATAAGGTTGACTTTTAATGCAAAGCCATTTGTAAGTGAACATGGCACTCCGGCTTGCACACAAAATAAACCAGCGTCCATCGTTTTTCTTGGCAGAGGGAAGTGCTCTGTTGTTACAGAATGCAAATTTCTGTGGTCAAGATACAAGGAGGTGGGTCTTACTGGTTCTTGTTGAACCATCAGATGTTGAGATGTTCACCCTGGCTGTGTCATAATGCTTGGTTTACCGCTTGATATTGGAAGAAATATACACTGCTTTCTATTGGGTAGGTTACTTTTGTGTAGGCCTGGGATGTGAGCATGTGTCCTTCCAGATGTTGCTCTGCAATTCCCATGGTCCTGCACCACTCGTTCTGCAAGCCAAGGATGATGGGAGTTGCAATTCCACAATGCTAGGAAGGAAACACTTTCCCCACATCTCTGACCGAGAAACTCGGGGAACTGGTGGTTCTCAGATGTTCTTGGACTATACTTCCCACCAGTGATCACTACTGGCCATATCAACGCGGAGGGGGTGATGGGAATTAAGGGCCAACAACATCCAGAGACCCATAAGTTCCTCATCCCTGGCTTAGATAAAATTTAATCTTACCTTTTGATACGGGGGAACTCCATATCTTAATGGTACTGTACTCATATTGCAGGGAACCTTTTGAAAGCACATTACAGGTGTACCTCAATTAACAAAGCAGATGTGTTCCTAGGCATGACTGCTTTAACAAAAATATTGGTACCAGAGGCTGAAATAAAATTGAAAGAATAGGGATAGGTTCCTGAACTACAAAAAGAAGAGCAGTTCAACATGTTTCAGCACACGTTGTCTTTAAACCTAACAGTATGCATATGTGAAATGAAACAACCAGATCAGGCAAATCTTGCATAAGTAAATAAAAACATTTTGAACCTTCAAGAGGTCACTTGAAAGCTTTCTCTAAAATGCAGCCAGTGATGACTATTTATTTTCCTCCCCACCAGCCTCCACTTTCTATATAGGTGGCCAAATCTATAGGTTTATGCTTTTAAAAACATATTGGAAGTAGCTGGCAGTAATGTGGGCTCAGGTCAACTGACTTGGACTTGAGTCAGATTCAAGCCACTTTAATGACTTGGCTTGGACTTGGCAAAAACAGCACACAGACTCAACTTGAGACTTGCATATTCTTAATGACTGACTTGCTGGTGCCATTCACTTTGAACAGCAGGCAAGACCCACCCCCAAAGTGCAGGCACAGTTCTCCAAAGGGAATAGCAAATGTGTTAGACAATGGGCTTGAGATGGAAGGATCCTTTGGAAGCTTTTGAAAAACTTTAGAAGGCTCTTCTGATGTGCAGTGGGGACAGGTTGCCAAGCAGACCTCAACCCCTGCCTCAAGCCCATTGCCTAACACACTTGCTGTTCCCTCCAAGAAATGCACCCCACCTCCTTTTTTTCTGTTAGAGGTTGGCTCCCAGACTTGAGACTTGACTTAAAAATATCTAGCAAGGACTTGAGACTCTACTTGAGACTTGAACATTAGAGACTTTAGATTTGACTTGAGACTTGGACTAAAAGACTTGAGTACATCACTGGTAGCTGGTGATGTACTAAAAGACTTGAATACATCACTGGTAGCTGGTGGTAGCTGCATGATGGGGTGAGCTCCTGTCACTAGTCCCAACTTCTGCCAACCTAGCAGTTCAAAAGCATGCAAGTGCAAGTAGATAAATAGGTGCCACTTTGGTGGGAAGGTAAACAGCGTTCTGTACAGTCATGCTGGCCACATGATCACAAAGTTGTCTCTGACAACGCTGGCTGTTTGGCTTAGTAATGGAGAGGAGCACTGCCCGCTACGGTCCGACACGACTTGACAACCTTGTCAATGGGGAATACTTTAACCTTTAGCTGGTGAAGCAGGCTTTCTGCTCTCCCCTTTTCTCTTTGTTTTGCATGTTCATTAAGGGATTCTGGAGGCAACTGCTACTTAGATCACTTGTTGTAAGCAACCGTAGGATCAGCCAAAGTTAACATCCCACTCTTTCTCACATGAAGCTTGATTGCATTCTTTACTGCAACACAAGAATTTATATTTGTGAATGGAAGACTGAGTAAAACTAAAACTGACAGATCCAACCAATCTCAAATCAAGCAACCAAAATCTTAACGTTTTCCAAATGTCAACATTCAGGGAACAAGTGGGCAATATATAAGGCCCAATTGGGAAATTTAAGCAAGAGGTGACTGAATGTAGTTTAAAGTACAATTTGGCTGCACACCTGCCACTGGGGTACATTGGGAGACTCTACATACTGTAATGGTTGAATGAACAGCCTCATACAAAGGGGATCAAATTGCAGTTAGATCCAACATCTTTGTGGGACATTTGGCATTTATGAGATGTACTTTTCTTTCCATTTTTTATTGCATGGCATTCAGTTACAATGTTTTATGCTCTTAGTGTAAGAGAACCATCTCCATAAGCACAAAAGCAGAAACTAGAAACCAAACTATCTGAGCTGATTTAGATGTTTAGGCGAGATACTTTTGTGATGCACGGAGCTGCCAGTGTGGCTCCTTATCTCCTTGTGATGGTGATTCCTGCACCTACAGCATGTGCAAGAAAGAATCTGGGAGAAAATATAGCTCCTTCTCATACCAGGAGGACCTTCCCTTTTATAAAAAGGGAAAACACTGGGATTGGAAGGAGCCTTAGTATTGCATTTCTCCCAGAAAACGTCCATATAATAATCCAGGATGGTATGGGAAGGTGTTAATTGTCAGAGATATCAACCTTAGCATCCCTATCTTCAGTTTAGGCATAGCATGCATTCATGTCATTTTCTATTTTGGTTTTAGGCATACCTTCTGTCTTCCTGCATGAGTTAGCCTGTAGTTAGTCTGAGCTTGTTTGTCCTCCATTTTGTACTCTGCTGTTTTTCTCTTTCATGTTTGAAGATAACATGTTAGTATCATGGGATGTTATAGAACCTTCAGTATTTGTACATAATATTTTCTTTCATACGTTTAACTAAAGAAGACTAATCTGCACTGTAGAAATATTGCAGTTTGATAGTGCTTTAACTGTCATGGCTCAATGCTGTGGAGTTCTGTGTCAGAGAGCTCTGATGCCACAAAAAAACTACAATCCTAGAATTCCATAGGATGGAGCCATGGCAGTTAAAGTGAAGTCAAATTGCATTATTTCTGCAGTGTAGGTGATCTAAGCCTGCTTTATTTAATTGTGAGATATGCAACTGTCTCTCAAATTTCCCAACATTATTTTCAAAAGCAGCCTTAACAATATTCTATTTTCAAAAATGTCCCCTTCCAAACTCCTGTTATTAAAATTAAAAATGAATTCTGCAGGATCAAAACAAAGGGCTACCTAGTGTGACATTTAGCTTCTTTTCAGTAGCCAGCCAATGGAAATTTATTTTTCTGGCGTACAACTTGGTTAGTGAACAAACTAGAATCGGAAAACTGTCACAGGAAAATGTCAGTTGTTTAAAAATAGAAGAGGATGCTTACAATCACTTCTTTACTCCTAGTAAAGGTGGTGGTGGAATACGCAGGAGAATGAACAAGTCCAAATAGAGGAGTGCACAAAGCTACAAGCAGGAAGTCACATGAAGCTTTGTTCTCTCAGGGGCTGTCCACACTGTAGAAATAACACAGTTTGAAATTGCTTTAACTGCCATGGCTTAATGCCGTGGGATTCTGGGAGTTGTAGTTTTATGAGACATTAAGCCTTCTCTGTCAGAGATCTCTAGTGCCACAATAAACTACAGTTCACAGAATTCCATAACATTGAGCCATGGCAGCTAAAGTGGTGCCAAACTGGATTATTTCTGCAGCGTGGATGTAGCCTTTGAGGACTTCTCAGCATTTCTGATTGGTTGTAGCAGGAGAGAAGATGCTAGACTAGATGAACGTTGATGTCACACTGATCCAGCAAAGCTCTTCCTTCACTCTCAGCTAATATGAGAAACCTTACATTTAAGTTGGAGTGCTTTAACACATTTCACATGGTTGTGGGTCGTGATGGGGCTGGCGCTTCTGCACTTCTTCCCATTTCTCTCTCTCTCTCTCTTTTAAACAGTAGGAGGAAGTAAATTTAAACCAGTTCTAGGCCTGTCCTAAATTGTCACTCTGAGCCACTCCCCTCTCTTCACATTATATGGCCAATCCTCCCCTTTTTCTGCCCTCTGATGTTAGAGTAGTGAGGAGCATGGGTTTTTTCTGCCAAAGATTGGGATGAGGATCCTCTATTGAATCTCCTACTTCGAGACTGGATCATGATCTCCATCCTCAAGAGCAGATTACTGTTCCATCCCAAGACTGTTGGAATGCTTTTCTACAGAATGTTGGATTACGCTGTAAATGCACCATTGCTACAATGTGATGGTTTTTGTGTTTTTCCTTTAGTAGGCCACCTCCTTTTCAGGTTCAAAACTTTTCCTCATATTGTACAAACAAGCCTGAAGGTACCTTGCAGACATGTTAGGGTGGCTAATTTGTTATTCTCCATACAGAGCTTTGCAAATAAAGAACGCCAAACAGTGTAACAAATTGGTGGCTACTTACGGACTGTAATCTTGCGTCTCAGGCACCAAGGGAACACTGTTTGCCATCATAACAGAAGATTTGCAGCTAAGGGTGCATGGAGAGGTCAGGCCCTATATTTCTCCAAAGGCATAAAATAATAATAAATATACATTGGTGCAACACACACACACACACACACACACACACACCATTTGGTGTGACTTAAGGCTGTGATCTTTCCTTCCACTTTTCTCTTAACATAAAAAGAGATATACAGTGAAGGTTCATGCTGCCATTCTCACCCACTTGAATCTCACATCACATCAATTTACATTTTAACTAAGGTTCAAAATGGGGTGAGATGGGATGGGGACGCCAGCCTGCTTTCTTTCTTTAAGGTAGACCTAAATCTATCCCATTTCTTTTAATGGGTGTAGCTGACTCTGGCCTGGTGTGAAATGTGTGAAAACCTCATTGGTTTGATCACTGAATGTAACTAGGGTCTTAGGGGCTATACAGACCAGCCAAAAGGGCCAGTTTCAGGGTGGAGTCAAGGCATGGCAACTGCACACCAGCTGGCCCAACTCTGCCCGGATATCGCTGTCATGCCGCATGGCTCACCGCATGGCGGGCAGCGTCAGCATGCTCCCTTGTCGCAGCATACAGACACACTGCACTAAAGGAGCGCAGAAAAGCTGCCACGGTGGCAACAAGGGCAGCTTTTTGCCACTCATTTTTGGAGCGGCAAAGTGCTGGATCAGGGCCATGGTATGCGGCTGCTGCAGCCCCAATCTGGTGCTCCCAGGGGCAGCACAGAGCTACCCCTTAGGGGCTGTTTGTATAGCCCCCTTTATCACACACAGTGTTTAAACCACAATTAAAGTTATAAAATAGCGCCTTTGGCAATACTTATCACATGACATTGCCTCCAATCCGTTGCTGCTGTGCCTCCAAAGCATGGTTAGAGTGCACCTTTTCACTCTATTGTGAAAAGCTCCATTGATAAGCTCCCGATTGTGCTGCAGTGCCATTAATCTTCAGGTGCAATAAGTTCCTCCTGTGGCAATTCCAGCAATGGGCAGTTATGTGGTGTCAGTATCTTCCTTTCCTCTTCCCTTTCTCCTTTGCTATTTCCAGCAGGCTGGTTTTCTTTTTCCCCACTTTGTTTTCTTTTCTTTCATCTTTGTATCACTAAATCACATTGCCATAACTCTGGAACTGCATTATAAATAAAACTAAAAATAAAATGAGAGGAATGCTAGGAAGGACATAGAGCAGGGAAGTGAGGTTAAGGAGGTGTGTGGAAGAGACCATGACGGACCGCTGATGGCAGACATGTCCCCATCATGCTAGTAAAGACATGTGTGATAAGGAAAGCTCCCAAACTGGTTAGTATCCATTTCCCTGTAATGGCAGCGAAAATGAAGATTGTGTGATAAATTCTGGGTAAAATCTTGGGTAAAACTGTGGGGTGTCTTCCCCCACTTTGTTGAGCTAGGGAGACCTAGGTGTTTACCACAAGGGGGGAAATTGGAAGTTTAAATGGCAATTATCCCGTGAAGATAGCACATTCACGATTAAGATTTCACATGATGTCATGATTAAAATACCATTATCCTGGGAATAACCAGGTAATAAACAGCAACAAATCATTCACGGGGAAATCCTGTGAATTATTTGTTGCTGTTTATTGCCTGGTTATTCCTGGGATAATGGCACTTTAATCACGATGTGTGTGAAAATCTTAATCGCGAATGCATGGTTTTAATGAGATAATCACTGTTTAAACTTCCAATTTCCCCCCATATGGTAAACTCCTAGGTCTCCCCATCTCAACTCCCACCGAGCTGGGAGAGGAACCCCCACTATATTCAAAAATTGGAGATTAGAAAAGGGACAGCCTTGCGAATGCATTCCCCACTATCATCTCCAATCAGTTATCAGTGATAATCTTTTTCCATTCTCAATTGGCACTTCCCATAAGCACTGGATATGAGTGATTTGCTCCTCTGCCCTTTCACAGTTGGGGAAAAGGGGCACAGGAATGGGGCTTGGTTCTGAGCCAAAACATTGGATAGAAAATATCCACTCATATATGATATTCCTAAATTTATCATCCTTAGATCCTGAGATTTTGTCCCCCTGTCTGCGAACAGTTGCATGGCCAAATTTCCCTGTTACCAGAGATGGCAACATGTGGCCCTTCAAATACTTTTGGACTGCAGCTCCTATAATCTTTCACTGTTGTCTGTATTAGCTGGATCTAATGGGAGTTATAGACAAAAAAACATCAGCTGGTTCCCAAATGATTTACTCCAGCCCTGTGTTTTGGGACTTCTGGTATGCCTATACCTCTATTGCTCCATTATTTTAAACAATTTGGAAAGAAGGGAGATCAGAGAAAGCTGTTGCATTCTTCCTACAATTTGTCATCTTTGTGCATAATTTTTAGGGAGGTCAGGGAGGTCTTGTGCTATTTTTCTTCTTAGAGTGCATCTTCAATGTAGAAATAATGCAGTTTGGTGCCACTCTAACAGCCATGGCTCCATACTACAGAATCCTGGATTTGTAGTTTTGTGGGGCACCACCACTCTTTGGCAGAGAAGGCTAAAGACCTTTTAAAACTACAAATCCCCAGATTTCTATGGAATGGTGCTACTACCTTTAAAGTGGTGCCAAACTGCATTAGTTATAGAGTGTAGATGCACCCTAAAGCCAGTTTTGGGATTTGTAAATTAACCTACACATCCTTGTGTGTAAGAGGAGGATGCATGTGCATGGACTGAATGCAGGGATTGCAGCATGCTTTCCTGTTGAACCCATGGTTGGCTTTGGAACTGTGATACGCAGACTCACACTGGACGTTTTCACACGGGGCTTTAGGAGGACTCAATCCTACCTCCGTCCGGCCCCACTCCGGCTCCATTTCCAGCTTGTTCACACACGCGCGGCGGCAAACCCCGCCCCTTCCGGTGCCATCCCTGCGTCCGTCCAGCTTTTCACTCCGTGTGTTCAAACGCACGGAGCCCTAAGTCCGGCGTCACTCCGGCAGAAAGGCCTCTAATTCCGGCTTCAGCGGCGGAAAGATAATTCCGGGTGGCAAAAGGAATTAGCCTGCTGCCGCCGGAGCCATTCCGGAATCAGCGGCACGAGCCGTTCCGGAATGGCTCCAGCTGGCTTTAGGGACCCCCGTGTGAAAATGTCCATTGTGTGAGTTGTTTGCCTTCAAGTCCTTTCTGACTTATGGTGACCCTAAGGTAACCCTATCACATGGTTTTCTTGTCAAGTTTCTTCAGAGGGGGTTTGCCATTGCCATCCTCTGAAGCTGAGAGCATATGACTTGCCCAAGGTCATGCAGTGGGTTTACAACAGACAGGAACCCCCCCCCCCCCCATATATGCAATTTGTTTATTGAATGTCACCTTTCTGCCAAGCCAGTTTACATTTTAAAATAATGATTTTCAGAGAATTTATTAGATTTCTGTACTGCCTATCTGCCAAACCACTACATTTCAGAATGATGGCTTTTAGTCAAAGGGATGGGATATAAAAGAGAAAAGGGACTGTGAGATAAAAGGAAAACAGATGCAATGGCAATTTGCTGTTATGTGCTTTACCGTTGGCTCTGACCTGTTCCTAGGGTTTTCTTGGCAAGATTTGCTCAGAGGGGGTTTGCCATTGCCTTCCTCTAAGGCTGAGAGAGTGTGACGCATGAGGTCACCCAGTGGGTTTTCATGGCTGGGTGGGGATTCGGACCCTAGTCTCCCATAGGAATATTCCAACACTCAGACCACTACACCACACTGGCTTTTTCAGCCTAACCTATTTCACTGGATTTTTACCAGGCTAAAAATAAACCACTTGAGCTGCTGCTGCTGCTGCTGCTGCTGCTACTGTTGTTGTTGTTGTTGTTGCTGTTGTTGTGTGCCTTCAAGTCATTTCTGACTTATGCCAATCCTAAGGCTAAGCTGTCTTTTTTTTTTTTGGCAAGACTTGTTAAAGAAGGTTGGCCATTGCCTTCCCCTGAGACTGAGAGAGAGAGTGATTTGTTCAAGGTCATCTAGTGAGTTTCCATGGCCAAGTGGGGATTCGAACCCTGATCTCCCAGAGTCCTAGTTCAACACTCAAACCACTTACACCATGCTACATCAGATGATTCTAGGAGAGCTAAACAGCAGCTGGCTCCAGCCAGACCAAACAAAGTAGGGAATGTTTAGAGGGTTTGATAAAAACAAAACAAAACACCACCTCTAATACTTTTTCACATGTTCCTGCACAATGAATTGTATTGTTCTTTTATTAAATTAATATCCTGCCTTTCTTTCAGTATGGGACACCCATATTCCTTTATGATTTCAGGAGAACAAAGGGCATGCAAAGGAATTGAAGGAGGAGCTACCTCAGGTTAGTTTGCTACCTGAGATTGAAGACAGTTGATAGTTGTATCCAGAATATTGGGGAATTCTTTGAAAGAGATGTCGTTGCCTGTGGTGTGGGTATTCACCTTACCACCAGTGTTGATAAACAGGTTTTACAGAGTTTTGTAGTCTTTGAACAATCTGCAGAAACTGTTTGACCAGAGGTGACAGGATGATGAAAGAAATCTGTGTTTACATCATGGAAAACAATGCTGCTATCACACCATCTTGAACTTGTAATCCTTGGTTTGAAGGCATAGGAAGCAGCCATTCTACTGAAGCTAAGGTCGTTATCACACGTGGGCCAGTTTCGTTGTTAAAGAGATAATAAAGTGGAAATGAAGCATCCCGAAAAGAAAGCGAAAATAGAGCTTAATTACGCAAAAGCTTTTCACACGTAATTACAGTAATAACGGAATTAAGTTAAAAGTGAAAAAAAGACGTTTTTAACTTTCATACACAAGTGAAAAGAACCCGTACATGTACTGGAAATGGGTGTGTTTCGTGACCAGACTCCTCCTTTTTCCAGGGCGGGTTCTGCATTTCCCAGGAGGAAATGTCAGACTGTCCTACTTTTGGGGTCATGTCCTCCTGCACAGGTCCTAACCCCCTTCAGTTGGGGTTAGGACCTCTCAAGAGAGCAGAGGAGGAGGAGGAGGAGGAGGCTGGAAAGGCAAGGCAAGGCAAGGAAAGGCAAGCCGAGGCAAGGGAGGGATTGAGAGGGGGAAACTGGAGGTAGCTCCCATGCCCCCCCCTAAGCCTTTCCCCTTTGTAGGACCTGCAGGGCAGAACTTCATGGTGAGATGGAGCTCCAAGTTGCTCCACAAGCACACCCCACACTTGCACCCACATCCCCCCACAGCTGCTGCGAGGGAAGCCTTCATTCCCCTCCTTTTCCCTCTATCCCAAATGCCAAACTTCTCCTCCGTCCCAAACTTTTTTCTCCTGGGCTGCCTTCCCTTCCCTTCCCTGGCACTGAGAAGGAGCCCAGGACTCTCCCTCCCTGGAGGCCCCTCCTCCTCCTCCTCTTGGCCCTCCTCCAGGTTTTAAAAGAGAATTGTCCGTGCGTATTTGCTTTTCACATTACAGTAAATGCGAAATTACTGTAATTTCGCAAATGCATTTCCTCTAAACTCCCAAAATTAAAAAGATCTCGGATAATACCAGTTTCTGTCCACTTTCTGACCAGTTTCTGTGCGACGTCATGTGAAATCGTGAGGCGCAAATTCAGTTTTTGTTTGGGATTTGTGTGGATTAACCAACAGATTTCCCCCGTGTGATAACGTCCTAAGCAAGGTTGGATCTAATGGGTGTTTAGATGGGAAACTTCGAGGGAAAAAAACCCAGCTGGATGCCTGTGGGTGTTCTGAGGGGAGAAGTTAGTTACATGTTGTTTTTTTAAAATAATAATAGAAAGGCTTTTTCCAGTTGTAGATCTTGGACTAAATACTGGTATGCGTTTACCAAGCTTTGTATTGCTTGCAACATTTTCTTAGCATTTCAGTGAAATTCCTTTCTTTCTTTTTTTGAACTAATGGGAAATTAATAACTTAACTCATGCCTGCTTCTCCATGACAAAGGCAGAAGTCCAAAGAAGTCCAAATGCAAGGCTACTGGGTATGCTGCCAATGTTATATGAAAATTAAATTTGTTAGAGTTTGTAAAAGTACATTTTTTTAGGATTGCAGCTCCCAGAAACAGCCTTCCTCAGCTAGACTGGCCAGTGGGTGGAGAGATTCTGGGAGTCATCCAAAAGAACTAACTTTTCCAGACTGCATTTGACCTCATGTGATCTGAAGTTTCTCCAGGACTGTGTGTGGGGAGGAGGTGCAAGATTCTCAGCCTGGAAAGGCCATCTCTGTGTGCCAGTGAGACAGTGAGGTCATTGTGATCTGCTCTTCAACTTAAGCTCCATATCCACACCTCAAACGTCATCCAAGCTGTGGTACTTTCACTTGAATTATGATGATTGTACTCCTCCACAGCTGTATAAATACTCTGAGTATGTTTATCCGGCTGTACAGGTGTGTTTCTATAATGGAAAGCTCTGTGCCAATGCCCTGGGGCAGTCATTTGACACCACTGGTGCTACCTGATGCTGTGAGAAACTCACAGTATGTAGACTCTGACAGATTTATAGGTCACAATCCAGGGTATTCAGAGATCCAGCCGTAATCACCGTATAATAATATTCATGTACATACTTGAGCATTGGATTGTAGCCAATGTGATTAACAGCCATTTCCAAGCCACTATCACCACTGGACTCTGTTAGACAAGAAAGGGGCAGCCTTCTTTCCCATTCCTTTGTTTGGCCTCTTAACACTCGCTATGGCATATCTACAGGCATCCCGCCTGGGTGCTGTGCTTTGGTACATGACTGCAAACATGGACATGAAGGCAAGAACACTCAGGTGAACAATCTGGTGTGTACGTGTTGGGGAGGGAAATGTGTGACCCTCAGGTGCTTTTGGACTTGAAATTTCATCAATCTGAAGTAGCAGAGCCAGAGGTCAGAGATGATGAGAGCAGTAATTGAATAATATGTGAAGGTCCATAAGTTGTCCATTCTTGTTATGGAGCTTTGTAAACACTGGGTTTTATCCAGAGTTGTTGTTGTTGTTAACTATCCTGGGTTTGGCCCCAACTCAAGGCAACCCTGTGGATGAGACATCTCCAAGACCCCCTATTCTCCACTGCTCTGCTTAGGTCCTGAAAATTCAGGCCGATGACCTCCCTGATTGAATCTATCCATCTGATGAACAGTTTTCCTCTCTTTTAATTACCTTCTACTTTTCCTAGCATTATTGTCTTTTCTAGTGAGTCGTGCATTCTTATGATGTGGCCAAAATATGACAGCCTCAGTTTGATAGTCTTGACTTCAAGGGAGAGTTCAGGCTTGATCTGTTCAAGGACCCATTTGTTTGTCATTTTGGCTATCCACAGAATCCTTAGCACTCTTCTCCAGCATTGCATCTCAAATGAACTGATCCAGAGTTAGGGCCTAAGCAGACTGCCAGAAATAGTGCACATTAAATTGAGGCACTGCCCTGGCTCAGTGCTAGGGAATCATGGGAACTGTAATTTATTGTGGCACCAGAGCTCTCTGACAGAGAAGGTTCAGTGTCTCAGAAAAAAATACACTTCCCATGATTCCCTAGCACTGAGCCAGGGCAGTGCCTCAATTTAATGTGCACTATTTCTGGCAGTCTGCTTAGGCCCTAAGTCATGTTTAAAGTGCCCCCCATTCAAATCAGCGAGCCATAAAACAGGAAAGTGCAATGTAAGTTCCATTGATTTCTGTGAGTGTAATCTATACAGTTTATCACATGAGTAGCAAAGTTCAGAAATCCAATGCAGAAAGGGGGTTTAAAAATCTGGAGGAAAAAAAACACCCACAAAAGCGGGTTGATTTTCACACAATGGAGT
Source organism: Phrynosoma blainvillii (assembly GCA_026167975.1). NCBI lineage: Eukaryota > Metazoa > Chordata > Lepidosauria > Squamata > Phrynosomatidae > Phrynosoma > Phrynosoma blainvillii. The sequence continues at coordinate 197,322,867 of JANUYF010000002.1, forward strand.
TTATCACACAAGGGAAATCCCGTGCGGAAATGGGGCTTTAAATTAGAAAGAAGAAAAAACGCAAAAGCGGTTAGATTTTCAGGTGACGTCGCTGTTAAAATGGAGTTAAAATGGGGTTGATTCAAATGGAAACTCGTCAAAAACTGCTTCTTTTTACTTTCGGGATTTTCTGAAAGTAAAAAGAAGCAGTTTCTGACTACTTTCCATTTGGGTTAACCCCATTTTAACTCCATTTTAACAGCAACGTCGTCTGAAAATCTAACTGCTTTTGCGTGTTTTTCCCCCCAGTTTAAAGCCCCGTTTCCGCACAGGATTTCCCCTGTGTGATAAACTCCAATGTCAGGGTTAATGAGCATTAACGCAGCATTAACCCACACAGAAAGTCGACAAAACCTGCTCATTTTTACTTTTGGGATTTTTCCAAAAGTAAAAAGGAGCAGGTTTTATCTAGTTTTTGTTCGAGTTAACACTGTGATAATGGTCATGAACCCTGATGTTGTGTGAAAATCAACCTGCTTTTGTGGGTTTTGACGACTTTCTGTTTGGGTTAACCCCCAACGTTGTCTGAAAATCTACCTGCTTTTGTGTTTTTTTTCCAGTTTAAATTCAGTTTCTGCATGGGATCCATCCCATGTGATAAACTCCTATGTCTGGGCACAACCCATTAGCAGAGATCTTGTTGAGATCAGGCACAGCATAATAGACTGCCTACAATAAATAAGAGGCTGTCCTAAGATTGGCCAAACAGTTTTTGGGCTGCCTTGGTATATGAGAAAAACACAAGCACTTTCTTGGGGGAAGCAAGAAAATTTCCTTCACCCTGCCTTAAGCAAATACTAGCCTCATTTGGGCCATTTTCTGAAGCTAAAAGAGTTTATTTTTAAAAAAGGTTTTACAGTATGGGGACATTGGAATTTTGATTTGCCTAAAGTTGATATCCTTGTCCAGGGATGGTGTTGGCTTCTAGTTATTTCTCTGGAAAGCTATGCTTGCCAGGGGAACTGTTTTCTTCATCAGAAGACGGTGCTGCTCCTTCCATTGGGCTCAATTCCAGAATGAGGCGAAGCAGAATGAATTGACATTTTGTATTCCTTCCATCATCTGTTAACCTCAGCAACTGAGACTGCACAGTTATCAAGTCTGCTTGCCAAAAAGGAGAGTGAGCCTCGCCTTCCATCATCTCCCAGGTCTTGGTTATTTATTTTTATACATCTGTGGTATCAAATAGTGCTGATACTCAGCAAAGCTGCTTGGAAAAAGGTCACCTGCCCCTTCCCTCAATGTGTTTTAACTTTGCCTTGTTGGGTAAACCAACAGTCCTTTCAGCTGTGACTGGGGATGTGGGATGAGGAAGCTCATGAAAGTAGGAGTTCTGTCTTCCAAAATGTCAGAAAAGGAGGAGCCTATGGCCTGATGGGTTCCAGCAAACAGGAAGGGGAAAACACTGACCTGAATAGATTCGACTTTTCTGCTAAGGAGATAAACCTCCCTCTTCTCACTCAGGAGTTCTTGGCAGCAGGATGGCTAAAAACCTAAGCCAGAGAACTGCTATCAATTCAGTGGATGCTGCAAGGGAAATGTGAACTATAGCCAAGCAATAGTAATGGACGATGCTATCAGCACTAATTGTGACTTTGCTTCATGGTGCCTCAGGTTTTGTTGTTGTTGTTGTTGTTTTTGAGGGGAAGATTGTTGTAATCCCACCAAATACACTTCAGTCTGTTTTGTTTTGGGGGTTTTGGGGGTTTTGGGGTGGGAAACCTTTACACCTCTGGATGTTTTGGCTTTCAGCTTCCATAAACCCATGCATTCAGCGTGACTGGTGGTTCCTGAGAATCAGTACAAATCTGGAGAGACACAGAAACTCTGTACCTTGATCAAAGTACAGTTTGCCATCCTTATCCATGGATTTATTATCCACAGTTCAAGCATCCATTGTTTGAAAATAATTTTTAAAAATTATAAATTCCAGATACCAAACCTTGATTTTCCATTTTATATAAGGGACACCATTTTGCTATGCCATTATATTTAACAGGACTTGAGCATCCATGGATTTTGTTATCCACAGGGGGTCCTGGAACCAAACCCCAGCGGATAACAAGGGTCCACTGTATCCACTGTGGTGATATCTTCATTAGGCCAATCTGAATGCACACAATTTCTCACAATTTCTCATACTAGCTCATAAAGATCTCTGGGCAAAGATGGCAATATATATATATGGTAAAGTTATTCCCTGTTGACAAGGTTGTCAAGTTGTGTCTGACCATAAGGGCAGTGCTCATCTCTGTTCCTAAGCCGAAGAGCCAGCGTTGTCAGAGACTACTCTGAGATCATGTGGCCAGCATGATTGCACAGAACGCTGTTTACCTTCCCACCGAAGTGGTACCTATTTAACTACTTGCATTTGCATGCTTTCAAACTGCTGGGTTGGCAGAAACTGGGACTAGTGACAGGAGCTCACCCTATCATGAAGCACCCAGGCCTCAAACTGCCAACCTGCCAATCTTGCAAGCAACAGAGTCAGTGTCTTAGCCTCTTGAGCCACTGTATGCCATATTGCAGAGAAAGAAAATTGACATTGTTAGAGTCACAGGTCTGCATCTTGCTGCTTGAGGTGTTAACCACTGGTATGATGTGCCTTCTGGTTGGGCTAATAAAGGCATCACCACAAGGAAAATTTTAGATTCTAGATTTTATGGTACAAAGAGTCACCCCTCATATATAGAGAAGTGGAGAAATTTAACAGAGTTTGAATGTTTCTATACACAATGCAAAAATTATACAGCTGCTTTTGTACCATCTCTTCTCAAAAAGTTTGTTTTCATTCTTCTCCCTATCATTGACACAATATTGGGAAGACATATCTGGGGTAGCTGTGTTGGCCATGTAGCAAAATACAATAACATCCCAAATCCACAAAACACTGATACCTTTATAGGGCCAACGAAAATGCACAAAATGCATGTTGCAAGCTTTCAATGTTCCACTTCTTCATCAGGCAAAGATGTTTTAAAAAATCATACAGGAGAAAAAATTATGACAATATTAGTCACAAGCCTGCATTTTGTCAAGATGTGGCTGTTCTCAGTTCAGGTGGTATTGGAGGGACATTCAGGCAGACATGCTCCTCTTTCTTCTGGCCATGTGGGTACTCCAGGAAATAAAATTTTAAAAACTCCATTAGCAAGACAAAAAGAAATCCTCCTTTTGAAATCCAAGTGGCCTCTGTCTTTTGTGAAGCTAGAAACCCCTTTGTTAGGCAGAGAGAATACTGGAAAAAGAAACTCTGGTGAAACAACTTTGTTTGGTATTCCATAATTTAGATTTGTATTGTTTTTCATCTTTATTGTTAAAAGAATTCAGTTTTTTGTGGATACCCACATCTTGCAATCCTCTTTGCTCATTTCTCTTTATGCACAGTTTTCTCATCTGATGCTCTTCTCATATCTAGCCTTCCCTTCCCTTCAAAATGTCTCAGAACTCATCTCCCCACCATGCTTGATCTTGCTGCTTAATTTTTTCATTTGTTTTTTAAAAATAGTTCAACATTCACAAAATGTATTTCTTTTCCTCCTGTTCACATTCTTCTTTGGATCTTAAAAGTCTCTTGTTCAAGGGCAGACAACTGTGGCAGGTCTGGGGGCCACTTTTATGCGCCTGGGGCCCTCTGGGGTGGAGGGCAGATGGACTTCCAAATATGCCAACAAACAAGCTCAGAGGTAACTGGAAGTCCACTTCTGATTTTTAAAGAGAGAGCCAGAGATCCTGCATTGGTCACAAAGACAAGATGTGTGGCTTTGCTCCATCTCCCAATCTGATCCCCAAATCCTATTTTAAAATCCACTCAGACACACTGAATGATAGAGCTCTGTGGTGCTGGGGAGTGGAGCAGTGGAGAAGGATGTGTCCAGCTCCCTCCTGAAGAAACAAGTAGAAATGGACACCTGTGGGGTCCTCTTGAAACTCCTTGTTACACCTGAACTCACTGGCAGGAGGGAGATAGACACATCATCTTTCAGCTCCCCACTCACCAGTGCCACATTTCTTGCTCAATATGGCTGACTTGATTTTAAGGTAGATTTTTTTTGGGGGGGGGGAGCATTTGAGTTCTGCTAATGGTGCCGTAGTTGGAAATGTAAATATCCAACAGTTACAAAATCATTAGCATATAGCTTTCAACATCAGCCCTAACAGGATGCCTGTCAGGCTTTTTAAAATGTTAAATAGTTAGTGGGAGGGTATGCTTAATAGGTGAATTGCAGCTCCTGGAGGCTTCATGGAGAGGGAACTTGTTTCCCCCCTTTTTAGTCAGAAGAATTTGGGGAGCCTGGAGGGCTCAGGGGCTACAAAAACAGCCTTAGGAAGGTCCTCTGAGGTAATCTGATCCAATCCCCTGACTAGTGCAGGTTTTGCAGAGCAGGGTGCAACTGCAGCATCCTTGACAAATGGCCAGGCAGTCTGTGCTGAACTGCTTCATCTCTGCTTCTTTCAGACTGTGCACATGCAGGCAGGGATGGTCTTTAAATGTGTTTCTACACAGTGAATAACACATTTTAAGTTTTTTAAATGAGCACCACTACCATCATCACACATCACCCCTTGCTTGGATTATAGCACAGGCTGATAAAAGTGCAGATGGGTTAGCCCTTGCCTGACAATGATGCCCTGACACTTCTATATTATGGAGCATATCAGATTGGAAAGAACCCGCTCTGCCTCCACCCCCCAAGTGGAGTCAGCTTATCCTATCCCAGGTCTGGGGTACTGCTTCCATTATTCTATGGCATTAGAAATATTGGAAAGGTCTGACAAAAGTTGCAGTCCAGCAACATTTAGAGAGCCGCATGTTTCCCACTGTTCTTCTTTGAAAAAGCTAAGAATGCCAAAGAACAGGCTGAGTCCATTATTTCCAAGTCTTGTGCCTTTGGATGTAGATGGATTTCATTTCTCAGAAGTTCAATGGTCAGGGATTTATGGCACTGCAGTCTGGAAACATCTGGGGAGGAAAGTAGGGAAACCAGTGATTCAACCAGCGCTGTACTAATTATTATTTCCTAATGTTTATCCATCTAGTATCTGTCCTTCAACCTTCTTCATCCTGGTGTCTCCTAGATATTTTTGATCTCAACTTCTATCAGCCCTTCTCCACATGGTCAATGGTCAAAAATGCTTCACACATCTGGAAGGGACCAAGCTGGAGGCAGCTGCCTTTTATCTTTGCAAAACCTTATAGGAGGCTTTGGGTCTACTGCATCAGCCCCCTCTCCCCACCACCTGTGCAATGTTGTCAAGTGTAACCCTATACATACACAAGTATTGGACTGTGCTCTTGCACTCCAGGTTAAAGGAGGGTGGTGATGACCTCACCATCCAAATATGGCAGACTAGCACGGAGCTCTGATCCCCATCTTTGCAGGTTTTAAAAGGAAAATGGCATGCAGAAATGCATAAAACTGAAAATGTGAAGAAATTAATGGGGCGCAAGCCCAAGCATGCAAAGAGCGCCACTTAAAACCATATTTTTCTCTTGGTCCATCTTGTTAAATTCAGCTTAATCAGAAGACGAGGAAAAGACAGAAACAGCACAATATTCGAAAGAGAGGAAGAAAGGAAGAAAAAGATAAAGAAATGAAAAAGCAAGTGGCAGAAAAGACAACTGGATCTTTCTTGACAACACAACAGGTTAGCTGAACTAACTTAAATATTATTTAAATCAAAATTGGCAAGAATCCATAAGACAATCAAGAATTACTGACCAGACAAGTCAAGTCAAGGACGTAGCAAAAATGGCATGAGAAGCCTCTGAAATGACATCTCCAAATTAGCATTCCAGCACTAAAAAAGGAAATTATAGCAGAGAAATCTTCAGGATTGTATAGAAGATCTTAAAAATGGAGGTTAGTGGCTAGATTTGAGAGTCAGAGAGAAATTTAAGGACTTAGCTGAAGAAGCAACATGATACTATTTCTAAATGTCACTATTTTGATGCACTCTTTCCAGAACTACAAATCAAAGAGGAAGCAATTGAGAAAGTCCACAGAACCTTCACACTGTGTAGGGTGATGATGTCAGCCACAACACATAGGTATAAGAGCAGCACTTTGAAAAATTTGTTTGTTTGTTTGTTTGTTTGTTTGCTTGACATCTCCCACCTTTCTCCCAAAACTCAGGGTGGTATACATCACAATTAAAGCAGGTGCAGTTGAAAACAGGTCAAAGATAAATGGAGAAAACATTATGATGTTACACCATCAATTAAACCTCCAAAAAACCCAAAATCAAGTATTTCGTTGAGCATTTAAATACCGTGGCAATTAGATATGGTGGAATATTTCCTTTTAATGTATTTGTGATTCACAACAGCATTCAACAACAGGTGAAAAGACTCTCCCAGACCTCCTCACCTGGCTTAGTTTAAGGGGGGTTGCAGACTGCCAGAAATAGTGCAAATTGAGTCCACTTTTAGGGTTAGGGTTAGTGCTAGTGCTAGGGAATCATGGGAATTGTTTTTTTTCTGAGAGATTGAGCCTTCTCTGTCAGAGAGCTCTGGTGCCACAATAAAATACAGTTCCCATGATGCCCTAACCCTAACCCTAACCCTAAAGGTGGACTCAATTTGCACTATTTCTGGCAGTCTGCAACCCCCCTAAAACCAGAAAGTGCTGAAGACACAAATAAAGCGATCTCAAAAGTGGATCAGGACATGCAACTAGATGAATACAAAATGAAAGCAAGAAAGTCCAGCCAGGTGGACATGACTTAGGCAGAAGAAAGTGACACCATCCGACCAAAATGCCAATTAAAGGGATCCTCAATACCACAGCAACTTTCATTACAGAGAACTACTGAGGACATTGTGTTAATCTCTTGTACATAATGTAGAACAGCATGCTAAAATAACTGCAACAGACAGAGTGAAGAAAGGAGGGTGTGATGTTCACAAAAGGTAAAATGAAGTGAGAGGGTGTGGACATAAGTACAGGAAATGTCAGATGATCCATGTACTACATCGGTTATAGGAACATTCATGGGAACATTATAAGTTACTGTTAAGCACAAATGCTGGTTGTTATGAGAAAACTATACTACTGTGACATGGGGAAAGAGGGAGGGAGAGAAGGCTACGTATCTACAGTCCTTATTAAGAAATACTGGTGCAAAGATAAGCTATCTGAATCATGAGAAAGAAAAAGTCCCATGTAGGGGGAAATGACATGATATTGTTCTGTTTATACTGTTTGTTCTGTATAAAGCTTACCATTGGCATACTGTAGAAAATGGACTCAAAGATGAGGAAAGAACTTAAATGTACTATTATCAACTAATGTACAGGAGACCATTAAGACTATGTTCTTGACATAACAGAAACAAAGGTAATCTATAATCAGTGCAAGGGGGCATTCCAAAAAAAAGGGCAGATTCCAAACACTTCCAGATCTGGAGAAGTAGTGATTTTTTTCAACAAAGGAATTTAATAGAAAAGGGGAAGACATATTTAGAGATCCAGATGGAAGATACATTTTGATTACCGTAGTTGTCTGTGCTGATTACTCAATCACAATTCTGTGCTAAATAAATTAATAAATGAATCAGAGTATTGCTGGTGGGGGTAATTCAGTCTAACTAGTAATCAGAATGTAGACACTAGGGGGCCATGCACAGAAGGCAAATGATAAGCTAAATTAAAACAAAAGTTACCAATATTTTTAAAATGTAACCTACTAGATAGCTGGTGATCTCTGAAACTATCCAGAGAAAGTGATTATACCACAGTTTGAATAGATGTAAAATTGATTCTATATTTCCCCCCAATAAACATTGGAATAGATTCTATATTAATTTCCCAACCATTCTCTCAACATTTAGTTAAAGTACACATAAAATCTATACAGCTTTAGATCAAGGTCTTATATCTCCAACAATTATATTAATTATTTTAAAAAATGGAATATGTTTTCATGCAGTTTCAACCAAATTTTATTGCAAAAGCAAAACAACAACAACAAAAAAAAAACAGTGAGCAGAGTAGAAGACAAAATAAAGCAATATTTTGAACAGAATATTACAAATTAATTGCATTTTGAGTACTATGGCAGGTAATGAAAACAGTAACATAGGACTTGCTGTAAGTGAAATCATATTAAGTAAGAAAATAAAGAGACTTAAACAAAAAATGCTATATGATATTGTTCCATTAAAGACAGCATGAGGAAAAAATAAATGGAAAGCTGCTCATGCCAAAAGCAAAATCATAATACCACAGCATTATGTTTTTTAGTGTTATGAATTTGGGGACAAAAACTCAAAAATACATTTGAACAGAATCAGAAAACAAAGATCCAAAAAGGTTTTTTTTTATATAGATACACTTGGTACAAGTAAAGAACACAAGCAATTATCTACTAATGAAAATATAAGCAATGAATTTGAAAAAAATGTTTAATTCACGGTACTCCTCAAATAAACCAATTGTTGATAAAATCAGGCAATACTTGGGTAAATAATAATTATATGATTTATTTCTAGCCCACCTATTTCCAAATGGAAGAAAGGTGGGTTACAAGCATAAAATTAAAAGAATACAATAAGAAAACAATAATATAGAAGTTGCATAAAAATCAAATACACGGGGGAGGGCTATTCTGGGAAGGCCTGTCAGAAGAGATCCATCTTAAGTGCCTTTTTAAAGGTTGTTAAGGTGGCGATGTGACGGATGTCCTCCGGCAGGTCATTCCATAACCTAGGGGCGGCAGTCGAGAAGGCCATCTGGGTTACTGCAGCAAATCTAGATTTTTTAGGCTACAGAAGATTTTTCCCAGAGGACCTTGTGCAGGGTGGATTGTGTGGAAAAAGGCGCTCCCTCAGGTAGTCAGGACCCAAGCCATGTAGGGCTTTAAAGGTTATGACCAACAACTTGTACCATGCCTGGAAACTAATTGGCAGCCAATGTAAAGATTTTAAAACAGGTGATATGTGGTCAGTTCTAGATGTCCCTGCGACCAGTCTAGCTGCCATATTCTGTAGCAATTGAATGTTGTGGTGGTAAAAGTGGTGAAAAATGAAACCTGTTACTATTGTACACCAAGCATATCTACAATGATAAAACAGCAGATGAAATTACGGAGGAAAAATAAAACTAAGTAGATTGAACAGAACAAAGCTCTTGACAAAGCTGCTTTCTTGTGGTAGATTTCAACAAGAAATTTGAACCGTTCCCTCTCTCCGCTTTGTTTTATTCATTAAAATAGTACATAATGATGAAAACATTTCCACGGGAATCACTGCAAACTGATTAGCTGTGCTGCCTAACCAATCAGGATTAATCAAAGATCAAAAATATTAGACCCTAACTATGCTTATTAAATATAATTAATTAAAACATAACATAAACCTGGCAATTGTATCTCTTGAGGCACTCTAAGCATTCAGTACATTAGATTTTTTAAAATAAAAATAAACTATAAAACAGCAAAGTAACTTTTTAAATAATTAATTTTAAAATTCAAATTAAACATCTTTATTATATTAAACAACCTACAAAAAGCTACTAACTGCAATTTTGTTCATTATCTTTTTCTCTTTGTAGAGGTGGGACCAAGTCAGATGAGTACAGGCAGACATGTTTAAAACATGTTCTTCGAAAGCAGTTAGAATCAATTCAGTCCATCTTTTGAAGAGGCATAGGCATCAACTGGGGAGAGAAACAATACTGATGATTTTTACTCTTGTCATTTTTTTTCTTAGAATGACTGGCTAAAATCCTAACAGATAATGGAAATATTAAGAAATCACACTTAATGGCAACCAGGACCAATTCTTCCTGCTTGCACATGCTATTGCCTTCTTTTGAACAAGGCCAAAAGACTTATTGTACAGAACTGCAGAACCTGAATGTTGGAAGAGTTTCCCAAGAGGGTTCGCTTAGAGGGATTGATGTATCTTTGCATTCAACGTCTTTTTGAAAGCCTCCAGTGAAGGAGAGCTCACCACCCTCTGAGACAGATAGATCCACTATTGCACAGTGATAACCATCAGGAAATTCTTCCTAATGTTTAGTCAGTTTATCCTTTTTGTAATTTGGACCTATTGCTTTGGCTCCTACCCTCTGGAGCAGCAAAAGACATGCTTGCTTCTTCTTCTCTATGTGAAAGTCCTTCAAATTTTAGAAGATGGCTATCAAATCAGTCATCTCTTAGTCATCTCTGCCATGCTAAACATATAAGAGATTGCATTATACCTCCAGAAAAATTCCTCATAAGGCTTTGTTTCCCTGTTCTGAACATGTTTCATCTTGTTGATAAACTTCTTAAACAGTTGTGCTCAGAACAGGACACAGCTTGGGAAGCATAAGGGCTCCAGATAAACCATGGGGCATTTAATATCCTGAGCATAAATATAATCAGGGAACTGTAAACACAAATATAGGAGGAGGAGGAGAGAAATCAAACTATTCCACAAAAGTGTAAAATATCAAGAATCTTTATATCTAGTAAACTTATAAAGAAAATCACACTTTACATAACCAAATGGGCAAATTAAAATTTGCAATGGATAGGAAAAATAGCTGATAAAAACCCAGTGAATTTATCCTAGTTTCTTCCTGTTAACTTCTGAAAAAAACTGACCAAAGCTTCTAAACTCATTCAAGCACAATGATTAAAAGGCAAGGCTAAATAAAAACACATTATATAGGAATCCTAGCCATGTTAGAAAGGGAATTCTTAACTTGCAATTATAATATATTATAATATGACGTTTTTCAATTGAAAGAGCTAGTGGCAATTATCTGTAATGGTCTAGCTAAAACATAGCTAAACATAGAACATAAATCTGCTATTGTTCAATACAACAAAAATCCTCCTATCTTTATTAAAAAACAAAAACAAAATGTTGAAACCCATGGACCATATATTTCTGGAATTAATTTACAACATGGAAGGAGATTTTTTTCTTTTTTTCTTTTACAAAAATCTCTTCCCCTCCATCTCTGCTCATTTGCCTTCTGCTTTATCCTTTGTTTTTCTTTATGACATTAAAAAAAATCACCATGGGAATTTCCCAGCAAGAATCAGAGAAAAATGCCTTAAAATCAGTACACTGATGATGCCTGAGTCTAGTAAAATCTATCAGAATTTATGGCACACTGATCCCCAAATGCTGGGAGGGATGTGCTGAATTAAAAACCTATGTCAACATGTGGTGAGACAGTATAGTAGTAATGTCATTCTGGAAGAAAACAGCAACAATAGCAAAACAATGGATTTGGCAAGATAATAAAACATACTACATGATATTGGACTGAGTTGCTCCTTTTGAGCTTGCAAATGCCAGGCAAGTTATAGTTGTTATTTTTTTTTAAATGATAGAAGACAAAGGTGACTATTTCAATAATAAGGTAAATAGTTAACAGAATATTTCAATATTTCAACTGTCTATGGACAATTGTTTTTGTGGAAAAACTAAGAAAACAAGTGAAAGCGATAAGGACAATAAAATCCAATGCATATTTTGTTCACTGAATAATAATACATTTTCATCTCTTGTGCTGACCGAATGGTCGTAATAAAGAAATTAATTAAACATTTTCATCTCCTGAGTTAACAAAAAGGCAAGATCAGTAATGCGATAAATAAATAATAGTTCTCTCACAGAATACTCTAGAAAAAAGTTTCAAGATGCATGGCAGAGGGCTGGAGTGATGGCCCTTCTGGTCTCTTCCAACTTTGTGATTCTATGATTGTAAGATAGTAAAAATTACCACTTCTTGATAAAATGTTATCAACTGGTATACATTATTTTATAGTGTTTACCACTGGGATTTTTAATTGTTATTGCAAATGTTTTTAATTTATCTCTGGAAGCTGCCTTGGGTTCCACCCTGGGAGAAAATTGACATATAAATGAAGTAAATAAAGTGAATGAATGAATGAATGAATAAATAAATATTATATACTTCCTGAGATCTTCCATCAGGTTTGTGGAGCATAAATCTCCACATGCAGAGTTCACATGGATGAATTGTGATATGAAGCCCTTGTGTTGAATGGTTGTCTTTATTAACATTTATGTTGTATTTAAAATCAGGAGTTTTAAACTGAGTGTGGAAGTACAGTGGGCCCTTGGTATCTGCTGGGGTTTGGTTCCAGGAGCCCCTGTGGATACCAAATTCTGTGGATGCTCAAGTCCCATTATATATAATGGCATAGTAAAATGGTGTCCCTTATATAAAATATTTGCTATTGGGATTTTTCTTTTCTTTTGGGGGAATATTTTCATGCTGTGGATGGTTGAATCCATGGATGCAGAATTTGTGGATATGGAGGATTGACTGTACTCATCAGTTTGCAAACAGGGTTTTGTAAAGGACTGTCCTCTGTAAAATAAGACACATGGCCATGTTATTCACATGATTCTTTGTGCCAAGGGCTTCAAGAAAAACTCAGTCTTAGGAAGCTTTTTCATTCCCCAATGTAAGGGGCAGTACAGGAAAAAGGATCAGCTCTTTGGAAGATGTAGGATATGTTACAGGCTGAAGAATCAAGCTTTGATAGAGAACCAAGCTTCTTCTCCGTGGTCTCTGCGAATCACACAAATGGGCTTTATCTGCGCATGCGCAGCCAGCTCGGAACCTTCTGGAATCACTAGGCAGAAGTTGGATTGCAACTTTTTGGCAGTAGCTCCGCCCACCTCTATATAGGCCCCGCTTTCCTGCTCGCTCCTCAGTTCCTTTCGTCCGCCGCTTTTGCAGCTAGCAAGGAACCTCGCTACTAGGCAGTTTACTCGTCTAACGGTTTTGACCACGTTTATTGGACTTGACTATTCTTCTGGATTGCGACTTTATTCTGTTCATTGGACTATTCACCGCTACAATCAATTTGACTTGGACTGTTAACGACTTCGACTTTGCTTCAGGTTTTGGATTCGACGGCCATGGCATCTTTCAAACATTGCATCTCTTGAAATTCTAAATTCCCACCTTCGGACCAACATGAGGAATGTGTCTTTTGCCTTGGAGACACCCACAATCCAAAAACCTGTAAGCTGTGCAAGAAAATGACCCCTCAAGCCCTGAAGAATAGAATGGTCAGGCTGAGGGCGGCTGTGTGGGAAAGGCCTTACAAGCTGAGGAACCAACTACGGCCTTGGCCTCAGTAGCCATTTCGAAACCTTCCTCAGACCCCCCTCAACAAAGGGGAAGATCTAGGGAGAGATCCAAGAGGTCATCCAAACACATGGAGAGCGTGAGTCCTAAGGACATGGAAAGGGGTGGAAAGAGGTCTTCCAAGCGCAAACACTTGGAGACCATCGAGGAGGCTCCTTTGTCCAGCAAGAAAGCCCGTTCGGCATCCCCCCACCACTCCACCGATGGAGAACAGCCGATGCTCTCTAGGAGCAAGTCTAGATCCGGGGGAAATCTTAAAACCCCGTTGTTAAAATGCTCCGCGCCTCCACCAACGACTATCTCGGTACCGACCTCCATGGGCCCGTCTATGTCGAAACTGACCACTCCGATGGTGTGTGTCGATACAGAGTCCGAGGCAGAAATACAACAGCCTCCGACCACAACGCCCCGATATTGTGGGTTGGAGACAGGGAGACGGTGGGAGGCAACCTTTCCCCTTTAAGGGCCAAGGGACTTCAGCTCCCAGAAAATCAGGAGCTATTGGCCAACATGGGACTATTGGCCAACATGGCTGTGGCTTCTGGGAGCTGAAGTCCCTCGGCCCTTAAAGGGGAAAGGTTGCCTACCCCTGGTCTAAGAGGTGAGCATAAAAATCCATGTTGCCCCTCGTCTCCTGACTCCACCCCGTTGTACCGTTCCATCTCACCAGATCCGGTGGTTGAATCCGATCAGGACTTGGACTGGTCTCCCACCCAAACCAGACCACCCCTGAATACCCAGTCGGCTTCTCCTTTGGATGATGCTCGCGCCTTCGTGGACCAAATCCTTCGCATGGCTTGTGCTCTTGACCTGAAGGTCGCCAAACCCGAAGAGGAAGAGGCCTCTGACCAACTGGAAAAACGGGTCCAAAGCAAAGTGATTGACAGGCCGGCTATTCCCTACATGCCGTCTCTGGCTAAAATCTTGAAAAGATTTTGGGAGGTACCAACATCTACCTCACACACTTCGAGGCGCATGGACAATATGTACCGAATCACCGACCCTAAGCCTGCATGGATGACAGACCATCCTCATCAAAACTCAGACATCGTTGAAGGAGCACAGTATGTCTCCACATCAAAATCCTTCACCTCCCCGGCTGACAAGGAGGGGGAAAAGATAGATTTCTTGGCTAAGAAATCCTATTCCACCTCTGTTCTAGGCCTCAAAGTAGCCAATTACGTGGGTTGTTTGGGTGCCTACACCCAACATCTTATGGAAAAGCTTGGACCAATCCTTGAACATCTTCCGGAGAAACATAAGCCTTATACCCTTGCCCTTCAGCAAGAGACGCATGTAGTTGGTGCTCAGCAGATTGTGACTGCCTGGAATCTTACAGACTGCTCCTCAAAGACACTGCTTAATGCGATTTCACTCCGTCAGCATGCATGGTTGCGAGCAGCTGATTTAACAACCCAGGCCAAAGCAACCATTGAGGACTTGCCCTTTGACCAATCCGGTCTCTTCTATAAGGATACTAATGAGAAACTTAACCTCAAATATAAGATGAAAACTGCTACGCACAAGCATGGCATACAACCGTCTCAGTCCTCCAGGAGGAGATTTGGATATTACCAACCAAGACCCTGGTACCCAGCCGCCCAGCGTCCTCTCCAACAAGACGCTTCTCAACCTCAAAACCAGTCACGTAGGAGACAAACTCCATGCTCCTCTTCATCTTCTGGTCGCTGCCAGCAACATCAGAGACACGCATTCTGAAGGAAACCCTTTGAGACCAGGAGAAAGCAATGATGTGTTGCTGCGCACTCCATCGACACCTTTGATGACAGACTAAAGCCCTTTCTTAACATCTGGGCCACCATCACTTCTGATTCTTGGGTACTTGATATCGTCAGGAGGGGCTATGCCCTGGAATTCGAAGAGCTCCCACCAACTGGAGCTATTGTCATCACAACCCCCTCTGACACCTTACTCGACGAAGTGTGCACCTTGAAAGATAAAGGAGCAATCGAACCTGTTCCTGCTTCTCGGGCTCGACGCTCCTTCTTTTCACGCTACTTTATTGTACCTAAAAAAGACTTGGGCCTTAGGCCCATCTTGGACTTGAGAGCACTGAACTCCATTGAGTACAAACGCTTCTGCATGACGACTCTTGCTTCCATTTTACCTCTTTTACAGAAAGACCAGTGGTTCGCCACCATCCATCTCAAGGACGCTTATTTTCATATCAGCATCCGAGAGGATCATCGCAGATTCTTGGCCTTCACAGTTGGCACCAACTATTATCAATACAAAGTCCTCCCGTTCGGATTGTCCTCGGCACTGAGAGTCTTTACCAAATGCATGGCCCCAGTCACCGCCTTCCTACACCACAAAGGGATAACTGTTTTCCCATACCTCGACGACTGGCTCTTCACAGCACCATCCCGAGAAAAACTGTCGGACGACATCCAGTTTGCCCTCAGTCTGCTCTACTCATTGGGACTCAAAACTCAACGAAGAAAAGTCCAGCCTCACGCCTGCCAAGAAAGTCAGGTTCATCGGAGCAATCTTGGATTCAGAACAGGAAAAGGCCTTCCTTCCAGAGGACAGATTCACAGCCCTTGCCGCTTCCATCATAACTTGCCTCAGGCACAACAGAATCCAGGCTCACTTTGTGCAGACAGCGATGGGGTATCTGGCCTCAACAACCTTTGTGACACCATGGGCGAGGCTGCGCCTCAGACCCGTTCAATCCTGGTTCCTGTCCTCGTTCGATGCTACCTCCGACTCCCCCTCAAAGTGGCTCATCATCCCACCTCACGCCACGACGTCTCTCCGTTGGTGGCTACATCCCGACAACGTTTGCTCAGGGATGCCATTTCTACCTCCTGAGCCAGAAGTCACGCTGACCACAGATGCATCAATGGAAGGTTGGGGAGCTCACTCCTGGGGACTAACTGTAAAAGGGATGTGGTCCTCAGATGAGAGGACTCTTCATATCAACGCCCTGGAAATGCTTGCTGTGGAGAAAGCACTCAGAGCTTTTCAAATGGACTTGTTGGGCAAAGTGGTCCTGCTCATGACGGACAATACCACCGTCATGTATTACCTGAACAAGCAGGGCGGAACCAAATCCTTGACCTTACTCAACATCATGCTTTGCATCTGGGATTGGGTGCATTGACCACAACATCCTCCTCCAATCCATCCACCTTCCCGGACAGGAGAACGAACTGGCCAACAGCCTCAACAGGTCCTCCAATCCAGGTCACAAATGGCGTCTCCATCCCGAGATAGTTTCCCGGCTTTTTTCCCTCTGGGGGACCAGAGACATCGACCTGTTTGCCACGGAGGACAACACTCATTGCACAGACTTTTGTTCGAGGATTCCAACCCGAGCTTCTCGAGGCGATGCCTTCCAGTTCATGTCGTGCGGGAGGAAATTTTACGCGTTTCCTCCGTTTCCAGTGATAACCAGAGTGCTCACTAAGATGCGAACAGACAGATCAGATGCCATCTTGATCACTCGATGGTGGCCGAGACAACCTTGGTTTGCTCCACTTCTGCATCTTTCTCAAGAAACCTACTGTCGCCTGGAGTACCGCCCAGACCTCCTCACAATGCACAGGGGCAGAGTATGCCACCCAGATCTAGACTCGCTACCTCTGGTAACATGGAGAATTTGACCTTAAGTTCACTTCCAGCTCATCTACAGACAATAATTAAGGCAGCCCAGAAGCCTTCTACCAGGCGATCTTACTCCTACAAGTGGAGAAAGTTTATGGACTTTCTGTCAGCCAGAGGGATTCCTCCATCCCGTATCTCGGTACTGACGGTACTTGAGTTTCTTCTTTCCCTCTCCGAAACAGGACTTTGCCTTGCTTCCATCAAATGCTACCTTTCCGCCATCTGCTCCAGCTACTAGCTGGAGGGCCAACCCTCTTTTTTCTCTGACCCATTAGTCAAAAGATTTCTTAAAGGGCTCAATAACCTGGACCCACTATCCTCAGTACTGACGCTGGCTTGGAGCCTGGACTTGGTGTTGTCTTACCTATTTACAAAGCCCTTTGAACCAATGGCTACTACCGACATGAGACTGTTGACATGGAAGACGGCGTTCCTCGTAGCTTTGACCTCTCCCGCCAGGCTGGAGAGCTAGTGTAAGAAGAAGAGCCCTCCCTCCATTCCATCCAGTGTCATCTGAGGGAGAGACGCTAGGCCCAGCACCTTCGGGCCTAGTGTAAAAAGAAGAGCCCTCCCTCCATTCCATCCAGTATCATCTGAGGGAGAGACACTAGGCCCAGCACCTTCGGGCCTAGTGTAAGAAGGAGCCCTCCCTCCATTCCATCCAGTGTCATATGAGGGAGAGACACTAGGCCCAGCATCTTCGGGCCTAGTGTAAGAAGAAGAGCCCTCCCTCCATTCCATCCAGTGTCATCTGAGGGAGAGACACTAGCCTCAGCACCATCGGGCCTAGTGTAAGAAGAAGAGCCCTCCCTCCATTCCATCCAGTGTCATCTGAGGGAGAGACACTAGGCCCAACACCATCGGGCCTAATGTAGGAGGAGGAGCCCTCCCTCCATTCCATCCAGTGTCATCTGGGGAAGAGGACGCTAGGCCCAGCACCTTTGGGCCTAATGTAAGAAGAAGAGCCCTCCCTCCATTCCATCCAGTGTCATCTGAGGGAGAGACACTAGGCCCAGCACCATCGGGCCTAGTGTAAGAAGAAGAGCCCTCCCTCCATTCCATCCAGTGTCACCTGAGGGAGAGACACTAGGCCCAGCACCATCGGGCCTAGTGTAAGAAGAAGAGCCCTCCCTCCATTCCATCCAGTGTCATCTGAGGGAGAGACACTAGGCCCAGCACCATCGGGCCTAGTGTAAGAAGAAGAGCCCTCCCTCCATTCCATCCAGTGTCATCTGGGGGAGAGGACGCTAGGCCCAGCACCATCGGGCCTGGAATAATAATAAGAGCCCTCCCTCCATTACCATCTGATGTCATCTGGGGGAGAGACACTAGGCCAAGCACCACCCAGCCTAGAATAGGAAAGAGGGATGAGATTCGAATGTATCTGCTTTTATGTTTGTTTTGATGTTTTGAAATGCTGTACGCCGCCCTGATTGCCTAGCAGAGGGGCGGGATATAAATAAAAATTATTATTATTATTATTATTATTATTATTATTATTATTAAGGATGGACCAACCTTATCTTCGATTCCACAAAGACAAGATGGTCCTCCGTACCAATATCACCTTTTTACCGAAGGTGGTGTCTGCATTCCATATTAACCAAGACATTGTGCTGCCCACCCTGGCCCCGAACCCGACCACTGAGGCCAAGCAAAGACTGCACACACTGGACGTTCGTTGAGCTTTGTCTTTCTATTTGGAGCGTACTTTGGGCTCAAGACGCTCGGAGAGACTTTTCATGTGCTACTCTGAACACAAGAAAGGACTGCCTGTGACTCCTCAAAAACTGTCTAAGTGGGTGACCTCGACCATTCACTTGTGTTATGAACTGGCAGGCAAGAATCCACCGGGCCGGGTGCGTGCGCACTCTACAAGGGCAATAGCATCAACTTCTGCTTTCCTGTTTGGCGTTCCCTTGGAAGATGTATGTAAGGCAGCTGTCTGGTCCCAACCAATGACTTTTATCAAACATTACAGGTTGGACACACGAGCCAGATAGGACGCTGCCTTTGGGAGAGCAGTATTATTATCTGGACTTCATTGAATGTATTTGTACAATGTTTGCACTAGCTTCATTATGCACTTGCTCAAGTTGAGTATGTTGATTATTTGCTGCGGTACAAATGTATGTACATTGATACCTGACTTGAAGGTTTATTTATTAGTTATTTGAGATCATTACGTGTTCTACTTGAATTCAGACTTGACTCTATGCAACTCTTACTGTTTATTCCATTTGCAGACAAAAATTCGTTGACTGTTGAATTACATTCACTTCTTGATACACTTGAACGCAATGCCTATATATGTGAAGATGCCTAATTTGCTTTGGCTGATGTTTGTGCCTATAAACGTTCTTGTTTGCACCTGCAAGCCTTGTGTCAGGACACTCCCTCCTCCACTGACTTTAGCTTGCTAGTCTGAGTAACCCATTTGTGTGATTCGCAGAGACCACGAAGAAGAAGGACAGGTTGCTTACCTGTAACAGTATTTCTTCGAGTGGTCATCTGCAAATTCACACAAATCCCGCCCAACCTCCCCTCAGTCGTGTCCTGCTCTATTTGATAACCTTGCTGTTGCCTTTTAGCGGCGTACTTGGAACTGAGGAGCGAGCGGGAACGCGAGGGCCTATATAGAGGTGGGCGGAGCTACCGCCAAAAAGTTGCAATCCAACTTCTGCCTAGTGATTCCAGACGGTTCTGAGCTGGCTGTGCATGTGCAGATAAAACCCATTTGTGTGAATTCGCAGATGACCACTTGAAGAAATACTGTTACAGGTAAGCAACCTGTCCTTCTTGGCTTAGACCTGGGAATGGCTGTCCATGGGCTGAACTTGCCCTTGACACCCTAAGGCCTAAATCTTCTTGTTAATCCTGACTAAAGTAGACCAATTTAATCAATGGGATTTACTGGTGTTCACCATTCAATAACTGATTGAATATGTATACTCTAATTGTGACTGATCAGTAGGATACCTGATCAGATGGATTTTAACTATGTTATTGTTTAATAATGTTTTTTGGGGGGAAATGCTGTCCATTGTAATTGTGTTTTATGTTGTAAACTGCCCGGATTGGGCAACCTTTGGGCGGTATATAAATAAATTTTATTATTATTATTATATTATTACCAGCCTAAGTGTGAATTGCTAAGTGGATTCTTCCTTCTGTTGTACTATGAAAACATCTTCTTCCTTTTATTTCTCTTTGGGATACTCATATCTGAATTTCGCTGTGGTTGGGGTCAGAAGCCCAGGGTACTAGTGACAGTATTGATACATGTGATAACAGCAGACCTCATTGATGGATGTCATGTTGGAGACTCATCTCTTCTAAGTATCTCTGACTTCTGCTGGAGTCTGCTGACAGTAGCTGATGATGCTACAGTCAAGCTCTTTCCAAGAAAGAGTTTCCCAGGAAGGAGCTGAAATGACAAATGGTAGCCAGGGGCTGGCACATTCCAGGTGTCTTCTCTTGGTGCTGTTGATGGAGCAGGACAGCCTGAATTTCATCAAGGAGGAATGTGTAAATGATTTCACAACATTCAGGAGGCTTAAGGAAATGCTCAGAGATTGCTTTCCAGTAAGATGATCTGAGAAACTGTGGTATGCTTTGATAAGCCATCAACAAGGCCTATAGATTAGTAGAGCAGTTGAACAGCAGGAAAAAGAAAACTATATTCATTCATGGCTCATAAGGGCAAAGGTGATCTTTTATCATAGTCTCTCCTTTGGGTCCTTTAGAATAATATAGGATGACAGTGCACCACCCATAAACTCCTAGATGATTTTAGATGGTAGATAGAATATTCCATCATGTAGAGGAGACAGCTGGTGAGGATATGAATATCTGCCAGTTGAGTGTTCACTGCATTTTCTTTGAATCCTGCCAGTCATTCCTTCCAAATACCTTATTGAGTTATGAGTGTTGTGTTTTCCCATCTGCACAAAAATTAATACACATTTTGCTACTTTCCCCCTTTGACTAAAATGGGTTGGTGCATATTTTCCAGATAAACACATCTTTATTTGCATGCTTTTCAAAAGGAAAAAAGTGGTGATAGGAATCTTGTAGAATCATAGAGTTGAAGAGACTACAAGGGCCATCCGGTCTAACCTTCTGCCAGGCAGGAATACACAATCAAAACACTCCCAACATAATAAACCAAATAAAGAGACTCTACCACATTCTGAGGCAGCATATTCTACTGTGAAACAGCTCTCTCCATCAAGAAATTCCTCTTAATGTTTCAATGGAATCTCTTTTCTTGTAGTCTGAATCCATTGCTCCTAGTTTCTGGAGCAGCAGAAAACAAGTTTGCTCCATCTTCAATATGACATCCTTTCAAACAGCTATCATGTCACTTCTTAACCTTTTTTTCTCCAAACTTAACATACACATATCCCTAAGCCACTCCTCATAGGATATGGTTTCCAGACCTTTTATCATTTTGGTTGCCCCACCCCGACACATTCCTTCCTGAGGGGTACAGAAGCAGTGGTTTGTGGGCCTGACAAGATGTCCCGGGAGGTGTGTTGTTTCCCTGGGGCAAAAATCTGTTATGTGACAGCTAGGCTGACAAGACTTGTCAAGCCTACTGACCACTACTCCTTCCTCTTGGTCCACATGGGAACCAATGATACTGCAAGGCATAGCTTTCAGAATATCAGAAGGGATTGCCTCCCATTGTTAGGCTTTGGTAGGAAGCTGAAAGAACTGAATGCACAGGTTGTTATCTTATCTCTTCTCCCAGTTGAAGGGCATGGTCCAGGAAGAGAGAGGAAAATAGAAGATGTGAATAACTGGCTCCGTGAATGGTGTCGCCAAGAACGATTTGGATTATTGGATCATGGGCTACGGTTCCATGAGGGTGGACTTCTGACAAGATGGGCTGCATCTCACACCAGTTGGCAGAAACATTTTTGCCGATAGCCTCAAACATTTGATCAGGAGGGCTTTAAACTGAGTCATGTGGGGGAGGGAGACAGTATCTTGGAAGGTATCTTGGAAGGAAGGAGTACATCATGGGCTGGAGATAATAGTCAAAATGTTATAGATGGAACAAAGCAAATGATGCAAAGGCCTAACAATGGGAGGCAAAAAAAAAAAACAAAAAAAAACCTCACACAGGCAGCAAATGGGGAGGACCCATGCTCTTAGATGTCTCTACACTAATCACATAGTATGGGAAATAAACAAGATGAACTTGAACTCCTGGTACAACAAAGCAAATACAATATAATAAGCATCACTGAAACCTGGTGGGATGAGTCTCATGACTGGAATGTAGAAATCCAGGGGTATAACCTTTTTAAGAGAAACAGGCCAAACAGGAAAGGGGGAGGAATAGCATTATATGTCAGGGATGTTTACACCTGTGAAGAGATCCAGGACTTAAATCCTGAAAATCAGGTAGAGAGCATCTGGATAAAAATTAAAGGGGAAGGAAACTACAGGGATGTTATTGTGGGAGTCTACCCCAAGTCAGACTGAGGATTGGATGATGCCTTTTTAGAACAGATGACCACACACTCATAAAGGAGAGATGTAGTAGTGCTGGGTGACTTCAACTATCCTGATATTTGCTGGAAGTTATCGTGATATGGCCTAAGGGCTAATCAATAAAAGATTGATTGATTTGCTGGAAGTCAAACTCAGCCAATATCATGGCTGAGCAAATTCCTCACTTGCCTTGAAGACAATTTCATTGTCCAAAAGGTGGAAGAGGCAACAAGGGGATCAACTATTTTAGATCTGATCCTAACCAATGGCGATGACCTGATAAATAGGGTGCAAGTGGTGAGATCCTTAGGTGCGAGTAATCATGTTCTCCTGGAGTTTCTTATACAGTGGAAAGGAGAAGCTAGGCATAGTCAGACACTCATTCTCGTCTATAGGAGAGCTGATTTCAATAAACTTAGGGAAACACTGGGAGTGATCCCATAGTCAGGAATACTAAAGGAGAAGGGAGTTCAGGATGGATAGGAGTTCCTCAAAAGGGAGATACTGAAGACACAATCTCAAACTGTTCCAATGAGAAGGAAAAATGGGAGGTGTCTCAAGAAACTGGGTTGGATGACAAAAGATCTTTCAACTGAACAAAGGGCCTTTACAGACTGCCAGAAATAATGCAATTTGAGTCACTTAAACTGCCTTGGCTCAATGCTAGGGAATCATGGGAACTGTATTTTATTGTGGCACCAGAGCTCTCTGACAGAGAAGGCTCAATGTCTCAGAAAAAACTACAATTCTCATTATTCCCTAGTACTGAGCCAGGACAGTTAAAGTAGACTCAAGTTGCATTATTTCTGGCAGTCTGTAAAGGCCCTAAGTTTTAAATGGGAGATGTATAAGAAATGGAAAAGGGGCAAAATTACTAAAGAGGAATTCGAACAAATAGCTAGCACATGTAGGGCTAAAGTCAGGAAAGCCAAAGCACAAAATGAGCTCAGGCTTCCTAGAGGGGTTAACAATAAAAAGGGCTTTGGGGTTTATGTCCATAGCAAAAGAAAGAAGAAGGAAATGGTGGGGCCACTGCGCAGAGAAGATGGAGAAATTCTAACAAGGGATGGAGAAAAAGCAGAACTACTCAACTCCTTCTTTGCCTCAGTCTTCTCACAAAAGGAAAAGGGTGCTCAACCTGAGCAAAATGGAGCAGTGGATACAATAGGGGAACAGCAGCACAGAATAATTAAGAAGGTAATACTGGAATACCTGGTTAACCTAAATGAATTTAAGTCTCCAGGACCAGATGAACTACATCCAAGGATATTAAAAGAACTGGCAAATGTAATTTTAGAGCCACTGGCAATAATCTTTGAGAACTACTGGAGAACATGAGAAGACACAGCAGACTGGAGGAGGGCAAACATTGTCCCCATCTTCAAAAAGGGGAATAAAGAGGATCTCAACAACTATCATTCAGTTAGTCTGACATCAATACCAGGAAAGATTCTAGAGCAGATCATTAAACAGAGAGTCTGTGAACATTTAGAAAGGAATGCCATAATCAGAAAAAGTCAACATGGGTTTCTCAAAAACAAGTCATGCCAGACTAATCTGATCTCTCTCTTTTTTCTTTTTTTCTTTTCTTTTTTTTTTTTTTGATAAAATTACCAGCTTGCTAGATGAAGGAAATGCGGTAGACGTAGCATATCTTGATTTCAGTAAGGCTTTTGACAAGGTTCCCCACAATATTCTTGCAAACAAGATAATAAAATATGGGCTAGACAATGCAATTGTTAGTTGGGTTATTAAGTGGTTGACTGACCGAACCCAAAGGATGTTCAGCAATGGCTCCTCTTCATCCTGGACAGAAGTGACCAGTGGGGTGCTATAGGGTTCTGTCCTGGGCCCACTGCTATTTAACATCTTTATCAACGATTTGGATGAAGGAATAGGGGGCATGCTTCTCAAATTTGCAGATGACACTAAATTAGGAGGAATAACTAATACCCCAGAGGACAGGATCAAAATTCAAAACAACCTTAATAGATTAGAAAGCAGGGCCAAAGCTAACAAAAAGAAATGTAAGGTACTGCGCTTAGGGCAAAAAATGAAATGCATAGGTATAAGATGAGGGACACCTGGCTTAATGAGACTACGTCTGAAAGAGATCTAGGAGTCCTAGTAGACCACAAGTTGAACATGAATCAACAGTGTGATGTGACAGCTAAAAAGGCCAATGCAATTTTAGGCTGCATCAATAGACGTATAGTATCTAGATCAAGGGAAGCAATAGTGCCACTGTATTCTGCTTTGGTCAGGCCCCACCTGAAATACTGTGTCCAGTTCTGGGCACCACAATTCAAAAAGGATGAAAAACTGGAGTTTGTCCATAGGAGGGTGACTAAAATGGTGAAGGGTCTGGAAAACATGCCCTATGAGGAATGACTTAGGGAACTGGGTATGTTTAGCCTAGAGAAGAGACGGTTAAGAGGTGATATGATAGCCCTGTTTAAATATTTGAAGAGATGTCATATTGAGGAGAGCGCTTGCTTGTTTACCGCTGCTCCAGAGAATAGGACCCAGAACAACAGATGCAAGCTCCAGGAAAAGAGATTCCAGCTCAACATTAGGAGGAACTTCCTGACAGTGAGAGCTGTTTGACAGTGGAACACACTCCCTCGGAGTGTGATGGAGTCTCCTTCTTTGGAGGTCTTTAAACAGATGGCTGGATAGCCATCTGTTGGGCATGCTTTGATTTTGAGTTCCTGCATGGCAGGTGGTTGGACTGGACAGCCCTTGTGGTCTCTTCCAATTCTGTGATTCTTTGATTCATTCTTGTCAATGTCCTACTTGAATTGTGATGCCCAGAACTGGACACTATATTCTAGATAAGGTCTGATCTAAGCAGAACAGAGTGGCATTATTACTTCCCATGAGACACTGTACTTTTTGAAGATGGTAACAACACTTGCCTTCCTCCAATCTTCTGGGACTTCTCCTGTTGTCAAAGAGTTCTCAGAGATTATTGTCAGTGGATCTGAGATTATCTCTGCCAGTTCTTAAAATATCGTGAATGTAGTTCTCCCGGCCCTGGAGTCTTGAATTCATTTAGGATAGCCAGGCATTCCTGTACTACCTCTTTACTTATTCTGTACTGCATCATTTGCTCCATTTTCCCTAGGTTGAACGCTG
The DNA here is from genome assembly GCA_026167975.1 of Phrynosoma blainvillii. Taxonomy (NCBI): domain Eukaryota; kingdom Metazoa; phylum Chordata; class Lepidosauria; order Squamata; family Phrynosomatidae; genus Phrynosoma; species Phrynosoma blainvillii. Next base: position 197,348,308 of record JANUYF010000002.1, read on the forward strand.
TTTTCCTTTTGGGAGAAGACTGAGGCAAAGATGTTGTGGAGCTCTGCCTTTCCTCTGTCCCCTGGTAGCATTTCACCATCTTCTCCATGGACATAACCAAAGAAGCTTTTTTATTATTTTGATACAGTTTCCTTCTGATGGTAAGAAGCAGAAAAAATTATAATTAATAGTCTCTCAGAACATCAGTTGCATACATTTATAAAGCATTTCAACCCATTGACTTTCTTTTCATGTCACATCATGCCAATGATGAAAAATCTCAGAGTGTGTGTATGTGTGTTTACAATCAATAGCATAACTTAAAACTATTTTAATTTTAACAATTGAGTTAATTTAAAACAATATAATTTGGGAATAGAGGAGAACATCATGGCCTGAGTAAAATGGTTAATTCAATGAAAGTAGAAACACTGAATCAATAGGATTTACATGTTTATTTACTCTTTAGCAATTGATTTAATGGCTTTCCTCTACTTGGGATTTAGGTCGCTGAGTTCAATTCAGTTTACTTCTAAGTAAATTCATATAGGATCGCAGCCAAAATATTGCACACTGGCTAGATTGTGATAGAGAAGTAGACAGGCAGACAGATAAACACACACAAGTACAAGCTAGATTTAACATATTTATTTGTGTCATATATCATCTCAGCTGGTATAAAATTTGGATGCAAATCAAGTTGTGTTTTAAACATTCTCTTCAGGAAGCTAAAACAAAATGGAGTGAACTCTTTATGCTTTTCGTTATTGAAAATTGACTTTCCCCCTCTCCCTTTAGGATCTTTTTCTGCACCCCTACCCTGATGCCATTTTGGGGCTAGGGTGAGGAGGAGTAGTGAAGATACTCTTGATGTTTCACAGCACTTGCAACAGCTTGCTTGCTATTTGTTCTCGAAAGTCAGCAATATATCTCCATTCATCTCTTTTATCTATTTGTAACTATAAACTAACAGTGCTGTCACCTTCAGTATTTATGCCATTGACTTATGATTACTTTTTTTATTAAATAGGGAGAGGGAAGGGGAAAACCCACCAACACTCAATCCATTTGTTAGAAACAAATCTCTCTCTTTCCTTCCCTCTGCCCTTTCTTTCTCACACCTCCACGACCCTATTTAAGGTGTCTGCTAACCATTTACAACATTGCTGGCAATTTACAGTTTTTCCCTTGAAAACAACTGGAGGGGGGTTGTTTTATGCCTTTCAGTACGTATGTTGGGAGAGCTAGAGCTATTTTAAAAACATTTATCTCACTAGTCAAGCATCTGAATGTTATTTATGAGGAGCTGAGATCCCCGTCATCCAAGGAATTGCTTTGTTAGGGAAAGTATGCTTTATGTTTCCTGTGCTGAGAGTCAATGTGGGGTAGTGGTTTCAGTGTTGGACTACAACTCCAGAGACCAGGGTTCGATTCCCAGCTTGGCCATGAAACCACTGGTTGACCTTGGGCAAGTCACATGCTCTCAGCCTCAGGGGAAGGCAATGACAAACCTCATCTGAACAAAGCTTGCCAAGAAAGCCTCATGATAGGTTCACCTTAGGGTTAACATAAATTGGAAACAACTTAAAAGCAAAAAACAACAACATACACAACACACAGCTGAGTTAAACACTGGCTGTAAAGCCCAAACTGTAAGACAACCTGCATCCCCTTTCCTATCTCTCCAGGAATGTGTAAATGAAAATTATCAGTATATAACTTTCTGTGCATGTTTCCTTGACCCATGCTGTCTTTCAGTAGCTGCCACCTTTGAGTACAGAATGAGGAAATGAGAATGTGGTGATGTTACAGTCATATAATCATAGAGTTGGAAGAGACCACAAAGGCCATCCAGTCCAACCCCCCTGCCATGCAGGAACTCAAAATCAAAGCACCCCCAACAGATGACCATTCAGCCTCTGTTTAAAGACCTCCAAAGAAGGAGACTCCATCACTTTCCAAGGGAGTGTGTTCCATTTTCGAACAGCTCTTACTGTCAGGAAGTGCCTCCTAATGTTGAGGTGGGATCTCTTTTACTGTAACCTGCATCCGTTGTTCTGGGTCCTATTCTCTGGAGCAACAGAAAACAAGCTAGCGGCCTCCTCAATATGACATCCTTTCAAATATTTAAAGAGGGCTATCATATTCCCCTCTTAACTGTCTCTTCTCCAGGCTAAACATACCCAGTATGGTTTCCAGACCCTTCGCCATTTTAGTCATCCTTGTCTGGACACGCTCCAGTTATTCAACATCCTTTTTGAATTGTGGTGCCCAGAACTGGAGACGGTATTCCAGGTGGGGCTTGACCAACGCAGAAGACAGTGGCACTATTACTTCCCTTGATCTAGATACTATACTTCTATTAATGCAGCCTAAAATTGCATTGGCCATTTTAGCTGCAGCATCACACTGTTTGTTGACTCATGTTCAATTTGTGTCTACTAGGACTCCTAGATCCCTTTCTCACGTAGTCTCCTTAAGCCAGTTATATCTATGCATTTCAATTTTTTGCCCTATGTGCAGTACCTTACATTTCTCTGTGTTGAAATTCATTTTGTTAGCTTTGGCCCAGCTTTCTAATCTATTAAGGTCATTTTGAATTTTCATCCTGTCCTCTGGAATATTAGCTATTCCTCCTAATTTGGTGCCATCTGCGAATTTGAGAAGCATACCCCCTATTCCTTCATCCAAATCATTGATAAAGATGTTGAATAGCACTGGGCCCAGGACAGAACCCTGTGGCACCCCACTGGTCACTTCTCTCCAGGATGAAGAGCAGCCATTTCTGAGCACCCTTTGGGTTCGGTCAGTCAACCACTTAATAACCCAACTAACAATTGCATTGTCTAGCCCATATTTTATTATCTTGTTTGCAAGAATATTGTGGGGAACCTTGTAAAAAGCCTTACTGAAATCAAGATATGCCATGTCTACCACATTCATTTCATCTACCAAGCTGGTAATTTTATCAAAAAAAGCAGATCAGATTCATCTGGCATGACTTGTTTTTGAGAAACCCATGTTGACTTTTTGTGATTATGCTTTCCAGCTTTTAAAAAGTGCTGGAGAGCCTGGCTGGGACCTGGGTTGATGGCGGCCGGCAATTTGGCGGCAATTTAGCTTGGAATAATCCCTGCCTCCATCCCGCCTCCCAGCTGCTGCCTGGGAGGCTTGAGTTATTTTAAAATGGCAAGCGATGAAATTGTGAGATTCAAAGTGGCTTACAATAGTTGAAGTTGGCTTACAAAAATTAGCTAGTTTTTGGAACACAACTCTCAAAATACTCAAGCTAGCCAAATATCCCCCCAAACTTTCCCAAGCTCTGTTTGGTCAATCATTAAATGCATGTGTCCATGTTCGAAGACTTCACCCTGGATTCTCAGATCCAGACTTAACAATCATTGCTGGTAGCTTCAAAATGCCCAAATGAAAGGACCAAAAAAGAGTGGCAGGTTTTGACTCATTTGCCGACTTTTGTTCCTGGGACCCATTCACACTACACAGTTATAGTGCTATTATTCCACTTTAACTGTCATGGTTCCATCCTATGGCATCTTGAGGTCTGTAGTTAGTCAGAGGCACTAGAATCATCTGGTATGCCATCAAACGCTAGAACAGTTGATAAAGCTGATACCTGTCTCTTTAATGTATGTAGTCTTAGTCTTTTCATCAATCTATCTTGTAAAAATTGCAATACATGATTAATGTTTACAAATTCAAACTGTATATTTTTGAGTGAACACCATCTTCCAAATGTTTTCCATGTTCTAACATATATTGCTTTTGTCAAGGCTTTCCTTGATGACATTATTGTTTCTATCACTTTGTTAGAATATCCAATTTGTATTAAATTCTGGCATTCAATCTCCAGGCCATCAAATTGAGCCATTCAGGATGTGGGTGTGGAATTGGACCTTGAGTTAAAAGGTCTTCCCTGTATGGTATTTTATACAGTGGGTCCACTGACATTTGAAGAAGTTGAGGGAACCACGGTCGTCTTGGCCAGTATGGTGCCACTAATACCACTGATGCTTGTTCCTGATGTATCTTTCTTGTTACTTTTTGAATTATTGCATTGTAGGGGTGGGAGGGTTAGGGATTGGTTGATGGAACGTTTTAATCTGTATCAGTTTTAACCTGTTGTACGCCGCCCCGGTTGCTGAAGCAAAGGGGCGGGTTAGAAATAAAATTTATTATTATTATTTATCATTATTATTGCAATTGGAGGGAAAGCACAATGCCATCCTTGTGGCCATGAGCTCATCAGTACATCACTCGCCTCTTCTGTCATGTTGCCATCTATGGAATAGTACCATTGTAGTTTCACATTCTTTGCTATTGCGAATAGATCTACTACAAATGGACCCCATTTCTTATGAAGATTTTGGAACACTTGTGGATGCAGTTCCCATTTTCCTGGATGCAACTTGTTTTGACTCAAATAGTCTGCTCTTATTTTGCATGCTCCCTTCAAATATATTGCTGTCAGTGAGCTGAGATTTCTTTCCGTCCAACTGAACAGCCTATTGGATTCTTTCACCAAAGATTTTGAATGAAGACCTCCTTGTTTTATTATGTATGCCCTTACCATTATATTGTCCATTTCGAATTGCACATGATGACCTATTATGTGTTTCCGGAATGAGAGTAGAGCTAGCCTGACAGCCTTCAATTCCAAATAATTGATACTGTGTTTTTTGTTTTTCATTGTCCATGTTCCTTGAGCTGTCATATGTTTCAGATGGACAACCCATCCTAACAAGCTAGCATCCATCGATATTCATGTGTATTTTGGTGTTTTCACCGAAGTACACATTCTATCCTCACTTCTTGTATCCACCATGTCATTTCTTGTTTCAATTCATTTGGTACTTGTATACGGTATCTTAATTTTCTTGCTGTGTTTCACTGATGTGGTATAAGCAATGTTTATAGGCCTTTGCAATGATGTTTCCCCTAAGGCACCAATTGCATTGATGATATTAAACTAAAATTTGTGCTAACTGCATTATTTGTAATTTATTCTTGCTCAGTAGTGTCATTATTACTTGCCTTAATTTCTGCTTCCTCTCATCAGATAGTGTTGTGTAACCTGTTTCTGTATTTATTCTTGCACCTAAATGAGTCAGTGACATTGTTGGTTCCAGATTATTTTTGTCGTACTTTATCAGAAATCTGTATTTTGTCAGTATGTGATCATGTAGTCCAAATTGTGCTGTAACTATTTCCTTGTCTTTGCTTTCAGTAATATATCATCCAAATAAGAAAATAAATATATCTTCCTTTTTCTTAGTTATGCTACAATTGAAATCAATATTTTTGTGAAGACTCTTAGAGCTGAAGCCAAGTCAAAAGGTAGAGCTTTGAATTGGAAATGGTCTTCCTGATATTGAAACCTTAGATATTTCTTGTAGTTTGGATCCATTGGGACATGAAGATAAGCTTCTTTTAAGTCTATTAATGGCATCCAATCTCCCAATTTCAAACTGCCCTGTATTGTTGACAATGGACCTTATCACACGGGGCCAAAAGCAGCAAGAATCCACAGGGAATCAGGCGCTATAGCGCTATATTTTTCCGTGTGTTTACACGATGTCGCTCAGAACCCAGTGAGAAACCGCTCGCAATGTAGCATCATTCGCGTTCTTTTGAATGTCAGTTTCATGGGGCATTGCAATAGCGCGAGCTGATTCATAGTGCAATCATAGCGCTAACGCTTTATGTTTGATCAGCATTTCCCTCTCGTGGAGCATTTCCACTTCATAACCCATGGTTCCTAGCGTTATTTCCCATGGGTCTGTGGGGAAGCATCCTATGACATGTGCTTCCTGTTTGCATCGGGCCACAAACACAACGGGTAAACATGGTCCTCTCTTCTAGATGCCCATCTCTTGCCCATATTATAAGGAGATGGACACCTTCTTGAGGACAGACCGGTCTGTTTTCCCAAAGAGGATAACAAAGAGTCTGAATATTGTGAGGACAACCGGCGGGGGAACGTCCCAGGGAACCTCATCCCAGGCACCCGGTTCTCAGGAACAGGAGGGATCAGCCACAGCCACCATCAATGTGGAGGGTAGATATAAATTTGAATTTTGCTATAAGTTCTCTGGATGGCCCTTTCACTGGGAAGGGTGGGTCAAATGTTTTCTTTTTGGGGCTTGCAAGTAGGATATAGTAAGCATGCAATGTTTAATCCACGAATAGTGCTTACCTCTGTACAGTGCACTGCCACAAAATGGAGCTTTTTTCCCTTTAGTATCGAATTATGGGTAATTCTTTGTGCCTGTTACTGGTTTGGGGAGGGGAGGGAAAATAAGCTGTTGGAAAATACCCCAGGAAGTGCTTTCCTCCTTTCTTGTTTTTCCTGTAAGGGCAATGCTTGCAGGAACTGCTAGAATTTTCCACAAAGGAATAATGGTGGTTTATTTTTGGGCTTTTGCAGCCTTTGGGGGGGGGGGCAGCAGATGTCTCCTTCCATGCACTAGGTGTATATAATGTCATGCACACACACACACACACACACACACACGCATGTGTGTGTTCATATATGTAAGTGTGTATGCATTTATGGATACATATCTTTCAAGAGAGATAGATAGTGATAGATCGATAAATACATGTGGGCATATAGATAGATATGCATATATATATATGTATATATACATACGCGCGCACACACATGCACACACACACACACACTATAAATATCTCAACATATAGACATTCCCTGAGGAAAGGAAACACACATGTATGTGTTTGTGTCACATACATATATATATATATATATATATATATACATGTACATGTATACATAAATGCATATATATAAGTATATGTTTACATATATATATGTCTGTGTATATATATATATATATATATATATATATATATGCAGACATCAAACAGATATATGCATACATACGCACAAACCTCTATGTACATATAAACAGTCAAAGGCACATAGAACTTTTCTGGGTGATGTAAACTATCCCTTTCCCCCCTTTTTTTCATACAGTTCCGGCAGCAGTCTGTGAGGAGGGAGATGAAATACTACACCTCGTCCCTGTGGAACAGGCATCGCAGCTGGGAGATCAGCCACCTCTGGAGTACCCGCAGGTTCTCCCTGCCTCGCCAGCTGCAAGTGACGGTAGGATTACCTCAGATTCTTTGAAGAAATGTAATGCTAATGCAGTGCTCTAACCACTGTGTATGTGAGCCACCCAATGGTAACCCAGTGACTGCATTTCCCCTTTCTTATTTTTCCAGAAACAATCATCAATGGAGAAGGCCCACTGGGAGAGAGTACACAGCCGCCTGGTGGAGAGACCCAGGCCATGTGCCCAGCGATGCCCAAGAGGAAGCAGCAGTCAGGAGGGGTAAGTTCCCCCCCCCCCCCATTTACCGCAATTGACCTGATCTGTGGCAACCCAAGAGCACTCATCCAAAGGAAGCTCTCTTTGTATATATATAGATATAGATATAGATAGATATATGGAATGGACATAATGAACATGTGTTGATATAGTTGTGTTGGTGAACATGCACATTTACAGACGGCCAGGACACAATATATTTGTGCTTTCTTACATGTATGCACACCGGCACCCACACACAATTATGGACATATATAGGTTTCCGGGGAAAGAAATTTTGGTATTATTTACAGGCAGGTATGTTGGGTGTGTACTAACGGGAGTTGTATTAAATAGCAGGAAATGGCAAGCATGACTACATTATGGATAGATTTTGGTTGCATGGTTAATAATTTCCTTTCTTCTTGTTCTGCAGCACCATGTCGTAGGATTGTCCGCCGGTTGTGGGAGGAGGAGGATATCCCGGATCGCAGAGCCAGGAGGGGCGAACTCATAGCCCAGACAATCATAGAGGATTCTCGGAGGCAGGGTCGACTCAACCGCAAGCTTGCGAGGCGACAACACGGCTCGCTCCTCCGCACAATCCAAAGAGAGGCAGGGTCTCTGGATAGCCTTGCGCGAGCCTACCACAGAGACCTTACTCTCAGTTCGAGGTACCGGGAGCGGATGTCATGGCACATGACGGAGCTCATTAGCGTGTGCTGTGACTCTGTGGAGGAGCAGAGAAAACGGACAGCGGAGGAGAAGAAAAGGACAGATGTGATGGAGCGGGCCTTGTCCTGGTTGCAAGCAGCACGTGGGTCTTTCCGGTGGGTCCCTAAAAACAGTAACAAAAGGAAGCAAGCACCGGAGGCATCACCTATACCAATGCCTTGTTCGCAAATCCTTTTTGGGGACTCAGGGGATGAGGGGAGAACCGCACCTCCTTGCCTTGCAACTTGCTCTGAGCAAACACAGATGCAGTTGCAGGAGGACACCCCACCATCACATAATGTGAACTCCCAAACATCACATACCCAACCATCACAGACTGCGATCAACCCACCATCACCCAATGTGAACACCCAACCCTCACAGAATGCAAAGACCCAACCATCTCAGAATGTTCCTGGGAGAAACAAAAGACTTATTAAGAAAAAGCAGCTGTACTCGCCCTCATGATGGCTGAATGTTTTCTAGGACAATTAGTGTTGCACTTGTTTTATATAGGTAGTTGCATTTGTTTGTTAGTTCATAAGTGTTCTCTGTTGAGTTGTTGTTGGTATGAACAGTTTAACCAAATGTTTAGGATATGGACATGTTTAATATTGGGCAAGTTACCCATCTATCTGTTAAATCTATCTACATATAAGCATGCCGAGCTTTATATACGGAGGGTTTAATAGGTGTGGCGATAGAAATTAGAAAAAAATGGTTCTATACAGTTTTTTCAGTATATCTGTATATGCGTAAATGTATTTGCATGTGTCTGTGTTATGTCAAAAAATGAATGTATATATGGTTATTATTTTTTTGTACATGTGCATACATTCCCAGATGTTTTTGCTAATTATATTTTTTGGGTTCCTAGCACCATGTAAAGAAACCAAAGGTGTGCTAAACATCTAAATAAAGAGTACTCTGTACTCCATGTATGCATATAGAGTCTCTGTCTAAACTCAACAGTTAAATAGTGTAGTAGTACATACCAATACATACCACTATTTATCTATCCATCTTTGTTTACCGATGGGTTCACTAATATTTCTATTCTGTGACATTGCTAAATCTAAGTATATATGCTTTCCCTAATCTAGAACACATATATAAAGATCTATAGATATGGACATGCAGCTGGACAACCATACAGCCAACGTATCAGGTGTGCAAAAGCCATGGCAGCACCAGGAGGTCAAGAAAACCGCACAGTTTTAAAAAGCAGAAATTGTTTATTGTTCTAATCCACAATTCTATTGTATAAGCAAACATACACATACCTATAAACCAACATGTATGAATGCTTGGCCAATGCGGCATATACCCACACACCAGATGGCAGCCATACAGAAACGCACATGTGTAAAGAACCAAAATCAGTATATGTATATATATCCATCTGTTAAAGGTGGTATATATATGCATTTACACAGCCACACACACACACACACATACACATATATATGTATATATATATATGTATACACAGAAATATTAGTATGTATATATCTGAATATGTGTCTATATACATATATATATATATATATATATATATATATACACAGTCACCGAACAGCAATGGATTCTTGCACTAGTGCACAGCAATGTCTGTTATGTAAAGATATACAGACATCTACACATACATGTATCTTTGCTTAAGTGCTGTTGCTAATACACAGAAGCAAGCACCCAAAACCATGCAGAAGTGCACATGTGTAAGTACATGTGTATATATACACACACCCACGCATAATATACATAGACCCAACAGCGACGAGGATGACAACACGAGTGGAGAGATGGCAATGGCGACCGCACAGCAATAGCGATGGCGAAGCAATGGCGAAATCGCTCCGCGGAAGTGACGACAACAACATCTGACGGCCGTGGCGACCATCTCCAGGCCTGCGCATGTGCAGGAATATCCTTGCTGGGTTCTGTGCAGAATCCTCTCGCTTATGTATGCTCAGCAAATGCACTTTCTGAGGGGCGCTTCATCGCGCTTTCGTTAATAGTGCAATGATGCTAGTTGCGTGTGCCAGCCATTTCCGTCTTTGGGAGTTGCTAGCGCTATAGTACTGGAATGATGCTCATATCGCTTTCTTGCCACTTTGAGAGCAGCGTGTGATAAGGTCCAATGTTTTGAATCTGTGGTATTATACATATGTATTTAGTTATTTTACATTTAACACAAGATGGTATTTTCTGTTTGATTTGGAACCATGAAGAATGTGGAATAAATACCTGAACATTTTGGTATTTTCTCTATGGCATCTATTTGCAATAAATGATAAATTTCTTGAAGTATCATTTCATGTTTTGTACTTTGTTTTGCAACTGGTGAGATTACGTATCTGCATTTTGGTGTCTTTTTGAACCTTATGGCATAACCTTGAGTTAATGTTCTTAAAACCGAATGATCTGATGTAATTTTCTGCCATAAATTTCTAAAATGAAGAAGGTGGCCTTCCACTGGCATCATCGTATTGTCAGTATTGTTGTTTCCCTCTTTTTTGAGGTTGTCCTCCATTCTTATTTTGTTGTTGTCTGTAAAAATAGGACTGTTGTCTTCCAAACTGATCTTTTTGTCTTGGCCATTGTCTTTGCCACCTGTTTTCATTATATTTCTGCATATTTCTAGATCCTTGAAAGGAATAGCTATTTAGTCGAAAAAAACTTCTATCTGTTTTTCTCTTTTGTGTGGTAGGCATCACATGTTTTTGATCTGTGTTCTCCACTAACACCTTTTCTAATGCTGTTTCTCCAAACAGCAACCCCCCCCCCCCCCGTAAACGGTACAAAAGCTAAATTGTTTCTAGACTTTTGATCTGCCTCCCAATGCTTTAACCAGAGGGAGTGTCTTGTAATAGTAGTTGCATTCATGCCTCTAGCCATAAAGGCTATGGCATCATGCCCTGCATCTGCAATTTATTCCAATACTTTCTGAATCCTTTCAAGTGGTTTATTTAGAATATTGTAATTTATTTCGTCTACTAAGTGTAATTCACGTATCCATAGAATGGCCACTCTTGCACAAATTGACAATGCTGTAGAAATTCTGATTGCCTGAGCAGAAAAATCATGTGCTTTTTTCAAAGCATTATCTGCTCTTTTTTCATCTGCATCCTTCAACACTGTGTCCCCTTCCTTAGGTGTGATTGCTCCTGACAGCAGTGCAACTATAGGGGCATCAACTAATGGGGCTTTTAAGAAATCTGTGCCCTCTATATCAAATGAATATATTTTATTTGTTATTCCTTGTAATCTCCATGATGATAAAGATGCTGACCATTCTCATTGAATGAGATCTTTGAATAACTCTGGCATTGGCATATCATTTGTTTTCTTCTTCTTAATTACTGATGCTATTTTCTGTGATCTCTTTTGCTCATCCTTATGCTCAGATTCTAAGGTCAATCCTAATGTTCTCATCACTCTTTTTAGAAGAAGTTTAAAATTTGTGCTGTCAAACAGACTTTCTGTTTCCATGTTATTATCATGGTCTTGATCAGATGATTCATGTATATTCTCATCCAAGTTATCTAATATGTCCTCTTTTCAAGAATTTTGTGTTATGTCTCTTTTGCTATTATGTAAATGCTTTGATTTCTTTGGGCCTTTGCACACTGCCAGAAATAGTGCAAATTGAGTCCACTCTAACTGCCAAATGGATTGAAACAAGAATCATGGGAATTGTATTTTTTTCTGAGATATTGAGCCTTCTCTGTCAGAGAGCTCTGGTGCCACAATAAACTACAGTTCCCATGATTCCCTAGCACTGAGTCAGGGCAGTTAAAATGGATTCAATTTGCACTATTTCTGGCAGTCTGCAAAGGCCCTTTGTACACTTATGTGGTGTTATATTGTCCCATATTCATTACTTTTTTTTATTTGATGTACTCACATTTGTGTCCTGCTTCCCTTCAGGTTGTATTTTTGTTTTTGAAATTGTACCATCATTCATCCAATGAATCATTGTCAGAAGATGTGTCTTTCTGTAGTTTTTGTTGTTTTACTTGTAAAACTGACTTTAATTCTTCATTTATTATTTTTCTAATACTGGATGTTAATGGGAACTCTTGTGAGTCTTCCTCATCCTCTGTTGGTAGACCTTGCCTTTTTAAATTAGGCATGACATCATACATCCTTTTAAGTAATGTTAAAAATTTACTTTTATTTTCTATTATTGCTTTCATTTGTAACTCTCCTTCATCAGGATCCTCTGATATGTGTTCTGATGAGGAGTTTGAACCTGCACATGAAGAACCTGTGCACAGCTCCTTTCTGGGGTTGTGCACGGCTGTCTGTATTACAGCTGACTGCTCTTTTGCGCTTGGGGAGTTTAAGCCAGTGTGTGCCTCCTTTCTGGGGTCATGCACGGCTATCTTTTCATTCGTGCATGCTCGCTGAAGCCAGAGGTCCTCTTCTTCCTCCTCATTTGCACATGTGCAGGAGGAGGTGCTCCATTTGGAGATAACCCCTCCTGACTTGTTGGAACTGTGCTGTCCAAGATGGTGGCTGCAAGTGACCATTTGCAACATCGGAGCCATCGCTCTGTGTTTCTGCACTGACTCTGCCGTTTTATCTGTTACCTTCATGGTGAGTCCCTTACCAGCTGATTTCTTGGCCTCAGCATGCTTTGTTATTGCTCCTGAGGCCATTTTACCTGGTTTCACCATAGCTGCTCCCTGGTGCACTAGCGGGACCACATCCTCTGACTCACTTTCACTGGTGGTCAGGAATATTTTCTTTAAGTCATCTGAAATTATCTCTGCTGAGGTTCGCACTCTGGCAGCCATCTGGGAGTTCTTATTGCTTCCTTGATCTTTCCCATTATTTTTTGGCTTTATCTTTCAACTTTATAATTTTAATTCCTTCATTTTCTTTCCTATTATTTTCCATTCTACTGCCACCTATCTGCTAACTGAGTCTAATATGTTTTATGGGACCTCTTGGTACCCAGGTTATTAAAAAAATGCAACCTCTTGGTAGGCAGGTTATTAAAAAACTGGTGGAGGAGGACAGGAGTTCAACTGAAATAACAGAAAAAGAACTTAGAACTGAATGGATAGTCATGGATTGCTCCTCTGGCCATCTCGTGAATTTATTCTATGATTCTACTCTAGCCATGATTACCAATAAGATTCAAGGTCATATGTACTGATCTTAGAAAAGTTGCTATTTTGGATTGCTTCCTCTAATTTCTCCAGAATGCATGTATAAAACGTAACTTTCCCAATCACTGTTACACACAGTCAAGATGATGTGGAAGGGTAGTACCCATTCCTCCCCCGCCAACCTATGGTTTGGACCTGAGAGTTTGAAACCATGGTACCAAAGTGTATCTTCTAAGGCAGGAGTGTGGAACCTTCAATCTGCAGAGATGTAAATCTTCACTTGCTCCATCCTTGCTGCAAGAAGAAATAATTCCAGTGATTATCTCCCCATTCCATGAGAATGCAAGGATATTTGCACAATTTCCTCACTTTGTACTTTGGGACTTGATTGCAGAAAATTCATTTGTCCAAAAGTACATATTTTTCTGCTGAAAAAATGTCTCTGAGGACAGGAAAATGTTTTGGGGTTTTTTTCCCAAAAAAACACTAATTTTGTGCAGGAGGCTGTGTATTTTGTGCAGGATAATTTATTCCTCCACACAAGTATTGATTTTTGCACAGGAAATATGTTCCATGCCTCCCCTTTAAACATTTTCAGCAAGATTTTTACCATTTCTTCCTGTTGTGGTAGTGTGCCTTCAAGTTGTTTCCGACTCATGGTGACCCTAAGGCGAACCTATCATAGAGGCAGGTTTCCTCAGAGAAGGGTTGCCATTGCCACTACCTCCTCCTCCTTGTCCTCCTTGTCCTCCTTGCCATTCTCTACCTCCTCCTGTTCCTCCTCGCCCAAATCTCTGCTGTTGTTTATGAAACTTATTCTTCTCATTGCAGCCTCAGCCCAGGATACAAGTCCTTTCCTTCCTGGAGTTTCTTTGATCTATAAAACACCTAGGAAGTGTTTCCCCATTTCCAGAACACATATCCTCGGTGGTGAGGCATTTTCTGTATAGTGTTCTTACTCACTCTTATTTACGTGTTATTGTAATCACCAGTCATATTGTGTTTTATGAGGATGCTGCCTTGAACAAGATATTTACTTATTTACCGTACTTAAGGCCTTTGCAGACTGCCAGAAATAGTGCAAATTGAGTCCACTTTTGTATTGTATTTTTTTTCTAAGACATTGAGCCTTCTCTGTCAGAGAGCTCTGGTGCCACAATAAATTACAGTTCCCATGATTCCCTAGCACTGAGCCAGGGCAGTGCCTCAATTTAAAGTGGACTCAGTTTGCACTATTTCTGGCAGTCTGCAAAGGCCCTTACTTACTTACTTACTTAGGGCTAATGCAGACGGCCCATTTGGGGTGGCTCTGGGCCGCCCCTAGGAACAGCAGATTGGGGCTGTGGCAACCACATGCCGCAGCCCTGATTCTCCTTTTTGCTGCCCCAAAAAGAGCAGGTGTGCAGCGTCAGGGCAGAGTTGGGGCAGCTGTCGTGCAGCTGCCCCTGCCCTAACTCCACCCCCAGGCCGGCCCTTACTTTATATGCTGCCTTTCTCCCAGGCCAGGATCCAAGGTGGCATCCATAACAACAAATTAAAGTATTTACAAAAAGTTTAAAACCAGTTTTAAAACACCACATTAAAACACTATAAGATTGATGAAAAATCATGCAAAAGTTAAAAACAAATAAAGCATATGTCTATATTTTTAAAAAAAATATCTTCCCTGCTTAAGTATGACAAGCTTTACTTAAATAAGAATGTTTTTGCTTGCCGGCAAAAGGAAAGCAGGGAGATGGCCAGCCTAGCCTTCCATGAAAGGGAGTTCCAGAGCAGGGGTAGGCAACCTTTTTGAGCTGGGGGCCGGGTTGCTGTCCCTCAGACAATTGAGGGGGCCGAAGCACCAAAAATAAATACATAATTTTTTTTAAAAAAATTAAAATTTTAAATTTAAAAAAAAATATGCATGCACACTCTCTCAGCCCTAGAAAAGCCATGGCAAACCCCCTGTGGAGATTTTGCCAAGAAAACTCCAAGAACAAGTAATAACAACAATAATCAATATCATCATGGTGGGCGGCAGCGGCGGCGGCGGCGGCAGGACCGGCCTGGGGCCGGTCCAAAGGCCTTGGGGGGCCGCATCCGGCCCCTGGGCCTTAGGTTGCCTACCCCTGTTCCAGAGGGTGGGAGCAAACACTAAGAAGGCTTTTTCTTGTGCCTGCATCAAGTGAGCTTGGGATGCTGGTGGGACCTAAAGAAAGTCTTCCCCTTTAGATCTTACAATGCTGGCAGGGTCATATGGGAAGATGTGATCTTTCAGATACGGCTGTATTACTATAGGCTGGTTTCTTCCTCTTACTCCATATACTAAACTTTAATTTAGATCTGGCCTATACTAAAAACATTTGAAGTGTTAGCCTAGTTCATGGATTGTACTGCTTCAGACTGTAGGTTTGGGGTTCCTTTTCAGAGTTAAGAAAAGTTACTTTTCTACAATTCTCAGAATCTCTGAGAAGCATGACTAGCAGCTGGGAAATGCTGGAATTTGGAATCTGAGGAAGTCATTTCCCCAGGCTCTGCAACTGAGTGCTATCTGTATAGTTAGGAAGTTGAAAAGTGAGTATCAGGGATAAGGGTTTAAGCTTGACTTTGCATGCCAGCTTTCTACATGCAGAGAATTTTTTTGGAGGAGGGCCAAGCATGCATTCTCAAAATACTGTCACCAGTGCTTTGAAGGGGAGATCTGCTTCATAGCATGGGAAAGGTTATCACACTTAGTATTGTCAACAGTGACTGACAATGGCTCTCAGGGTTTACAGGCAGGGGCAGTAGAAGTTGGTGTCACTAACATCAGTAAGGCAAAATATACCCGTGCCCACATAGGTTCATCACTGTAGATAGCTCCTTTAAAGTTTGGACTGAAATCCCGAGTGGATTCACTGATCCAATGACACTAGAGCAGGGGTCAGCAACCTACGGCCTGCCAACCTCCGCCAACCGGCCCCTGCCGACTCCCGCTGCCGCTGCCACTGCCGCCATCAAGCGCCGCCGCATGCATAGCGGCTGCCATTTTGTTTGCCAAAATGGCAGCTGCGACTCGTTTGCGCATGCGCAGGAGTACTTCGCATGCGCAAATGAGTTGTGGCTGCCATTTTGGCAAACAAAATGGTGGCCGTGATGCACACGGTGGCACGGCGGCAGCTGGTGGTGGCAGTGGCAGGGGCTGCGCGTGACTCGGGCGCCATTTTGGAACACAAAATGGCGCCTGAGTAGTGTGCATGCGCACCTCCGGCCGCGATTCCCCCTCCCGGCCCTCCGATGATCTGGGGGACAGTGAACCGGCCCCCAAATAAAAAATTGTGGGGACCCCTGCTCTAAGACAACCCTGTTGTGCGGTTTCCTTGGCAAGATTTGTTCAGAGAAGGTTTGCCATTGCCTTTCCCTGAGGTTGAGAGCATGTGACTTGCTCAAGGTCACCCAGTGGGTTTCACGGCTGAGCTGGGAATTGAACCCCACTCTCCAGAGTCATAGTCCAACACTCAGACCACTACGCCATGCTGGTTCTACATGTGAACTGTACCCTTTTCCAAAATTTGTTTCAATGAGTGAGAAAAAGGAAACAGAGACTTCCCCCCACCAATGTGAGTTTCACCAGAGTGTTCAAATGGTGGTAGCAGGAGAGGTAAGGCTGTTGCTAAGTCCCTTTCCCTTTTGCTGGCAACCACAGCATCAGCCTTCTTCTTCAAGGCCACCCTCCCTTCCTCTCCCCAAAGTAATCTTTGTAGAGATTGACTGTGAGCCTACAGAGATCATTTGAAGAATTGCTGATCTCGGCATTTTCTGGCTGGCGTGTTTATTTTGTGCAGAACTGCTGATTCTGTCAAGCTGTCTGGGAACATCTGGGCTCTGGGGAGGGGAGCCAAAAAAATATGATGTTGTCAGACCTTTCGGTGTCATGCTTTGGGAACAGGCCTTTGCCCTTATCTTCCTGGAGTCATCTTCTTCTTCCTAAGGTTCACTTCTTTGTTCTCATTTATATCATGAAAGCTTCTTGGTGAACCAGCAGAGGCAGGGAACACATTGGGTGGGAGCCCTGTGTGGAAAGAAGGGAGGGTGGAAGGGATGATGGGAATCCCAGTGGTCATTTGGGTAGGAAGAAGAATTGGGTCTGCTTATGGCAAGCATATGGTTCTCCAAAAGGCACCGAGTATCCAATTCCCCAGGCCCTTTTAAACTATACAGTTATAGCACTCTTATTCTGCTTCAGTTGTCATGTCTGAATCCAATGGAATCCTGGGGTTAGTAGTTGATCACTAGAGGAGATCACTGCCTGAGGATTGTAAAGACTCCAGCTCCCAAACTGAGAGCCAGCTTGGTGTAGCGGTTTGAGTGTGGGACTACAACTCTGGAGAGCATGGTTGGATTCTCAGCTTGGCCATGAAACCCACTGGCTTGGGGGAGTTACATGCTCTCAGCCTCAGGGGAAGGCAATGTAACCTTGGGGGAGTTACATGCTCTCAGCCTCAGGGGAAGGCAATGGTAAACCTCCTCTGAATAAATCTTGCCAAGAAAACTCTGTTATATAGGGTTGTCTTAGGGTAGCCATAAGTCAGAAATGACTTGAAGGCACACAGCGACAAGCCCACAAACTACACATCCCCTGATTCCATAGGATGAAACCTACGGTGTAGCTGGGTGGTGGGGACAAATGAGTGCATTGCTTTCCCGAATAAGAATTCTGCTGCTCTGAATAAAATTCTTCATTCCCAAATTTCTAGCATTGCAGAGAGAGACTGAAAATTGCTCATTCCCAGAACTCTTCTATTGACCATTTTTGCATTCCCTTCCACACTTTGCATGTCTCTTTATTTTGGCTGCCCAAATTGGCAAGTCCTCAACTGAAATTGTAAGTTACTGCAATGCTGGAAAACTGGGGAGTGAAGGAAGATTTTTTTTGGGGGGGGTGTTATTTGGATGGAATGCCCTCAAAACACCCCCCCCCCGTTATTATACCCCTGATGGACGTATGGCTGTTGATGTGGAATCATAGCAGTATCATTGTGTCGTGTGAACTCCCCTAGACTTCATGCAGCAAATATCCATTGTTTGCTAGGTGGACATGTCCTATTTTACAGTCCTCTATTTGCAGAGCAGTCCGAGGACAAAAAGATGTCAAAGGGTTCCCAAACTATCTGCATGTGCTAATTTATCAGTACTGATGTCAATGCCGAAGCTGTCACACCTGGTAAGTAGAAACAGGTCCAAAACACACTGCAGAAATAATCTAGTTTGAGACTTCTTTAACTGTCCTGGCTCAACGCTAGGGAATTCTGGGAACTATAGTTTTGTGAGGCTTTCAAACTGGATTATTTCTACAGTGTGTTTGGACCACAGAGTAAAGTTCAGTACATTGGGGAAGACTCAGATGGGGTAACGTTTGCACCTGTTCAATCTGCCTCCTAGATTCTCACTGTGTGTGGAAGAGCTGCATCAAAACCCTTCCTTTGCTTTCTTCGAATTTTTTATCTTCAGACTTGAGGGCAAGCCCTCTGTCTTAAGCATTAGCAGCACTCTCTTTGAAGGTGTCTTTCTCTAAAGGGTTGTCTTCAAGTCCAGTTCTTCTTTAAACTTTAAATAAAGGGGAAGACTAGGGAGGGTCTTGACATTGACCATCCACATTGGCCATCCTG
Organism: Phrynosoma blainvillii; assembly: GCA_026167975.1. Taxonomy (NCBI): domain Eukaryota; kingdom Metazoa; phylum Chordata; class Lepidosauria; order Squamata; family Phrynosomatidae; genus Phrynosoma; species Phrynosoma blainvillii. The sequence goes on from JANUYF010000002.1 coordinate 197,367,106, forward strand.
ACTGGAACACAAAGCAGCTTATACATTAAAATGATTACAACATAGTTAAAAACATCCACAGCTAGACAAGTGGGCACTTGGATCACCTGGTTACAAGCTTCCTCTTATGGGATGCATTTCTATCCAAATTAAAGTACTTTCCCCCTTATTGCATCAATACCTACACATCAGGGGGTACAGGTAATATGAAGACCTCTGTCCTCTTTGTTTGTGATGCTTTTCCTCACTTTGAGTGATTGACCACCTTCATTAGTTTCTGATCATGTGAAAAAATGGAATCTCTCTCTCTCTCTCTCTCTCTGTGCCTTCAAGACACCTGTTGACATGTGCCTAATGCTTGCTAGTTTTGCTAGTTTTCCAAATGCTGATTGAGTGAAATCCTGGAAGATTTACCTCTTGGGGATGTCTACATGCTTTTCTTTATATGTTCACAAAAGAAAAGGAAAGAAAAGAGGTCAGGGAAGGCTTCCAGAATCTCCCTGAGGGAGCCAGGATTTAGCAGATTTTCCAGTGATCCCTTCTGGCTTTGGCCATGGTTCTGCATTTTCACCTTCCCCTTTTCTGTTCAGCCTTGCATTACGGTTGGGGATACATCCCATTTGTTCACATTTAATAACTGAGGGGGAGCAGGCCAAAAATCAGACCAGTTTCTTTTTTTAACCTCTTGGGCATTTGCCAACATATATTTATATGCATCACAAAATCCCCTCCCCTTTCCCCAAAGCTACATTCAGCTGTAAAAATATCATTCCCAGCACAGTTGCATGTGTCTATAATAATTAAGTATATACCGTAATATTTTCCAGAACAGTCGGCATAGGAATGGAGAATGCACTTAGCTCTTCAGATGTAGTTGAACTGCAGTTCTCATTGGCTAAGGCTGATGGGAGTTGTAGTCCTAAAATACCTAAAGATCTCAGATGTTCCCTACCCCTGACTTCAGAGGTGGCCCTCAAAACATAGGTGGGCAGTAGGTACATGACCAGTTTCTGGTGGACCACTTGGTGTTAGCTGGTTTTGTTTGCTGGGTTTCTTACAAAGAATGTAAGAATATATGGGTGGTATTTAGGTCTTATCTAACAAAGGTACACCATGTCTCCATAAACAAGAAGACATACTGAGAATCATGTGACAGGCATTCATTGCGAAGAGATCCTGAGTATTCACTCTCACTTTGTAAACTGGAAAAGTATCAAGAAAGTTAACTATTTCAGTTCAGGAATTTTTGGCACTGACTACCCTTCTCTGTCCTGTGATGAATGGATATTAAAGGCTCAGGACTGGGCTTTCTAAGGCTCATTTTCTTGTTGCCGGGAGGGGGGGGTTCTTTCTCTTGTCTTGTTATTGCATTCTTCCCACTCTAGATTCCTGTTGATTTGTGAGAATTTAAAAAGGAAATTATTGAATTTTCATTATGAGTACAAAACAGGTAGAGAAGATAATAGGGAGGAATACATACGCTTCTTGAGATACACAGTTGTCCCTCCCAATTTGTGGGGGACCCATTCTGAACCTACCCATGAATCAGAAAAACCACAAATATTCAAAGTCCATTGGTTAAAATGGGTGCATGCTTTGCGTGCGGTGCTGCGCAATGCCTCAAACACATGCACCATTTAGTCCTTCCCCGCTTGCCGTCTGCGAAGGAGGGACACCATAGACTACAAGTCCACAAATGGAGAGGGATGAGTGTACTCATGAACTAGGCATATACTTAAAGCCATCTAATGGCACAGTTCAGTAATTTTTTTCCTATGTGCCAGGAACCAGTGCCATATTTATCTCCAGTGGACCCTCCACATTTGCTGGGGTTAAGGGCTCAGGATCCCTGTGAAAATGGGAAAACTTCAAAGCAAACAAACAACAACAAACAACAACAACAACAACAACAAACACTTCTTTTTTTTTGAACCTGGGAAAACACCTCTCTAGGAATCTCTCTAGGAATTGACCATAGAATTGTGCTAGAGGCCCTATAAATGCCTAGAGAAGTGTTTTCTCTAGAAATCTCTAGGTCTTGCAGCACAACTCTATGGGCAACCTCTGGCAGAGTCACACAGGAGGACTCAGAGATTCCTAGAGAGAACATAATAATCAAATCCATGGATAATCAAATTTGCAAAAGCCAAAGCAGCAAATGTAAGGGTCAACTGTATATTATCATCATATCTCAGGGTTTCCAGGGCACATGCTGCAGCCTGGCAGCCAATGGCTTGTGCAAGGGCATTAGTCCACAGAGCACCTCTTTGAGTAGTACTGCTATATATACTTGTAAGTGTATGATACATTTTTAAAAAGTGATTGTGAAATATTTTCTTCTCCCTACATGGAAATATATGTGCATTCTTTTGTAATCTCAGCGAAGCATGCATTTGGATAAACATGTCTATAACTAGATGGATTTCTGCATGTGTTTCCTATGCGGTTATGACATCTGGTCACCCTGCCCTTAAATGGTCATGGCAGGTGGAGCCCAAATGACAGGAAGGTAGGTGGTGTGGCAGGGCAGTGGGATAAGCAGAGCTACACTTGGCAGAGCTTTGCATTCCATCAAGTTGATACAGAATCTCAGCCTGGGAGTTGTAGTCTTTGATGTTCTGTATTTTCAATGAGAAAATGTTTTCATTTATTAGATATTAGGGTAGTTAGGGAGATGTGTATGTTTCGCCTGGAGAATAGATGGTTAAGAGGTGATATGCTAGCCCTGTTTAAATATTTGAAGGGATGTCATATTGAGGATGGAGCAAGCTTGTTTTCTGCAACTCCAGTGTGTCCAGAGGAGGGCGACCAAAATGGTGAAGGGCTTGGAAACCATGCCTTATGAGGAAAGACTTAGGGAGCTGGGTATGTTTAGCCTGGAGAAGAGATGGTTAAGAGGTGATATGATAGCCCTGTTTAAATATTTGAAAGGGTGTCTCATTGAAGATGGAGCAAGCTTGTTTTCTGCTGTTTCAGAGACTAGAACACGAAACAATGGATGCAACCTGCAGGAAAATAGATTCCACCTCAACATTAGAAGGAACTTCCTGACAGCAATAGCTGTTCGACAGTGGAACACAATCCCTCAGAGATTGGTGGAGTCTCCTTCCTTGGAGGTCTTTAAACAGAGGCTGGATGGTCATCTGTTGGGGATGCTTTGATTGTGATTTCCTGCATGTCAGGGGGTTGGATTGGATGGCCCTTGAGGTCTCTTCCAACTCTAGGATTCTATTATTCTAGTTGTTTTTAAGCATCTTTTATAAGTTACTTGGTCCTATTTGGGAGAAAGGTGGGATATAAATAATATAATATAATAATAAATTAATAGTATGGTTGTGCATGCAAAGTATGATGGAAATTATAAAGTAAAGGCCTGTTTGGGGGTGGGTGGGTGAGAGAATGGAATATTAGGAGTGAGTGATGACTGATGGAAGACTGAGGGGATTTTTGAAAAGGCTAATGTGTGGCAGCTGGTCAGAGATGAGATTGTAGTCTTCCAAGACTAGATATTAGAGAGTGAAGTTTATGAGTTTGAGTAGTTAAGAGAGTTAGAATTAGGGTCTGAGACAGAGACTAGTTAGAGGACGTTATCACACGGGGTCTAAAGCAGACCCAATCCACACTCAATCCCATCCTATTGCGGTTTTTTTTTCCAGTGTGTTCACACGACGTCGCACACAACCCCGTCCCAACCCCGTCCCAATGCGGCATCATCCCCGTTCTTTTGAATGCCGGTTTCTTGAGGAAGTATAAGTGCGCGACCAAAATGATACCGCAATGATAGCGCTTTCACCATATGTCTGATCACCAGATACGTATCCTGGAGCCCAGGCCCCGCAAAGGCTTGGGAAGGGGTGTGTGTGTGACAGCCGGCTGTTACACACACACACACACACCCCCCTTCCCAAGAGAGAGCCGCTCTGAGCAGAAGTCCTTAGAGCGGCTCTCTTTCCCGGCTTGGGTTGGGAAGGTGTGTGTGTGTGTGTGTGAGACAGTCAGCTGTCACACACACACACACACACACACACACACACCTTCCCAAGCCTGGAAGCCTGGTTGCTTTCCTTGGGACGAGGCCGGGCTCGGACCCCGGCCTCCTCCCAAGGAAAGCAACCAGGCTTCCCTTGGGACGAGGCCAGGGTCGGAGGCATCCTCCGACCCTGCCCTCCTCCCAAGGAAAGCAACCAGGTTTCCCTTGGGACGGGGCCAGGGTTGGAGGCATCCTCCGACCCTGCCCTCCTCCCAAGGAAAGCAACCAGGCTTCCCTTGGGACGAGGCCAGGGTCAGAGGCATCCTCCGACCCTGCCCTCCTCCCAAGTCCCAAGGGTTGCTGTCATACACACCCCTTCCCAACCCTGTGCCGGCTTGGGAAGGGGTGTGTTTGACAGCTGCAGCAAGTGACAGCCACGGCTGTCCTGTTTCTGCCCATGTGCAAGAACATCCTTGCTGGGTTCTGGAAGGGATCTTCTCACTTGTGTGTGAACGGCAGATACGGTTCCCAGGAGCGCATCTATTTCGGTTTCGTTAATTGCGCAATGATGCTAGTTGCGTCTAATAGCCATTTCCGTCTTGTGGAGTCTATACCGGTATAGTTCTGGATTGATTCCATACCGCTTTCTTGCCGCTTTGAGACCCGCGTGTGATAACGTCCAGAGTTAGGGTCAGAGTTAGCTAGGAGATGAACATGTGTGAGAATGAGTGATGTGGTTTAGACATATTAAAGAATTAATTAGTGATAGTATGTTCAAATTCTGATTTTAAAAAAAATCATAATTTTGGATTATACACTTTTGCCTCTGGTAAAGCTACATATTGGAAAGTTGAAAGGCAAAGGGTGCTCAACTTGAGGATAATGGAGCAGAGGACAGAATAGGAGAATTTCAGCACAGAATAAGTAAAGAGATAGTACAGAAACATCTGGTTAATCTAAATGAATATAAGTCTCCAGGACCAGATGAATTACATCCAAGGGTATTAAAAGAACTGGCAAATGTAATATCGGAACCATTGGCAATAATCTTTGAGAATTCCTGGAAAACAGGAGAGGTCCCAGCGGACTGGAGGAGGGCAAATGTTGTCCCCATCTTCAAAAAGGGGAAAAAAGAGGATCCCAACAATTATTGTCCAGTTAGTCTGACATCAATACCCGGAAAGATTCTGGAGCAGATCATTAAACAGAGAGTCTGTGAACATCTGGAAGATAATTTCATAATCACAAAAAGTCAACATGGGTTTCAGAGAAACAGGTCATGCCAGACAAATCTGATCTCTTTTTTTGATAAAATTACCAGCTTGGTAGATGAAGGGAATGCTGTGGATATAGTATATCTTGATTTCAGTAAGGCCTTTGGCAAGGTTCCCCATGACATTCTTGCAAGCAAGTTGGTAAAATGTGGGCTAGACAAAGTAACTGTTACATGGATTTGTAATTGGTTGACTGGTCGAACGCAAAGGGTGCTTAACAATGGCTCCTTTTCAACTTGGAAAGAAGTGACCAGGGGGTGCCACAGGGCTCTGTCCTGGGCCCAGTGCTATTCAATATCTTTATTAATGACTTGGATGACGGTATTGGGGGCATAGTTATCAAATTTGCAGACGACACCAAATTAGGAGGAGTAGCTAATACCCCAGAGGACAGGATCAAAATTCAAAATGACTTGAACAGACTAGAAAGTTGGGCCAAAGCTAACAAAATGAAATTCAACACGGACAAATGTAAGGTACTGCACTTAGGGCGGAAAAACGAAAAGTACAGGTATACAATGGGGGACACCTGGCTGAATGAGACTACGTGTGAAAGGGATCTAGGAATCCAGGTGGACCACAAGTTGAACATGAGTCAACAGTGCGATGCAGCAGCTAAAAAGACCAATGCAATTTTAGGCTGCATCAGTAGAAGTATAGTGTCTAGATCAAGAGAAGTAATAGTGCCACTCTATTCTGCTTTGGTCCGGCCTCACCTGGAATACTGTGTCCAGTTCTGGGCACCACAATTCAAAAAGGATGTGGAGAAACTGGAGCGTGTCCAAAGGAGGGCAACTAAAATGGTGAAGGGTCTAGAAACCAAGCCCTATGAGGAACGACTTAGGGAGCTGGGGATGTTTAGCCTGGAGAAGAGAAGGCTGAGAGGTGATATGATAGCCATGTTTAAATATTTGAAGGGATGTCATATTGAGGAGGGAACAAGCTTGTTTTCTGCTGCTCCAGAGACTAGGACCCGAAACAATGGATGCAAGCTGCAAGAAAAGAGATTCCACCTCAACATTAGGAGGAACTTCCTGACAGTAAGGGCGGTTCGAGAGTGGAACACACTCCCTCGGAGAGTAGTGGAGTCTCCTTCCTTGGAGGTCTTTAAGCAGAGGCTGGATGGCCATCTGTCAGGGATGCTTTGATTGGGAGTTCCTGCATGGCAGGGGGTTGGACTGGATGGCCCTTGTGGTCTCTTCCAACTCTATGATTCTATGATTCTATGATTCTATGATTCTATGAGTGTCTGGGGTTAATAAAGAGTGATGTTATCTAGTGAGGATAGAAAATAAAGGAAGTCTCACACAAGAACCAGGAGGGCCTGTAGGAGGTCCCCACAGTTGGCGGCCATAGGAATGGGGCAGAAGGTCCTCACCACTAGTGGTAGAGGTGGGGATAAGGGAAGGCCCCCACATTTGGTGGCAGTGGTTGGGATATGCAGAAGCCTTCACAGCTGGTGGGAGCAGAGGGATAGGAGACCATCACATAGTCCAACAACACAACTTTTTCATTCTCTGTCAAAATCAATGGTTTAAAAAATAATATTGTTGTTTAATTATTTTCAAACTTTTTGTAAAATAAGATTTTGATTGAATCTTGTTTTAAATCATTGCAAGCCATCTTGGGTTCCATCCTAGGAGAAAGGCAGGCTATAAAATAGTCAATCAAATTAAAAATTCCAATGCGGTAGAAAGCAAAACTACTACATTTGTCTAATCCTGTCCTCTTTCACTCTTCAGATGCAAACCTGTGGTTAAATGAAAGTATTACTAAATGGCTGCCTGTGAAGTTGGGACGGGGCGAGTGGCTGCCCTAGCCACCAATCCCAGCTTGTGGCAAAGCCCCACTTGTATGTCATGTCTGGAAATGTTTGATCAAGGAATGCATTGATCTTACACCTCCTCCAAAGACCTAAAGTGGCTTTAAAAAAAATCCCCATAAAAGTGTAAACAGTCTGCCTGTCTCAGTCACCTTCCTCCCAATCACTCAGCAACCCAGTCAGCTCCTTATCTGTACTCAGGAGTAAGTCATGCAAATATAAATTATTATGGGAAAGAGGTCTGGGGCCCTTGGAAGAAATGTTCTGGAAAATGTTCAGAGCTCCTTGGAACAGATTATTTTGGTTCAAGTGCCAACAAATGGGAGAATGTTATAGGAAGCCCTAGAAAAATGCTGGTGTGTGCCAGATATCAAAGTCTGCACATAGGTACAAATTCCACAAATGGGCAGAACACATATAGTGACAGTAATGGCTAAAGAAAATATCAAGAGTGAGGACCCTTGCACATGGTTGGGGATGTGGAATAAGTCCATATACACACATACACACACACACATATATATGTCAGTTTCTGCCAGGAAGGAGAAGGAAAGCAGTTTCTGGGCAGCCATATTGAGTGGGTGAGTGTTTAAATTCTTTCTAAAAACACTTGGGGAGAGTGTGACTGTTGCTGAGTGGGTGGGGCTTTGGTCAGTCACATTTGTGAGTCAATAGGGGGTGGAGCTAGCCAATTAGCTCTATACGAATCCTCCCAGAAAGCACAGTACAGGTAGAAGGGGGGCTTTGACCTTTCTTTTTAGAGGTTCTCCTAATAATAATAATAATAATAATAATAATAATTATTATTATTTAAAGGGCTTTGAGGTTGTTTTTGCTCAGAGGAAGAGACAGAGGCTTGCCTCCAGAATAAGGTAGCATCCAGGAGCTCTCTGTAGAGTGAGAAACCCAGTTGATTGAGCTCGCTTACAGAGCCTGGTAAAAAGACCAAGAGAACAGGGGCCCTTTACGTGGGTCTACCAGGGGACTTTTTAAGGGAAAAGCCCATAGTCCTGTTTTAGTGCTTACTTAAGATTTCTCAATATGGACACTGAGGGAGTTGCTGCAGTCACCTGCAACACTTGTGAGATGTTTGCCTTCTTGCCAAGAGATGTGGGGAAGTTCACCTGCAGCAAGTGCAAGTTCATAGCCCTCCAGGAAGAGAAAGTCAAGCAGCTGGAGGCCTGGGTAGCTACACTTCAGCATATTAGGGAGCAAGAAATTTTCCTAGACAGAGCAGAACCAACGGTCTTGAATGGAGACCACACAGGAGAAGTTGTTGAGGAGGAGGTCATTTCATGCACACAGGAGGTGGACACCTAGAAGAACGTCACACATAGAAGTAGGGAAACCAGGGATCATTCTGGGAGCTTGCAGCTACAGAATCGATTTGAAGCTCTCTCCCTTATCAAGGATGAAGAGGAAGAGCAACAGGAACAGTCCTTTGGGACAGTGCAGCAGACCATAAGAGTACCACCGCAGGGAACAGCCATTGCTATGCCTTGGAGGCGGTGTGTGGTGGTGGTTGGGGACTCCTTGTTGAGAGGTACAGTAGCAGTGGTTTGTGGGCCTGACAAGATGTCCTGGGAGGTGTGTTGTCTCCCTGGGGCAAAAATCAGTGATGTGACAGCGAGGCTGACAAGACTTGTCAAGCCTACTGACCATTACCCCTTCCTCTTGGTCCATGTGGGAACCAATGATCTGCAAGGCACAGAATTCAGAATATCAAAAGGGATTATGAGGCTTTGGGTAGGAAGCTGAAAGAGCTGGATGCACAGGTTGTTATCTCATCTCTTCTCCCAGTTGAAGGGCATGGTCCAGGAAGGGAGTGGAAGATAGCAGACGTGAATAACTGGCTCTGTAGATGGTGCTGCCAAGAACGATTTGGATTCTTAGATCACGGGCTGCGGTTCCATGAGAGTGGATTTCTAGCAAGAGATGGGCTGCATCTCACACCAGTTGGCAGAAGTATTTTTGTCAATAGTCTCAAACATTTGATCAGGAGGGCTTTAAACCTTCGAAGGTATCTTGTAAGGAAGGAGTACATAATGGGCTAGAAATAATAGTCAAAGTGTTATAGAGGAAACAAGGCAAATGATGCAAGGGCCCAACAGTAGGAGGGAAAAAAACTTTACGCAAGCAGCAAGTGGGGAAGACACATGCTCTTAGATGTCTCTACACTAGTGTACAGAGTATGGGAAATAAACAAGATGAACTTGAACTCCTAGTACAACAAAGCAAATACAATATAATAGGCATCACTGAAACCTGGTAGGATGAGGTTCATGATTGGAATGTAGGAATAGAGGGGTATAACCTTTTTAAGAGAAATAGGCTAAACCGGAAAGGGGGAAGGAATAGCATTATATGTCAGAGATGTTTACACCTGTAAAGAGATCCAGGACTTAAATCCTGAAAATCAGATGGAGAGCATATGGATAAAAATTAAAGGGGAAGGAAACAACAGGGATGTTATTGTGGGAGTCTACTACAGACCCCCCAAGTCAGACTGAGGAATTGGATGATGCCTTTCTAGAACAGATGACCACACGCTCATAAAGGAGAGATGTAGTAGTGCTGGGTGACTTCAACTATCCTGATATTTGCTGGAAGTCAAAGTCAGCCAATACTTCAAGGTTGAGCAAATTCCTTACTTGCTTTGAAGACAATTTCTATGTCCAAAAGGTGGAAGAGGCAACAAGGGGATCAACTATTTTAGATCTGATCCTAACCAACAGGGATGACCTGGTAAATGGGGTGCAAGTGGTGGGATCCTTAGGCGCGAGTGATCATGTTCCTCTAGAGTTTCTTATGCAGTGGAAAGTAGAAGCTAGGTATAGTCAGACACTCGTTCTAGACTATAGGAGAACTGATTTCAATAATAATAATAATAATAATAATAATAATAATAATAATAATAATAATTTTTTATTTATATTTCCCACCTCTCGCTACGGATCGAGGCAGAATTACACAATTAAATGAATACAATATGCCAAATACAAACATAAAATAGTGAAATCAAACAACAGTAATAAATTATAAGAGCATATAATATAATATAATATAATAAAAATAGAATAAAATAAAATAAAATAGCCAATCATCTTCAGAATCTAGAAATCTAGAAGAGCAGATGGATAGGCCCACTGGAAGAGCTCTGTCTTAAGTGCCTTCTTAAAGGCATCTAGCGTAGTAATATGACGAATCTCTTCCAGTAGGCCATTCCATAACATGGGAGCTGCGGCCGTGTACGATCTTTGGGAAGTCGTGTTGAGTTTGGTTCTATGATGTTCTAATGAGTTCTTCCCAGATGTACTTGAGGGCAGGGCGGATTGTGTGGGGAGAGGCGTTCCTTCAAGTAACTCGGGCCCAAGCCATGTAGGGCCTTAAAGGTAATAACCAACGCTTTGTACTGTGCCCAGAAGCTAATCGGCAGCCAACGAAGAGATTTTAATATAGGTGTTATATGGTCCGATCTAGATCTGGTGACCAATCTGGCTGCCGCATTTTGAACCAATTGAAGCTTGTGAACTTGGTACAGAGGTAGCTCCATGTAGAGCGCATTACAGAAATCCAAACGAGAGATTATCAGGGCAAGTACTACTGTTTCAAGGTCCTTTAGTCCAAGTAGGGACGCAGTTGGCGTATCAATCGAAGTTGGTACCAAGCACTCCTGGCCATTGCATCCACTTGAGATGACAACTGTAAAAATGAATCCAGGAGTATTCCCAAACTGCGTACTTTGTCCTTTACGGGAAGTGTGACCCCGTCCAGGACTGGATGGCAAAGCTCCTTTCCCATACTTGGGGTACCTATCGTGAGTACCTGTTTTCTCTGGATTCAGCTTGAGTTTGTTTTCCCTCATCCAGCCCATTACCGATTCAAGACAGGCATCAAGAGGAGCAATGCCATCCTTAGTCACTGCATCAGTCGGAGACATAGAGAAGTAGAGTTGAGTGTCATCAGCATACTGATAACACCGCGCCCCATGTCTCCAGATGATCTCACCCAGCGGCTTGAATGGCACCCTGAGGGACGCCAGATGTCAGCTCTCTTTTTGAAGAGCTACTATCCCCCAGCATCACCATCTGAAATCTGCCCAAGAGGTAGGACCGGAACCACTGAAGAGCAGTGCCCCCAATACTTAACTCCCTCAGGTGTCTCAGAAGGATACCATGGTCTGTGGTATCGAATGCCGCTGAGATGTCCAAGAGCACGAACAGAGTCACACTTCCCCCGTTGATGGCCAGACGGAGATCATCGACTAAGGCGACTATGGCAGTCTCAACTCCATATCCCGCCCTGAAGCCGGTTTGAAATGGATCCAGATAATCAGCTTCTTCCAAGACAGCTTGGAGCTGGAAGGCAACTGCCCTCTCGATCACCTTACCCAGGAATGGTAGAAGGGAGACCGGTCTATAATTATTTTTCACCAGAGGATCAAGGGAGGTTTTTTTCAAGAGTGGTTTAATCACCGCTAGTTTCAAACTACATGGAAATTTCCCTTCTCTAAGGGATGCATTAATGATGAGTTGTAATAATATTTTTACTGCCACACCTCTCTGGACAGTCAGCCAAGATGGGCAAGGATCGGGAGGGCATGTTGTCCTCCTTACACTTCCAAGAAATAAACTTGGGGAAACCCTGGGGGTGATCCCATGGTCAGGAATACTAAAGGAGAAAGGAGTTCAGGATGGATAGGAGTTCCTCAAAAGGGAGATACTGAAGACACAATCTCAAGCTGTTCCAATGAGAAGGAAAAATGGGAGGTGTCTCAAGAAACTGGGTTGGATGACAAAAGATCTTTCAACTGAACAAAGGGCCTTTACAGACTGCCAGAAATAATGCAATTTGAGTCCACTTTAACTGCCTTGGCTCAATGCTAGGCAATCATGGGAACTGTAGTTTATTGTGGCACCAGAGCTCTCTGACAGAGAAGGCTCAATGTCTCAGAAAAAACTACAATTCCCATTATTCCCTAGCACTGAGCCAGGACAGTTAAAGTGGACTCAAGTTGCATTATTTCTGGCAGTCTGTAAAGGCCCTAAGTTTTAAACGGGAGATGTATAAGAAATGGAAAATGGGCAAAATCACTAAAGAGGAATTCAAACAAATAGCTAGCACATGTAGGGCTAAAGTCAGGAAAGCCAAAGCACAGAATGAGCTCAGGCTTGCTAGAGGGGTTAAGAACAATAAAAAGGGCTTTGAGGGGTATGTCCAAAGCATATTGAGGAGGGTGCTAGCTTGTTTTCTGTTGCTCCAGAGAACAATGGATGCAAGCAACAGGAAAAGAGATTCTACCTCAACATTAGGAGGAACTTCCTGAAAGTAAGGGCTGTTCGACAGTGGAACACACTCCTTCGGAGTGTGGTGGAGTCTCCTTCTTTGGAGGACTTTAAACAGAGGCTGGATGGCTATCTGTCGGGGATGGTTTGATTTTGAGATCCTGCATGGCAGGGGGTTGGACTGGATGGCCCTTGTGGTCTCTTCCAACTCTATGATCTATGTGTTAGAGGCATAAAACTTGCATTAATTAACCCTTGCATACAAGGTTCTGATCTGCATTGGTGAAATAACGCAGTTTGACGCCCCTTTAAATTCCATGGCTCAATGCTATGGAGTTCTGAGATTTTTAGTTTGTTGTGACACCAGAGCTCTCTGAGAGAGAAGGCTAACTATTTCACAGCACTACAAGTCACAGAATTCCATAGCACTGAGCCATGGCAGTTAACATGGTGTCAAAATGCATTATTTCTCCAGTGCAGATTAGACCCGGATTAATAATTTTCGTAGTTTTTCTCCTTGTTGCAGGAGCAAATGACTACTTTCTAGTTTTTGCCTGCTATTTGCACATCCTGATGTGTTTCAGGAGTTACTCTGTGCAGAAATGTTAAGGAAAATGCAACATGGGACTTACAGTAATAGAAATAAAATGTGTATGTGAATGTCAAAGTGACTAAGCAGGAGCAATCAGGAAGATACACAGGTGAAAAAGATAATGTAATTTGGAAGCCTTGAGAGACAAGGACAAAGTTATAGAGTGTATATTGAAAACACCTGTTGTAGATTGCAAACACCTGAGATTCATTAAGTAGTCAAGGTAAAATGATGAAATACTTGGATTGGTCTTAAGTATGGGATGATCCATGTAAACCAATCAAAATGAATGTACACACCCACTGGATGGGAACTGACTAGTGGGTGGTGACTAACAATGGCTATAAGTGCAATGTTTGCCAATGCATATTGTGGAGTAGTTTGGTGTATTGTGGAGTAGTGTTGGAGATATTGTGATTTGTAGGGCATATAGTATTTATATATAGTAGAATAAAGTAGATCTTTTATATAAGAATACTGAGTTGTCTGGTGTCTTGAGGGAAGATACAAGAGCCAGAGGAATCCTGGAGAAGTTTGGAGACATCTCAGGAAGAAGAGTGAGAAGGCTGGGAGAGTTTGTCAGGGTCTTCAGCCTATTCTCTGAAACTCTGCTGCTTGGGAAAGAAGCATCAACCACTGATCAAAGCTGGTCAGCTCTGCTGCATAACAAGGTGGTGAGTTAGAGCCAGAGGTGAAGAGCTACAACTCCCATCATCCCTGACAAGAAATGCACATTTTTTTTGTGCAAAATTGTGTTTTTTGTGCAAGAAACCCCATTACTTCCAGAAATACTTTTTTTGTATGCAAACATTCTGTTCTTCACACAAGATGACTTTTTCTTTTGCACCAAAAACCATGTTCTTTTGTGGAGTGTTTCCCCCCCTGAAAATATACCAGAGAAACATGTTTTTTTGTGCAAAATCTACTGGGCTTTCCCCCACAGAACATGTATATTCACAGAATAATTTCTAAAAACACTTATTTGTCTCAGGTCGCTGTTATTCTTACATGTCAGGTTTCCTGAGTGTTGGAAAATTGAAATTTTGGCAGGAAAAGGAACAATGAAGAATATTATTTGCTCTATTCCTAATTTACACACACACACACACACACACACACACACACACATATATATAATGTATAGACTATCTTTCTTCTAAACAAAAAAGACATCAAAAGGAGTCAATAAGAGTAAAAGCCAAATCAAAACAATGAAAAGGGAAAATCAAATATGGAAAAACTGAAACAGATTCTTTGATCCTGGTCCCAGGGGCTTGAATAGTTCTTTAAAAGTCTGTGTTTGAATCCCTGTGTGTTCTACCATATTTGTGGTGTTGAGTTCGGGTTGTCATCTCTTTTTAATAAGAGATTCCTCCTCTTCAATACCTATAAGACAGTAAGGTAGAACTCCATGCTGGGAATAGCTGCATTTGGTCATCATGTATCAAGCAGAATTTTATTTACAAGATTTTGTTTTTGTTTACTAAAATTCACCAATTTCTTCATGTTCGGGCTAGAAAAAAATTGAGTTTTTTTTAAAAAAAAAATGAAAATAGGAGAAAGCAATAAATGACAGTTTCCCTTTCTTTTCTTCTGATTCGATCTGGCCCCAAACAATTTTAACCATCAAAATAGCTACCTTAAGAACAAATATATGTACTGTTGAGTGCTGCTTCATGCTTTTCTGACCTTTGATAAGTAGCTGTTGTCAGCTCAGATAAAACCTACTTAGAAAATGAGGAGAGATGTGTATACACATACTTTTTAAAACATAAAAACAGCCTCCTAACCCCTCAAAGTTTCAACCCTACTTGCCTGTTTGTTATTTTTCCAGTATTCCTGCTCTGACACCAATATAGAGCCTGCGAGGCACAATCTTTGTGACATCATCCTTGTGACATCTTCCTGTTGTGACATCAGATCATGAAATTAGCCCTGGTTAGGTGACATCACCCATCTAGGATTAGTTAATCCTAGATAAAGAAAGAGATAGCCAGGATTAAAAAATTGAATTATAGAAAGAGCAGCAAGGTGAAACAAAGACATTGCAGGCAGGTTTTTAAAAACTGTTTGTATGATTTAGGTGGTTTTCAGGATAACTTTTTTTATCCCAGCAAAACTACTAGGTTTGACCTAAAGACGGAAGACTTTTTAGTGCAACTTTTCTGCATCTGGCCAGATAGAGATTTGTATTCATTCCATCTTTCTGCTCCCTTACCTTGACATCTGATCACCTTGACATCTGATCACCTTTACTACCACAGGTTTTCAAGACTAGGACCTAAAAATGAAGGTTGAAACAAACCTTGAAAGAATTTAAAAGTTTTCAGTTTGAATTCAGTATTAGTGGCTGAAGACTAACAGCTGCAAGTCAGTCCATGACCTCTGAAATACTTCTGAATGCTAGAAAATGTAAATTTTGATCCATCCCAAATGGAGTTTCTGTCTGGGCAGAAGAACAAAGCAAGGGGTGTGTGTGTATGTGATGTTTGGCCTTTAAACTTCTGAGTACATTGCTAGCTTTGCTTTGTGCCAGAGAGTGTTTGGATGAATCAGCAAGAAAATGTTTCCGGCATGTGTTCAGATAACATATTTAGATTATTTACCAAAGCAACATTGCTGCTATTCAGAAGTTGTATCCCCACCCATATTTCTTTATTTCTTTAAAAGATTTCTGTAGCACTCCTCACCCAGAGAGACACTAACATGATTTACAACAAATTTAAAACAATAAAATATGGTGTTAAAAACAACAACAACAATAGGAAAACTCAGAAGACACAACAGGGTTCTTCCAGATGTTGTGATATTTGGTGCTGCAGTTCTCCATTTTTAAAAAAAATATTGAAATGCAGTTTCCATTGTCTTGGACTATTTTTTTTGCAACAACAGCTGCAACATTATATTCCTTGAGTGGGGGGGGGAAGCAGACGAGGGCGTCCAGGACGCCCTGGGCTGGCGCACCGCGGGGCCGCAGCCTCCGCACCTCGGCGCACCGGCAGCGTCCCTGGAAGGAGCGCTAAATCAGCGCTCCTTCCTCAAGACAGCGAAAGTGCGCACTAAAAGCGGCGGGCGCACTTTCGCTGTCTTTTCCGCCGCGGCGCATCCGGTCGCCGCGGCGTGAGGTCATCCCCGGAGCGCCGGCCGTGCGGAGGGCCGACGACTCCGAGGGCGACCTCGGGGAGAGGAAGGGGCGCCGCTCGTGCGGCTGCCCCTCCTCTTCCAAGCCTTGGCAGACGACTCTATTAGTCGTCTGCCGAGGCCCTGGGTTTCCTTTTTTAATTCTGAGATGTATCTGAACAAAAAGGTCTCCTTCACTTATCCTTTTTTTTACAAAATCTTTTTCTTACAGTTATAGTGGTATAGTACTATATGAAATTGAAATTTTGCACTGTAGGACTATAAATCTAAGCGAGAGGTGTGTAAAAAAAAAAAGATAGGAGAAGAAAATAGGTACTTCAAATCACAGGAGCATTTCAACATGCCATGCTCTAGTTTTTAGCACAAATCCAAGGAATAACTACAAACAGCCCCACAAAAGAATGGAATGAGCAGATATGGAGACAACAGTGACCAACAAAACTCAAGGAGCAATACTGCAATAACCCATGGTTTTTTAGACTAGTCTGGAAGAACTTACAGTTCACCAACAAAAGTCCCTACAGCCAGAAAACCCAAGATCTATGATCAAAAAACCAAACTGAAGGGTTCTGTCAAAAAATATATATCCAGGATAAAATAATCCCACTTCCAATTACAAAAAGGCAACAATATGATGAAATAAAAGAATAACTAAACCCTGGAGCAGAAAAGCCAATAGAATTTCTGAAAAGATAAAAATACCCCACTGAAAAGTATGCAAATGCAAAAAGTAATTATTATGATAATAAAAATGTCAAAACCCAAGGCCAAAAAGAACTGAACCCTGGAGTAGATAAGTCAGTAAAATTTTTAACAGGGTAACAATACCCCACTGAAAAGTGTGCAAATGCAGAAAATAAAACAATATAATAATAGTAAATAGTAAAAACTCAAGGCCAGACGCGTTTCGACAACAGTCTTCCTCAGTGGCCTACAAGCATTCAATATATGGGGCAAAGATCCGAGATGTGACAGAGAGGCTGACAAGACTGGTCAGGCCTACTGACCAATACCCCTTCCTTTTGGTCCATGTGGGAACAAATGACACAGCAAGACACAGCCTTCAGAACATCAAAAAGGATTACGAGGCTCTAGGTATGAAGCTGAAAGAAATGGAGGCACAGATTGTCATCTCGTCTCTTCTGCCAGTTGAAGGGCATGGTCCAGGAAGAGAGAGGAAAATAGCAGATGTCAACAATTGGCTCCGCAGATGGTGTCATCGAGAACGATTTGGATTCTTAGATCATGGGCTGCGGTTCCATGAGGGCGGACTCCTGGCAAGGGATGGGCTGCATCTCACACCAGTTGGAAGAAACGTTTTTGCCAACAGTCTCAAGAATTTGATCAGGAGGGCTTTAAACTGAATTATGCGGGGAAGGGATACAGCGTCCTGGAAGACAAAAGGACTGGAAAAAATAGTCAAACTGTCATAGAGGGAACAAGGCAAATAGTACAAGGACCCAACAGTGGGAGGCAAAAGAACGTGCACAGGCAGCAAGTAAGGGGGACATATGATCTTAGATGTCTCTATACTAATGCACAGAGCATGGGAAATAAGCAAGATGAACTTGAACTCCTAGCACAGGGATAGGCAACCTTTCCCCTTTAAGGGCCGAGGGACTTCAGCTCCCAGAAGCCTCAGCCATGTTGGCCAATAGTCCCATGTTGGCCAATAGCTCCTGGGATTCTGGGAGTTGAAGTCCCTCGGTCCTTAAAGGGGAAAGGTTGCCTACCCCTGTCCTAGCACAACAAAGCAAATATGATATAATAGGCATCACTGAAACCTGGTGGGATGAGTCTCATGACTGGAATGTAGAAATACAGGGGTATAACCTTTTCAAGAGAAACAGGCCAAACAGGAAAGGAGGAAGAATAGCATTATATGTCAGGGATATTTACACCAGTGAAGAAATAATAATAATAATAATAATAATAATAATAATAATAATAATTATTATTATTATTATTATTATTATTTATAACCCACCCCTCTTTTCGGCAATCGGGGCGGCATACAACAGATTAAAATATAACAAGTTAAAACAATACCGTACTCCCCCCACTAACCCACCCACCCCTTAAAACAGATTTAAACTATCATGAAGTTAAAATCAAATCAAATAAAATTCAATTTAAAACACCGAATCATCCTGGCCGAATTCCCTACAAATCACAACGGCAGAAAAACCCGACAGGTCACATTTGATTTCTCTGTCTTTCTCCTGTTTCTTGCCGGGCAGTTATTCCGGGAAGGCCTGCCGGAAGAGATCCGTCTTTACTGCCTTTTTAAAGGCAGTAAGAGTGGTAATAAGATGGATCTCATCTGACAGGCCATTCCATAACCTGGGGGCGGTTGCTGAAAAGGCCCTCTGGGAGGTCTGCGAAAGCCTGGTCTTTATTGGTTGTAGCAGATTCCTCCCAGAGGACCGGAGTGTGCGGGGGGGATCATACGGGTAGAGGCGGTCCCTAAGATAAGATGGACCCAAGCCATGTAGGGCTTTAAAGGTTAAAACCAACACCTTATACTGCGCCCGGAAACTAATTGGCAGCCAGTGGAGGGATTTAAGCACTGGTGTTATGTGCTCCCTCCTAGGTGTACCGGTGATTAACCTGGCTGCCATATTTTGAACTAATTGCAATTTCACAAGCACAAGGGTAGCCCCATGTAGAGTGTATTACAGAAATCCAGACGTGAGGTTACCAGAGCATGTACCACAGTTTCCAGGTCCCTCATATCCAGATAAAGGCGCATTTGGCGTACCAGCCGAAGCTGATAGCAGGCACTCCTGACCACCGCATTCACCTGACTAGTCATGTGAAGCGATGAATCTAGGAGCACCCCCAAACTGCGAACACAGTCCTTAGAGGAGAGTGTGACCCCATCCAGGACTGGAGACTATACCCAAATCTGGTTTCAGGCCTGTGACTGCCAGTACCTCTGTTTTGTCCGGACATCAATCCTGGAAGCCAGGTGGAGAGCATCTGGATAAAAATTAAAGGGGAGGGAAACAACAGGGATGTTAGTGTGGGAGTCTACTACAGACCCCCGACTCAGGCAGAAGAACTGGATGATGCCTTTCTAGAACAGATGACCACACACTCAGTAAGGAGAAATATAGTAGTGATGGGTGACTTCAACTATCCTGATATTTGCTGGAAGTCAAACTCAGCAAAATCCTCAAGGTCTAGCAAATTCCTCACTTGCCTCGAAGACAATTTCATTGTCCAAAAGGTGGAAGAGGCAACAAGGGAGTCAGCTATTTTGGATCTGATCCTAACTAACAGGAAAGACCTAGTTAATGGGGTGTAAGTGGTTGGATCCTTAGGCGGGAGTGATCATGTCCTCCTGGAGTTTATTATACAGTGGAAAGGAGAAGCCAGGCATAGTAAGACACGCATTCTAGACTTTAGGAAAGCTGGTTTTACTAAACTTAGAGAAATACTGGGGGTGATCCCATGGACAGGAATACTAAAAGAGAAGGGAGTTCAAGACAGATGGGAGTTTCTCAAAAGGGAGATACTGAAGGCATAATTTCAAACTGTGCCAACGAGGAGGAAAAATGGGAGGTGTCTCAAGAAACCAGGATGGATGACTAAGGAACTTGCAACTGAACTATGTTTTAAACGGAACATGTATAAGAAATGGAAAAATGGGGAAATCACCAAAGAGGAATTCAAACAAATAGCTAGCACATGTAGGGGTAAAGTCAGAAAAGCTAAAGCACAGAATGAACTAAGGCTTGCTAGAGAGGTTAAGAACCATAAAAAGGGCTTTTTTGGGTATGTCAGTAGCAAATGGAAAAAGAAGGAAATGGTAGGGCCACTGTGTGGAGAAGATGGCAAAAAGTTAACAGGGGACAGAGAAAAGGCAAAATTACTCAACACCTTCTTTGCTTCAGAAAAAGCAAAGGGTGCTCAACCTGAGGATAATAGAGCAGAGGACAGAATAGGAGAATTTCAGCACAGAATAAGTAAAGAGATAATACAGAAATATCTGGTTAACCTAAATGAATATAAGTCTCCAGGACCAGCTGAATTACATCCAAGGGTATTAAAAGAACTGGCAAACGTAATATCAGAACCATTGGCAATAATCTTTGAGAACTCCTGGAAAACAGGAGAAGTCCCAGCAGACTGGAGGAGGGCAAATGTTGTCTCCATCTTCAAAAAGGGGAAAAAAGAGGATCCCAACAATTATCGTCCAGTTAGTCTGAAATCAATACCCAGAAAGATTCTGGAGCAGATCATTAAACAGAGAATTTGTGAACATCTGGAAGATAATTTCATAATCACAAAAAGTCAACATGGGTTTCAGAGAAACAGGTCATGCCAGACAAATCTGATCTCTTTTTTTGATAAAATTACCAGCTTGGTAGATGAAGGGAATGCTCTGGATATAGTATATCTTGATTTCAGTAAGGCCTTTGACAAGGTTCCCCATGACATTCTTGCAAACAAGCTGGTAAAATGTGGGCTAGACAAAGTAACTGTTACATGGATTTGTAATTGGTTGACTGGCCGAACCCAAAGGGTGCTCAACAATGGCTCCTTTTCAACCTGGAAAGAAGTGACCAGTGGCATGCCACAGGGCTCTGTCCTGGGCCCAGTGCTATTCAATTTCTTTATTAATGACTTGGATGACAGTATCGAGGGCATAGTTATCAAATTTGCAGATGACACCAAATTAGGAGGAGTAGCTAATACCCCAGAGGACAGGATCAAAATTCAAAATAACTTGAACAGACTAGAAAGCTGGGCCAAAGCTAATAAAATGAAATTCAACACGGAGAAATGTAAGGTACTGCACTTAGGGCGGAAAAACGAAAAGTACAGATATACGATGGGGGACACCTAGCAGAATGAGACTATGTGTGAAAGGGATCTAGGAATCCAGGTGGACCATAAGTTGAACATGAGTCAACAGTGCGATGCAGCAGCTAAAAAGGCCAATGCAATTTTAGGCTGCATCAGTAGAAGTATAGTGTCTAGATTAAGAGAAGTAATAGTGCCACTCTATTCTGCTTTGGTCAGGCCTCACCTGGAATACTGTGTCCAGTTCTGGGCACTACAATTCAAAAAGGATGTGGAGAAACTGGAGCGTGTCCAAAGGAGGGCAACTAAAATGGTGAAGGGTCTGGAAACTAAGCCGTATGAGGAACGACTTAGGGAGCTGGGAATGTTTAGCCTGGAGAAGAGTAGGTTAAGAGGTGATATGATAGCCATGTTTAAATATTTGAAGGGATGTCATATTGAGGAGGGAACAAGCTTGTTTTCTGCTGCTCCAGAGACTAGGACCTGAAACAATGGATGCAAGCTGCAAGAAAAGAGATTGCACCTCAACATTAGGAGGAACTTCCTGACAGTAAGGGTGGTTCGACAGTGGAACACACTCCCTCGGAGAGTAGTGGAGTCTCCTTCCTTGGAGGTCTTTAAGCAGAGGCTGGATGGCCATCTGTCGGGGATGCTTTGATTGGGAGTTCCTGCATGGCAGGGGGTTGGACTGGATGGCCCTTGTGGTCTCTTCCAACTCTATGATTCTATGATTCTATGATATATATATATATATATATATATATATATATATATATATATAGTAACAACTCCTCAGCTCACACAGTGTGACTCTGCTCAATTCAAAAGCAACAATGTTCTTCTCCGGCTCACAGAGTCTCTTATATAACCAGCTGAACTGGTGATGGGAACGATCCTGCCAAGACTCAAGAAAAGATCTTAGGGAGAACGGGTGTGGAAGGACAATGAAAAACTCAAACCAACCCACTTACACCCCCATCTTTACCCACCAGGGATTCAGATTTAACAACCATGTATCCATTTCAGTTCCAATATTTGTAGTTGTTTTATGTACTTAGTATTAGATAGCCCATCAATGCACCAGAATTTAAATGAAGTAGTTCTCCTGTTCACAGAATCTTTTCTATAACCAGCCGAACTGGTAGTGGCAACCATCCTGCCAAGACTCAAGGAAAGAACTTAGGGAAAACTTAAGGTGTGGAAGGACAGTAAAAAACTCAAACCAGCCAATTCACATTTTCATTTAAGCTCACTGGAGATTCAGATTTCAAACAATGAATCCATTTGAGTTCCAATATCTGTAATTGTTTTATGTTTTTACTATTAGATATTCCATCTATGCACTATCACCAGTTCATTCCCATCACCAGTTCAGCTGGTTATATAATAATTCTGGTGTGTAAGTGGGTTGGTTTGAGTTTTTCATTGTCCTTCCACACCCTAAGTTTTCCCTAGGATCTTTTCTTGAGTCTTGGCAGGATTGTTCCCATTACCAGTTCAGCTGGTTATATAAGACACTCTGAGAGCAGGAGAAGAACATTGTTGCTTTTGAATTGAACAGAGTCACGTTGTGTGAGCTGAAGAGTTGTTACTATATATATATATATATATATATATATTGAATGCTTGTAGGCCACTGAGGAAGACTGTTGTTGAAACGCGTCTGGCCTTGAGTTTTTACTATTTACTATTATTATATTATTTTATTTTCTGCATTTGCACACTTTTCAGTGGGGTATTGTTACCCTTTTAGAAATTTTACTGATTTATCTACTTCAGGGTTCAGGTTTTTTTTGGCCTTGAGTTTTGAAATTTTTATTATCATAATAATTACTTTTTGCATTTGCATACTTTTCAGTGGGGTATTTTTATCCTTTCAGAAATTCTATTGGCTTTTCTGCTCCAGGGTTTAGTTATTCTTTTATTTCATCATATTGTTGCCTTTTTGTAATTGGAAGTGGGATTATTTTATCCTGGATATATATTTTCTGGCAGAACCCTTCAGTTTGGTGTTTTTAGAACTTACAGTTCAGCTTTTTAACTGACAGAAAGTGAAGTAGAAGAGGATGAAGAAGGCCAAGCATTTACAGAATTGCCCAGAATTCATAATCATCATCTCCACTTACTTGGGAGTAGAGGCTTTACTGCACAAATCCCATTCGTGCTGCAGTCATGCTTCTCAGAAAAAATGGAATTATAGCACTGTATCACTGCACGTCTTTGCAATCACACAATTGCCACCATCACACTGTCTTCCTGATCCCCTTTAATTCTGCCTTTGTCCTATGCCCTACTCAGCACACCTTCTGTATTTAAATTTTTATTTGCACTTTTTTGTGCAATTCTAGAGCTCTGCTACTGTGATTTAATTTGTGTTTTTTAAAGAGAAGAAATGGGGGGGGGGAGAGATAATCAGGCTGCTGGGTAATAAGGAGAAGGAGGGGGCAGACCCCACATGACTGCCAATAATGTGACTGCCCTGTTAGTGACATTTCGCACCTAGGTACTTATGCTATTAAGTGCCCATTGATGGGTTTTCCCTATCAATGAAAAGGGGTTCCTCAGTCATGGTCAGGGGATGAAGCAGCTATGGGTTGGAAATGTATTTGTGCAGTGGTATCATATCACAAGCTAAGGTGTCACCTGGTGCAGAGGGCTGACGGCAGACTCCCTTGCTTCCTCTCCCTCCCCAGCCACTGTGTTGCCCTGGCTGGGCAAATGAGAGAGTGAGAGGGACAGAAGGGCTGTGTCCCCCCACCCCCTGCTGTTCTGTTGGTGGGCTTTCTCCTGGGGAGGAAGCCTGGCAACAGAGGAGAGGAGGTGCATACACATGCCCTTCCTGGCTGCTCCGTCACTGGGCTTTCTCCCTGTGCAATGACTTTTGTCCCTCCTGCTGCCCTGTCATGGGGCTTCCTTCCCAGCACAGCACTCACCCCCCACTGGCGTGTGCAATAAGTATAACCAAATCTGCTTTTCCCCAGATCTAATCACAGTTTAGAATCTGTCTGTAGTAATCTCCTAAGTCTCTCTGAAATTACTACTTCTTGCTTCTGATAGACATAGGCTTGCTGTGGTGGTCTGCAGTCTCCTTCTACATGCCATCTTTGAGACTGTGATTACCTGTAGATTTCTGTAACTTTACCATCAACCCCCCCTTTCCCCTCCCATTCCCTTCCCACCTGCTTGTTTAAAACCAATCTGGATGAAGAGTTCTGTGTCACTTAATAGATTTCTCATTATTTTGCGATAGCTGGGGTTTTTATTTTTATTTTTTACTAACATGTCTTTTTCTTTTGCTTCCTTATCCATCCCATGGATTTGTTTCCTGTTTACATGCTTTCCTCTCCTTCCCTAACACCTTTGACAGCGATTTGACTGTCCTGAATTATAAAGAAATGAAGCTGTTAATAAATAGAATAAGCAAATGAACCAATTTGCAAGGAGAAACTCAGCATCAGGGCAAAGCTTTGTGGACAGAAACAATCACTTCTGACCTGAGTCCCTTGTTGGCACCGTTATTGCATACTTATTTTTCTCAATGGTACCGCTGTCTCGTTGAATACATAGCAGCACTCATTAAGATTGCACAGGCTGCTGTAAATCTGACGGTTTGTGGTGCCCAAGCACTTGACTTTGGAGTCTAAATAAGATTGTTTTAATGCCATTTTTATATATAATAATCTGCATATTTGCCTGCCCATTATAGTTTTGATTAGTCTGCTATCTGAAGAATGCAGAATATATTTAATCATTTTACCACCCTTGCCAATAAGGACTGGTATGTAGAAAACATAGATATAGGCTGCATCCATGCTGCAGAAATAATCCAGTTTGACACCACTTTAACTGGCAAGGCTCAATGCTATGGAATCCTGGGAAATGTAGTTTTGTGACACATTTACCTTCTCTGTTAGACAGCTCTGGTGCCATAACAAACTACAATTCCCAGAATTCCATAGCATTATGCCATGGCAGTTAAAGTGGTGTCAAACTGGATTATTTTTGCAGTGTGGGTGCAGCCATGGTGGAATGGGGAAGTTTAGAATTCAGATGCCACATAGCACATATTATAATGCCAGGTAACAGGCTCTCTCTAATTCAGTCACTCAGGGAGAATGCATATATGAATGAATTATTATCCCTGTCCCTTGTGCATGCATCCTCAAACTTTCTTAGAGAAATATTACAAGAAACATCCCCAAAGGTTTGTAGATCTATTCACAGCCTCCAGTATATAATTAATTGTGTACAACAGTCCCATCCCAAGTGCTGGTCTATAGATTGGTGCACTCTGATAACTGGGATGTACAAAGACCTTTCAGATGAGCTGAGATTTAAAAGTGGCACATCCCTCCAAAAAGGAATACAAATAAACAGCCAGTACTTGTAGGGTGAAAGTTAGAAAAGCTGAAGCTCAGAATGAGTGAGGTTAAAAACATTTAAAAAAGCTGTGTTGTTGTTGTTGTTGTTGTTGTTGTTGTTTGAAGCAAAAGACAGAGCAAGGAAATGGTAGGGCTGTTGCATAGAGAAGAATGGTGAAATGCTAACTGAACAGAGACAAGGCTGAATTGTTTAATGCTTTATTTGTCTCAGTCTTCCCACAAAAGGAAAATAGTGCTATTAACTGGTGGAAATTGAATAAATCATGTAGCTAGGAGACTACAGCCCAGAATAGGTAAAGAGGTAATAAAGGAAAACCTAGCTACTCCAAATTAATTCAAGTTTCTAAGGCCAGATGACCTGCATCCAACAGTACTAAAGAAACCTTCAGTGCAATCTCAGAGCCACTATCAATAATCTTTGAGAATTAGGGGAGAACAGGAGAAGTCCCAGCAGATTGGAGGAAGGAAAATATTATCCTCATCTTCAGAAAAAGGAAAAAGGAGGAGCCGAGCTACTACCAGCTAGTCAACTTGGCACTGCTATTAGGAAAGGTTCTAGAACAGACCACTAAACAATCAGTCTGTGTGCACTTGGAAAAGAATGCTGTGATTACTAAGAGCCAGCATGGGTCTCCCAAAAACAAGTCATGCAAAGTAATCTCATCTCTTTCTTTGATAAAGATAAAAACTTGACGTGCTGTGGATGTACTATACCTTGGTTTCGACAAGACGTTTGACAAAGTCCCCTATGATATTCTTACAGGCAAGTTGGCAGGCTAGCTAGTGTTATAGTTAGGTGGATTTGTAATTGGCTAATAGAGTGAACCCAGAGAGTACACCCCAATGGTTGTTCTTCATTTTGGAGAGAGGTAACTAGGGGGTCTCTCAAGGTTCTGTTCTTGGCCTGATGTTGTTTAACTTCTTTATAAAATTACTCAGATGATGGAATAGATGGCATACTTATTAGACTTGCAGATGACACCAAATTAGGGGGAGTAGCTAAGACACCAGAGGGCAGGTTTAGAATTCAAAATGACCTTTGCAGATTGAAGAATTGGTCCAAAACTAACAAAATGAATTTTGACAGAGAGAAATGTATGGTACTACTTCTAGGCAGGAAAAATGAAATGCACAAATATAGGGTTGGTGACAGCTGGGGTGAAAGCAGTATGTGCGAAAAGAATCTTGGAATCGTAGTGACCACAGTCTAAACATGAGTCAATAGTGTGATGAGGCACCCCAAAAAGCCAGTGTAATTCTGAGTGCATTGATAGGGAAGTGTAGTGCCCAGATCAAGGGCTGTAGTAGCCCCATTCTGTTCTGCTTTGGTCAGACCTATACATTTTCCAGTTCTGGGCACAACAGTTCAAGAAGGATATTGACAAGATGGATAGGTCCCAAGAAGAGCAACCAAAATGATCAAAGACCTGGAAACTAATCATTGTCAGGAATGAGCTAAGGAGTTGGGTATATTTAGCTTGGAGAAGAGATGACTGAGAGTTGACATGATTGCTGTCATTAAATATCTGAAAGGATATCATGTAGAAGATGGAGCAAGCTTGTTTTCTGCCGTTCCAGAGACTACAACAGAAACCAATGGATTCAAATTACAAGAAAAGAGATTCCGCCTAAATGTTAGGAAGAACCTTTTTACTGTAAGAGCTTTTCAACAATGGAACAGACTGCATCAGAGGGTGACAGACTCGCCATCTTTGGAGATCCTTAAGCAGCAGTTGGATGGACGTGTTTGAGAAGTGCTGTATTTCTGCATGGCAGGAGGTTGGGCTAAATGGCCCTCATAACTCTTTCCAACTCTATGATTTTATGATTTCCTAGCCTTTTTGATATTTTATTTTGTTCTGTTCTGAAAATCATTTTAAAAAAGATTCTGAGCAAATGACTTCCTCTATAACCCATGACAAAGAAATCTCTGGATGAAAACAGATAATATGGGAGTAAAGCAATATCCATCCACTGTGCCCCTCAAAGAGAAAAACATAAAGCAATATTTGTACAGTGTTCAACAATAAACAATGGAGAACAAAAAGGAACTGTGAGCCCATTGCATGTAATTTGCAGACTAAAAATAATTACAAGGCTTGGAAGTTGGCCAAGCAGCAGAGTTCATGGTCATAATAATGTAATGTTTAATCCCTCCCCCTTTTAGCTATTGTTGTTGGTTTTATGAATTATTAAAAGCTTTTGTCAAGGAGAATCGCTGGCTAAACCATCCCCAATGATGTTCTGGTAGACCAGATATTGTTTTTCTAACACTTGCCTTTATTTATAATACAGAGGATCTTTAAAACCCAGGAAAATGGCCAGGCAGGCAGGAATGCAGAGGAGATATAATCCATCTCTCTCATTAGCCTTTCCCAACCTGGTGCTCTCCAGATTTTTTTTTTTTTGAAAAATACTCCCAGCAACCTCAGCCAGCATAGTCTATGGCTAGTGTTTATGAGAGTTGTAGTTTCAACCCATATTGAGGGTACTGGTTTGGGAAAAGCTGACCCATACCTTGCTGTAAGTACTATGGAAAAAAACAGGTCCCAACAATGGATTTTTCCAAATTCTCCAGCTTGCACATCTGCACAGAAAGAGGCAGGCTTTAAAGACCTTTAGCCTTTATCACTGATCACTGCAGGAAGACGTGCTGCAGACAGTACACTGGGGATTTAGCAGTGGGAAAACTGATAGCAAAAACGTGGCCTCCCTGTGGGAAGGCTGAAAAAGAAGAAAACTGAGCAGCCCTTCAAATTGATTATCCAACCCCAAATTCAGTCCTTAAAATGAGAGGGGCCAGGGAGCAAGAATGAGAGAAACACATTTTCTTCCCTGAAAGAGAGACCCCAAATGGATTACACTCAAGGCTCTCCCACCCAATCCTGTTTCCTCCCCTTTGCTGTTCAAGGACCCATTTCTAACACAGTTAGGAATCAATGGGACTTTCCTCAAGCCCTCCATGACATCCAACCCAATTGCATTACAAGGGGTTGCAGAATGAACTGGATGACACCCCAGAGGGGAGTGTTCTCTGGTGCAGTAGTACACCTGGAGGGACTGGCACAGCTACTGGGTGAGTGAGAAAGGGCACTTTCCCAGTCACCCAGCAGCCACACCGAACCCTAAATGGGCCATCTGGTGGCCACAGTGCCACCTCCCTCAGTAGTGTTAGCTGTTGGGGAGGGGCGGTCAGCAGCCACGCTGGACCCTGAAGACCTTTTGGAGGGACGTGCAGCAGCCTGGCCAATTGGGGGAGAGGCAGGCAGATCGCCCCCCTGGGTGAGGGATGCCACTGACCCAACCCATCAACAAAACTGTCCCTTTTTGATGACATTGTCCAGCTGAAAATAAAGCCAACTGCCACTAGAATAGTGATTCCCAAAGTGGGTGGTATGCACCCCCGGGGATGGTGGATAGATCCATGGGGGGAGTGAGAGAAAAGGCAGCAGGGGGCCTTCAATCAAAGTAATGGCATGCAAGAAAGACATGGGGAAACCAGCAGCCTTTAGAGCCATGGTGGGGATGAGGAGTCAGAGCATGTGGTGGTGGGGAGAAGCAGTGGCAAAAAGGAGTTTTCATATTTGGGACCCTGGTTAAGCTTTGTGAATTTTGCCAGAGTTTGACTGGCAGGTTGAAGCTGCTCTGCTCTTCCTGTTTGCTTTCATTAGACTAGCCGAGAGATGAGGTAACAGGAGAAACAATAGTTCTTTGTGGGTTTTTCGGGCTGTGTGGCCATGTTCTAGAAGAGTTTCTTTCTGACGTTTCGCCAGCATCTTCTGAAGATGCCAGCCACAGATGCTGGTGAAACATCAGAAAGAAACTCTTCTAGAACATGGCCACACAGCCCTAAAAACCCACAAATGAGAATCAATGTTTGTGTGTAGTGTGTGGTGGGGGGATGATTGAACCTGTGTGTGGAAAGCATGCCTCAGTGGGAGGAGTATCTGGGGTTGAGTCTTCAAAATAGTCCTTTGCCTCTCACCTCTCTGATTGGAAGTCCTTCCTTGCGAAGGAGAAGCTTGTCACTTTGCACCTGGTCACCTTGGGAGCAGAAACTGAGCAGCTAGTCAAGCAGTGACTGAAAAACCTATTGCCCACACTGGGTTTTGCTGCAAGGCCAGCATGGGCAGGAGGCTTTTCAGTCACTGGTCCATTAGCTGCTTGGCTTCTGCTCCCAAGGAGACCGATAGCCCAGTCACTGCTCAACCAGCTGCTCAGGTGCTGCTCCCTTTGCACCAAGTCTCTGGAACCCTCTTCCTCCCTTTTGCCCGTTCTGGCCTTACAGTAAAAGAAAGGTTGTCTGTCTGGCCAGCTGCTCAGTTGCTGCTCCAAGGGTAACTGGGTGCAAAGGGAGCAGTACCTGAGCAGCCAGCCCAGCAGCCAGCCTTTCTTTTGCTGTAAGGCCAGAATGGGCAAAAGGGAGGAACAGCTTGGGTTGCTGCCACTGATGTTTTCATACCGGAGGAGGAGGAGGAGGAGGAGAGCTGGGTGCAGCTGAGTTAAACACTGCTGGCCTGCTGGCTGCTGCATAAACAGTAGGCCTAATATCAAGAAATAGGCAAGAGGCACCAGGGTTGTCACCTAAGAGGAAAGGGAGTTTGGGGACCACTGCACTAAAGGAAATCAAGGGAGGCAAGGCAAGTGCTCTTCTAAATGCCCCAGATCAATCAAACCACACTGGGGAGTTATCACACAGGGCAAATCTGTTGGTTAATCCACACAAATCCCAAACAAAAACTGGATTTGTGCCTCACAATTTCACACAACGTCACACAGAAACTGGACAGAAACTGATGTTATCTGAGATCTTTTGAAATTCGGGAGTTTAGAGGAAATGCATTTGCGAAATTACAGTAATTTCGCATTTACTGTAAAGTGAAAAGCAAATACGCACAAACAAATCTCCTTTAAGGCTTCTTCCCGTTTCCCATGGTCCTCTGGGGCTGCTTTCACTTCCTGGTTTGCTTGCCCGTCAAACATTCTCCACTTTCTCCTTCATCAAAGGATGAAGAAAACCATCATCCTTTGGCTTCCTCTGCCCCTAGCCCCAGGAAGCCTCTTTCCTGCTCCCCAGATCCCCAATATTTAGCCGGTTTCCCCAACTGCTCTGTCCCTCTGTGTGTGTCTTGCCAGGATCCGGCTGCGATGCAGCCACTATCGGCTGCCAACCCCTCCTTCCTTCCCTCCCTCCCTCCCTCCCTCCCTCCCTCCCTCTCGGATGCAGTTCCCACACACACATCCCTCCACACAACACACACACCGCACGGCACCAGCAGGCAAGGCAAGGCAAGGCAAGGCAAGGAACTCCACGATCACTCCTTCCTCCTCCTCCGCAAGGCAAAAGATCAGCAACCCAAGTCCCCAGGGGGCATTTGCTTCTCCTCATCCTCCTTGCTCTCCCCTTTCCTAATTTGCCTCTCCTTCCCCCCAAACATCAGGCGTCCTCCTTTTCCAGGAAGCACCCTCCTTTTCAGCCTGTCCAGGAGGAATTTCCAAAATGTCCCCCAGAAATCATGCTTCTTACTCCTGCTCCAAATGGAGCACAGTTTGACATTTCGTCCTGGAGAGGGGAGAAGGTTGAATGAAATGCAGGACCCGCCCTGGAAAAGGAGGAGTCTGGTCACAAAACACACCCATTTCTAGTACATGTACGGATTTTTTTCACTTGTGTATGGAAGTCAAAAACGTCTTTTTTTCGCTTTTAACTTAATTCCGTTATTACTGTAATTACGTGTGAAAAGCTTTTGCATAATTAAGCCCTATTTTTGCTTTCTTTTTGGGATGCTTCATTTCCACTTTATTATCTCTTTAACAACGAAACTGGCCCACGTGTGATAACGTCCTGGGATCTGTCCTTGGCCCTGCTGAGGTATACACTCTGTGCCTCACCTTGGACCTTGGAAAACCTGTGATCTTTTCAACTGACAAAGAAGGCTAAATAACTCACAAAGCTACAGAGCCCAGAACTGCATAGCACTGAGCCATGACAGTTAAAGCGGTGTCAAACTGCATTGTTTCTGTAGTGTAGATGCAGCCTAAGTACTTAACTTAGCAACTTCTCCTGGTCCAATCCCTAGAAACCTGATAGAAACATCATTCAACCATGTTCGGAGAGTAGTGGAGTCTCCTTCCTTGGAGGTCTTTAAGCAGAGGCTGGATGGCCATCTGTCAGGGATGCTTTGATTGGGAGTTCCTGCATGGCAGGGGGTTGGACTGGATGGCCCTTGTGGTCTCTTCCAACTCTATGATTCTATGATCATTGGCAGAATGGTCCTCCTTCTCCCCATGCAGCTAATGTAAAGTAGGTTACGAGGGGAGTGGGGAGTTATGATCATGGCAATTGTGTCAAAACTAAGCAGTGGTTGTGAATACAAAATGGTTATGGTTAGGTAACTGTTTTGTATTCATTATCATTACTTCCAGTTTTAAAATTCTTCCCACAATTGTAATTTGCCCCCCAACCTACCTTACTGGGCACCAGCTGCAGCTGGAGAAGGAAGGTCATTCTGCTGATGATCAAAGTGGTTGAATGATTTTTTCATCAGATTTAAGAGGTTGAGACAAGAGATGTTACTAGTTAAGCATAAGCTGATACAGGCTCCTGGACCTTAGCCTTCAAAACCTTACAATACATTAAGAGTGAAGAGAGAAAAAAGAGAAATGAGGGAGGAAAAAATGTCAAACTGTTGAATGTGTTGTTGAATGCAGTGATATTATCAAGCAAAAAGGCCTTTCTAATGCAAATGAACAGTCTGAACTACACTCACATTACATAGAACTTTAAAGCAAGAACTGCATTAAGACACCTATGTAAAATATGTGTGTCATGGCTGAGAATGTTTGGTGGTAAGATCCAGCAAAGTTGTAATGTGAGGAGGAGGAGGAGGAGGAAGAGGAGGCAGCGGCTAGTCCAATGGATTTCAGTGAGAGACAAACTATGGTAAACTATGGCTCGTAAATGTACTCCAGTTTGATTGGTTCATGTTCTTGTTAACAGAAGAGGTAGGTTTACATCACATGCCTGCAGGGTAACATAGCAAATCTTGTACAAACCCACTTGATCCCTATGGTCAGCATATTTCTTGGCTCATGGAAATGGTGCTGAGCCAAGCACTGCATCACATTAATAAATAAATAAATAAATAAATAAATAAATAAATTACACTTCTGGCCTGCCTTTCCTCCAATGACCACAAGGTATCACACAGGTCTTTTCTCCTGTCCATTCTGACAACAACTCTGCAAAGTAGGTCATGATGACTGGGACTAGGAATCACCCAGAAGGTTTCATGTCACCTGAGTGTGGATCAGAACCTGGATCTCTCAAGTTCTAATCTAGCACTTTTTAATCACTACAGTGATCTGGCTTAATATAGAAGGAAGGTTGCAGCTGTGCATTGCAAGTAGGCATAACTTCAACTCTTATGGGCAGGGAGATCTTCATTTGCTCTAGAATGGACTGTCAATACAGCCGCATCACCTCCCTGCCCCCCAGAAAGCAAGAGCAGAGAGTGATTTTTATGATGTCATGATGAAGAGTTAAGTCAATTGAGCCTCTGGTGCTGTAGTTTAAGGGCCCTGAATAAGGGAATGTGCAAAGACTTTAAGCTGGGGCTGGGGCTTGAAAATGTGTCAATGATTTAATATAGCCAAGTCAAACAGGGTGGAATGGCTTACTTTGGAAATCCTCAACCGTGGAACATCTGGCTAGAGAGATATGCAAAAAAAGAATATAGGCTATGCAAGTGCTTTAATGATCCCATTTCCTTATTGAAGCAACAGATTAAAAAGGGCCCGCTGCTTCCAAATGGCAGCGAGATGTGCAAGAATATCCATCAATTCTCGCCTCCTCGTTTTTTAAGGTTTTGGGGAGGGATGGGTGTTTGTGGCTGGAGTTGGTAGGGATGTTGCCAGATGTCATGTGAGGAGGGTGGGATTGATTAGGTGCTGGGAAGGAATAATTTAGCACTGGGTTTTAGAAGAAAATCAAGGCAGCCGTGTGAAGGTTTTGATGTGGGTTCTTTGACAGTGACAGGTGGGAAGTGTAATGTGTGTGGGTTTTGTAACAGAAGAAAAGGGAGGCTTATGCCCAGGCATACACGCATGGTTTTAACAGGCATCACATGGCTCATTAAGAATCAATCCTGTAGCATGACAAAGTGATCAGAGAAACCAAGTAGGAAACTTCAGACCGGTGCTGATGTTCATCTGCCTGCCTGGCTTCTTTTATTCCTTCCTTCTTAAAACTCAGATATCATTAAAAACATTAATAACTGCTGCAGTTATGAGCCTGCAGTTTTACTACCAGTTTACTACAATTTCAAAATCAGCTGTATCATGATACATGCTGTCCTCAGTAATCACAACAGCTGGATTTTGCCAAAACCAAATAAAGGGGACTGTTTACTTACTTGATGATTTATCTCTTTTTAAAATGTCTTAACTGCCTTTCCTTAAAGCGGTATAAATTAAAACAAATGCATAAAATGAGAACCAGTACAACTCATTTGAATGCAGCATAAAAATACTGCACTCAGCAAACATTTAAGCACTGAAAAATTAAAAGCCTGGGATTACTGAGGATGCACGGAGAAATGGCAAAGCATTTCTCTGGGTGCACAGAGATGGGGGAAAACAGTGCAAGAAAAAGAGAGGTATGCATGAGTGGGTGAGAGAAGATACAGTGGGAGAGAAAAAGAGACAGGGAAGAAAGAGAAAGGAAGAGAGAGAAGGAGAAGGGGAGATGAAATTTTGAATTCAGCTAGTTTTGGCTTTGACTATCTGCCCCTCTAATTAATTAATAATCAATCAATCAATCAATCAACCTGATGTGTATTTTGGATTTGGATTCA
Organism: Phrynosoma blainvillii; assembly: GCA_026167975.1. Taxonomy (NCBI): domain Eukaryota; kingdom Metazoa; phylum Chordata; class Lepidosauria; order Squamata; family Phrynosomatidae; genus Phrynosoma; species Phrynosoma blainvillii. The sequence continues at coordinate 197,401,218 of JANUYF010000002.1, forward strand.
GAACTGAATGTGACCCTCAGGCTAAAAATATTACACATGCCTTCCAACATTTCACAGATGAAAATCAGAATATGTTTGGCCAAGGAACATCAGAGTGTGGTCAAGAGGGCAAACATTATTGGGGAAAAGCATACCAGCTAGAAGAGACTGAGGCAATTTGCTTTTGCCTGAACCTGCTGGGAAAGGCAAGACTCCATCCCCTCTTATTTCTTTCCTGCTGAATTAATGGAGTACATACAATGTTTGTACTTTGGACTCAGTTTGCAGCAATTGAGGTAAGTTGAGGACAAAGGGGGAAGGTGGGAGGAGGAAAGAGAAACAGGACATTCTAAAAGCATCTGAAAAAGTGGGAGGAAGGGCCTCATGTCCCTTGCCAAGCTCCTCTCCCCCCGTTTTGCACCCTCTTAGAGCTCACCCATCACCAGAAAGAGAATTAAATCCCAAACAGACAGTGGCAGTCCCAGAAACTTCAAGGTTGGAGATGGGGAAAGTGAGGCCCTGGAGCTCTACATAGCCCTCAAGGATATTTTTGGAGCCCTGACACTCCTGGGTTGCCCTTTTTCTGACCACCACCCCCTTTGTGAGATCTCTAGGGGGTTATGCAGACAGTGAAAATAATCCAGGATGAATCTGGGTTGAATCTTTGTTGTTCACATACAACCCAAATGCACCTGATTAAGTTTTTTGGGGGGAGGCTGCCAAAAAACCCACTTAACCTGGGATAATCAATACTTAGGTATTTTTTTTAAAGATTTGCATCATCGACAGTGAATAACTGATATGAATAAATCTAGGATAATTTGGAATTAAACTCTGCATGACTTGAACGCATTTCAAATACATTCACATCATTGACAGCCCTGCGGTCAAGAAAGCGCCACCCCTTTCCCAGCAGAACAGCCGCCTCCAAAACCAGGAGGGGAGAAAAGAAGGAAAGAGAAGAAAAGGGGAGAGAGAAAAGGGGATGCCGACTCCCTTGAGTGGTGGGAAGAGGAGCCTCTGCCCAGCTGAGGGGTGCCAGTGGGTGTGGGGACAAGGGAAGGGTGCCTGCACGTGTGAGCAACTGAACTCGCAGTGATGCAGAGAGATGCAGTCCCACAATGTGAATAACAAGCCTGGAATGCATGAGTAAGATTATTTGCATTGTTCCAGTAAAAAAAGACATCTGAATGACCCCTAGCACTCACAAGTCATCCTTTGAATAGTTTGCAAGCTCCCTACACTTTTAAACACAATAAAAATTACAACACCCCCCCCCCCCCCGCAACCAAGACAGGATGTGCAGCCAATTCTGTCATTGTTGTTTTCTTTTTGTCATTACTTGTCATTTATGGGAATTTGTGGAGCCCATAGAAGACTCCAGGAGGCAGAAAATGTGCCCCCCCCCCATATATTGATATTGCTAACCCCTGCTGTAGGGGTGTGATAGTCCTATATATACTGGGATTCAAACCCTGGTCTCCAGAGTCCTAGTCTAGCACTCAAACCACTACACCAACTGACCATGTAAATTAGTATTTGAGAGAAATTAGTGAAGTCCAAAGGTTTGGATGAGTAGCCATGGGGGTTTTGGGGGGGGGGTTCTTTTTGCTTCATGGCAAAGTGAAACCAGTGTTGGCTCTAATTGGTTTCCATGGGGAGGACATTACACAATTGGGGTGCCACAAATGAGAAGGCCTTCTCCCATGCGCTTTCATGGTGTGGGATACAGAATAGCATCACCTAGCAGACCCCAGTCTTCAGGCAGGTACATATAGGGAGAAGCACTCCCTCAAGATGCGATGACACCAATTCTGACTATTGGAAGACTCTGGCAGTTCAAGGCCCAAGTGCTGCATGATGAGCTCCCATCACTAGTCCCAGCTTCTGCCAACCTAGCAGTTCAAAAGCATGCAAATGCAAGTAGATAGATAGGTACCACTTTGTTGGGAAGGTAATAATGTTTGGTGCAGTCATGTTGGCCACATGACAATCAGAGCAGACCTAGAACAATGCTGGCTCTTCGGTTTAGTAACAGAGATTAGCATCATCCCCTACAGTTGGTTATGACTAGACATTCATGTCAAGGGACTACTGCATAAGAGTTTAAATGTCATCATAAACAACTTGATTTCAGACTACACACATATGCAGACAGACTGACACCCTCCCCACTCTGTGCCTCTTGGCTTGTCTAATAAGGAGAAGAAAGATGCATAGTCTCACCCCATCACCCGTGACTCATTGGGCCATTGCAGCTCCCATGGAACACATCACTAGAATGTTACAGGCAAGGGGTTTTGACATCTCTTGATATAGCTGTTATGTTTCAACAGCTTTGAAGGAAAACTGCACCAAATTACAGAAGGATAAAATTATACTGCTGTGATGTCATTGAATGACTGTTGAACTTAAGGAAGGCCTGGGTTCAGTTCATTCCTCACCAATGAAGCTCCACTGAATGGCCTCTTCTCAGTCACAACTGTGAGATAAAACAATGAACAGAGGTCCCCATGTGATCTGTTATATGGAAGATCACATGCCTGGATATTGTTCCATCCAATATTCTTTGGAAACCAGTGTGGTTTAGTGGTTTGAGGATTGGACTATGACTCTGGAGATCAGGGTTTGATTCCCCACTTGGTGATGGAAATCCACTGGGTGACCTTAGACAAGTGTCACACTCTCGGCCCCAGAAAACTCCATGATAGAATCACCATAAGTTGGAAATGCCTTAAAGCCACACAACAACAAAAAATATTCTTTATACAAAGTTTGTATGCTAGGGAGAAACTTCTAGCTGAATCTTCTGATATTCTGCTTTTAAATACAGAACAGCACTAATGTTTCTTAATACAAGTATTTATTACATTTATATCCTCTTTCCTCCAGTGAAGTCAAGATGATGTACATGACTTTCCTTTTTGCTCCTTTACCCTCACATCAGCCCTGTGAAGTAGGCTGAAAGAAAGCAGCAGGCCTAAGGACACCCAAATGGTTTTGTGGCTCTGTGAGGATTTAAATAGTAATAGTAACAACAACAACAAGAAAAACAACATAGCTAGAATCCTATTGGGGAGCTACAAATGCACAAGCACCATAGTTAATAATGTGATGCAGTGAATCCCTTCCTAATCACTCCTAATGCCCATTTACCAGGCAGCAGCCACTGCAATCCATGGGAGTCTGTTCCCCTATTGATCTGGAAGCAGCTAAGTGACATTCCCACCCCTTTCCATGAGCTATCTCTGGTGCAATAGTCACAAGCAGGACCTCTGTTTCAATTCCCCCTTGTGCCAGAGATTGCATGGGAATATCATCCAGCTGCTTCCCAATCAACGGAAACAGACCCCACATTGGCTGCAGTGGCTGCTGCCCTGTAAGTGTGGGCTGGGAAATATCCATTGTCCCTATGTGTCCCCTAAACTTGGAGCTATGTAAATATCATGAAAATGAAATAGTCACGAATGCATAATTCTGAGTTGCTGTCATTGTGTGCCTTCAAGTTGTTTCCCACATATGTCAACTCTAAGGTGAACCTGTCCTAGGTTTATTTGGAAGAAGTTTTCCATTACCTTCCTCTGAGACTGAGAAAGTGTAGCTTACCCAAGGTCATCCAGTGGCTCTCCACAAGTTGAACCCAGAAGGAGCCCTGGTGGCGCAGTGGATAAATGCTGGTACTGCAGCCACAAGGTTGTGAGCTCGTTCCCAGGGGTCCAAGGTTGACTCAGCTTTCGTTGGTTGGTAAAATGAGTACCCAGCTTGTTTGGGGCAATTAGCTTACAAATTATAAACCACATAGAGACTGCTGAGTTCACTGATAAGTGGTACAGAAATGTAAATGCTATTGCTAAATGCTATGGCCACCCAGAGTCCTAGTCCAGCACTCAAAGCACTGTACCATACTAGCTCTTATTCTAGGTAATGTATTTGTAGTAAATACCCTAAAGTCCTAGTTCTCCTTTGATCTTGGAAGCTAAGCAGGGTCAGCTCTGGTTAGTATGTGGATGGGAGACTGCCAGGATTACAAGGTGCTGTAGGCTATATTTCAGAGGAAAGAACTGGCAAAACTACCTCTGGGTATTCATTGCCCAAGAAAACCATATGAAATTTATGGGGCCACCACAGGTAGACAGCTGACTTGAAGGTGCATACACACACAACTGCCCCACAGGATTCTGGCCAAGAACAACAACTGTCCCCCCACTCCTCTTCAATCTGGATCTCCAAAGTCCCAGTTCTACACTTTAACCATTACATCACACTGGCTTTATTCTGAGATTTTAGTCTCCCCATGTACTCCTGATGGTGGTAGCAGGAAGCAGCAGTAGGAAGACTAATATGTCGCTGACCAATCACTGCCTGTCCTGTTAAGTACCCCCAATGCTCTGATTTAATGTCATTTAGTCTGAGATGCTTTGGACAATTTAAAATGGTATGCCGTTTTGTTGTTGTTGTGTGCCTTCAAGTCATTTCTACCTTATGGCAACCCTACAGTGACCGTATCATGGGTTTTTCTTGGTAAGATTTGTTCAGAGAGGGTTTGCTATTGCCTTCCTCGAGAGGCTGAGAGCATGTGACTTCCCCAGGGTCACCCAGTGGGTTTCATGGCCAAGCTGCGAATCAAATCTTGGTCTCCAGAGTTGCAGTCTAATGCTCAAACCACTATACCACACTGGCTCCAAGTAAAGTAAGAATTAGTGATGGCTCCCATCAGTGGCATCCCTAGGGTTGGTGTCACCCAGTGTGGTAACTTATAATGTCACCCCCTCATTGACCTCCTCTTCTGATTTCACACCATACAGAATCCTTAGTAAAAAAAAATTGCACTAATGTTATTTGTAAATCATAATTCCCATATACCACTGAATGTAATGCTAATTTGGATTTCTGTAATGCGCTCTACATGGGGCTACCTCTGTACCACGTTCGGAAGCTCCAATTGGTTCAAAATGCGGCAGCCAGATTGGTCACCAGAACATCTAGATCGGACCATATAACACCTGTATTAAAATCTCTTCACTGGCTGCCAATTAGCTTCCGGGCACAGTACAAAGTGTTGGTTATTACCTTTAAAGCCCTACATGGCTTGGGCCCGAGTTACTTGAAGGAATGCCTCTCCCCACATAACCCGCCCTGCACTCTCAGAACATCTGGGAAGAAGTTATTAGAACATCATAAAACTAGACTTACCACGACTTCCCAAAAATCGTTTATGGTCGCAGCTCCCAAGTTGTGGAACAGTCTGCCAGAGGAGATCCATCTTATTACTACTCTAGAAGCCTTCAAGAAGGCACTTAAGATGGAGCTCTTCCAGCGAGCCTATCCATCTGATCTTCCAGATTTTTAAACTCTGACAATGATCAGCTATTTTGTTTTATTTTATCCTATTTTATTTTATTTTCATTTATTTTATTATATTGTATTCTGTTCTCTTAATCTATTATTATTGTTCTGATTTTTATTACTTTATTGTTTATATTTTGTACATTGTATTCATTTTATTGTGTTATTCCACCTCGATCTGTAGGGAGAGGCGGGAAATATAAATAAAACATTATTATTATTATTATTATTATTAGTTGTGACATAAATACCTAGCAAAATTAAAACTATACCTTCAAATTACAATATCATATGCAAAACCTAAATGTATTTACATATACATAGTGAAGAATTGGTTAAAATATAATGTTTTTAAAGAAAATTTAAATAGAATATTTTTTTTAAAAAAATTTAAAAATGACATTTGAAATTTTAATTTTAAAAAATTCTGGGGCCCCTCCTTTCTTCTCCTACTGAGGTTCACCTCACTCCCACCATCTATTAAAGCATTTTAGAGAGATACAGGCAAATGCCACAATGATTATAGGCCGAAATACAGATATTTGAGCAGACGTGGTATCACACACCCCCTTAGGGTGTCACCTAGTGCAGTGCACACCTCCCTCGTGATGCTACTGGCCCCGATGTCAGCAGAGCAGTGAATCCATTCCAGATATTAATCCAGGCTTTAATTGAAGTTTCCAAGGTGTCAACTCTACTGCTGTATAAGATCCTTACAGAACACTTTTAAATAAAGCTAGGCACATCCCAGACTGGAGTCACCACCTCACAGATATGTAAACCCTCAGCCACTAGTCAGTAGGAGACCCAAGTGCCTGGACTGTGCCTACCATTAGGCAGAGTGAGGGAGCTATTTTAAGAGGCAGGCATGTGTTGGGGGACATAACTATGCATGCCACAGAGCCTTCCCTACTACTTCCGAGGTGTCTCGATGTCCTCAGGTACAATGCAAGGTGCTTTCCCATTGCCAGCACTGGAAGGCAGTTCAGTTGCCAGTTTCTTTGGCATCCATGGATAGAATGCATGGAGGTGGACATTTTGTTTTTCTCTTCACGCAACAAAATAATGTACCCTGGCTTTGACCAAATAGACATTGTTCTGCGGCTTGGACTCCTGGCAGCTGCTCAAAAGAACCGGAAGTACTGCTACATTCATTCCATCTTAAATGGCTAAATTTTCAATCCAAACCACAATAGATTAAAGGGCACTACAGTGGGCCCTTGGTATCCTGTGGTGGTTGGTTCCAGGACCCCACCAAGAATACCAACATCTGTGGATGCTCAAGTCCCATTATATACAATGGGATAACAACATGGTTTCCCTTATATAAAATGGCAAATCAATTTTGGAATTATTATTTTCTGAATATTTTGAAGCCATGATGATTGAATCCACAGGTGTAAACTCTGTGGATATGAGGGGGGACTTACCACTGTACTTCTCTCTCTCTCTCTCTCTTCTCCTCTCCCCATTTAGCCTGCCTCTTGGACGTTATCACACGTCCCCATTTAGCCTGCCTTGGAACAAGACGGGGCCTAAAGCAGAAAGAATCCACACCCAATCCCGTCCTATTGTGGTTTTTTCCCCCGTGTGTTCACACGACGTCGCACAGAACCCCATCCCAACCCCGTTCCAATGCGGCATCATCCACGTTCTTTTGAATGCCAGTTTCTTGGGGAATTGCAATCGCGCAACCGGAATGATACCGCAATAATACCGCTTTCGCCGTATGTCTGGTCACGAGATACGTATCGTGGAACATTTCCCTGTCATGACCCATGGTTCCCCGCGCTATTTCCCATGGATCTGTGAGGAAGCATCTTATGACGTGTACTTCCTGTTTTGATCGGGCAGCAAGAACATCCTTGCTGGGTTCTGGAAGGGATCTTCTCACTTGTGTGTGAACGGCAGATACGGTTCCCAGGAGCGCATCTATCGCGGTTTCGTTAATTGCGCAATGATGCTAGTTGCGTCTGATAGCCATTTCCGTCTTGTGGGGTCTATACCGGTATAGTTCTGGATTGATTCCATACCGCTTTCTTGCCGCTTTGAGACCCGCGTGTGATAACGTCCAAGGTTGTTGTAAAGATATATTCCTAGTAAACAACCCTGACCTCTTTGGAAGTAGATTGGGATAGAGATGTGATAAATATAAAGCAATTTTCCCCAAGGCTTAAGGGTTATTGATGTTCTGGAAATGCAAAACTCTCATTTGTCTCCCATTTGGCTCAAGACTGCATGCATGATATGTTTATTGCTAAAACTTTGCAGACTGCCAGAAATAGTGCAAATTGAGGCCACTTTAACTGCCCTGACTCAGTGCTAGGGAATCATGGGAACTGTAGTTTATTGTGGCACCAGAGCTCTCTGACAGAGAAGGCTCAATGTCTCAGAAAAAAATACAATTCCCATGATTCTCTAGCACTGAGCCAGGGCAGTTAAAGTGAACTCAATTTGCACTATTTCTGGCAGTCTGCAAAGGCCCATAGTCTTTTTCCTTCACTCCTTATATAGGTTAATGGAAATGTGTAGAGAGAGGCTGGTGGGCAGATGTGCCTGCCTGCCTGCCTTGGAACAAGACACTAAATGTGACAAATCACTACTCTCTTCCATTTATGATTGTTGATTGATAATGTTAGATTCACTTCCATAATTGAAATCAGAATAAAGGCCAGCATTTGTAATAAACTCTAGATTTACAATTACGATTCTCAACAGCAATCAGATGTAATAGTTCCACTAATACGGCCATAGATTTCCTGTTGAAGTCCAGTATAAGTAGACTCACTCGCAGGCCAAAGATTTGATTCAGCCCATTTTAAGGTATCAATGGAAAAGTGAAGCAGTTAAAAATATCCACTTGTGGTGAACAGTGCTACAAAAGCCATATTTATTGGCCAAATTTGGGAGTCCACCATTGCTGGGTCATTACAAATTGGATTTCAGGGTGACCATGGAAGAAATCCTGTAGCAAGTGTATGTCAGCATAATCCTCTTTCAAGCCTGTGTAAGTTTTTTAAAAAGTAATTGTAGTAGGAAACATCTTGTGCCTTCTTGTGCAATCTTCTGGGAAAACTTCTGCTTTCTCCAGCAACAGATTGCTAGCTGTTCCTCATGAAAGCTTCATCTGCACTGCAGAAATAATGTAATTTGACACCACTTTAACTGAGTGATTCAATGCTATGGACTTCTAGGAGTTGTGGTTTTGTGAGATATTCAGCCTTGTCTGTCAGAGGGCTCTGGAGCCACAAAAAGCTACAAATCCCAGGATTCCATAGAATGGAGGCATGGCAGTTAAAGTGGTGTCAAACTGCATTAATTTGGCAGTGCAGATGCACCCAGCTCTCCAGCTGCTGGAGGATAGAGCTCTTTGTCGAAGTTCTCAAACTTTTATCCTCTAGTTACACCTCATCCTCCTCCCTTTCCCGGCTAACCTGAAACATCAACTGTACTGAATGCAGTGGCCTGTCCAACCCGTTTCTCTGTGTGGACTGGACAGAAGGCTGCCATTTTGTCCTTCACTTCAGGCAGCAAAATATCTTGCACTGACCTTGCTCAGTGTCTCCACACCTAGTTTATTCTGGTACAAGAGAGCAAAAGAGATGTGTTCATTTATTCTTTCTACACACCAAATATACAGAGTGGGCCAGGGAGGAGGGAAATAAACCTTCCAAGGAAATGTTGGCAAGGCATTTATTTCTCCCTCTATTTTTTACATCTCTGTTAATTAGATAATTAATCTTTATTGGTTCCTTCTTTTCTTTATTGCCTGTCTTCCACACCATCCTGCTCATCGCCTCCAAATCTCCCCCTCCCCATGTATGCATCCCAGCTGCTGAGCCAATATTTTTCTAATAGAGTGTTTAAAGAGAAGATGGGGATATACAAAGAACATGTGTGTGTGCGCACACAAAAAGGATGCTTTTGAAAAATAATTTTGCTTCTGTTACTAGCTAAAATAAAGCTGGTAGCAGGTAATAAAAAAAGAGCAAATCTCGGTATACAAGAGACAATACAGCCATCTTTTACAATAATAATATTTTAAAAAAATTTCATTCCCTTTCTCTTTCCTCCCTGCTCCTTCCTTTCTCTGGCTTTTTTGTTTGCATGAGTTCTTTTCGGTATGCAAATCTGTGAGCGTTGTCTTTCTGGAAAGATAAGAAAATCGGGAGGCAAAAGAAAGAGAGGCCTGCTTTTGTCTTCTTCCTTTAAACCCCCCCCCCCCAACCAAACACTTGTGAAAGGAAAACATTACTATGCTCAGTGGCATCACCCTTGCTAATTAGTAACCCCTGGTTATTATGTGGTATTAGGGAAGTGCATTTGAATACATTAGCGATATTTGTGTGGTTAATCCTTGGCATGATGACACATGTTTACCCTCCACTGGATGGATTAGGGACCTGTTTGAATTGGGAAGCTGGGAGAAGCTGTTGGATGCAGCCTCCTTCCCCTCCAGCCTGGCAGGGAGTGGGAAGAACTGCTGAGTTAGCATTATGGGGTGATAGAAACATGTCTCCAACCTGTCTCTTTCTATTGATCCCCACCTTGCAATCTGCTGAGCCAAAGCACTTTCTTCCTACCCCACGCACAAACACAAAAAGCAATGAATATGCAGGCCACTTTGCTTTGAGGTACCCAAGCCAAGATGTTATTTACAATGGCAAAGGAACATGCTGTGCAAATCTGAAACTGGATGAACCCAACTCAGTTCTCCTGCACACCTTTTAAAAAGATTTTTAAAAAGTCTAAAAGATGTTATCATTGGAAGCATGTGGCTTTCCCTCTTCCTACTTCCCTCCACCTTTCCCAGCATTATTGTCTTTTCCAAAGAGTCCTTCCTTCTTATCATGTGTCTAAAGTACGGCAGTCTCAGTTTGGTCATCTTGGCTTCCAGGGAGGTTTCTGGCTTGATCTATTCTAGGACACATTTGTTTGTCCTTTTGGCTGTCCATGGGATCCTCAGCACTCTTCTCCAGCACCACATCTCAAAAGAGTTGATTTTCTTCCTATCATTTTTCTTAACTGTCTAGCTTTCGCATCCATACATGGTAATAGGAAATACAATGGCTTGTATGATTCTAACTTTTGTGCTGAGTTATATATCTTTACATTTTAGAATATTTTCTAGTTTTTCATAGCCACCCTCCCTATTCTTTCTTCTGATTTCCTGAATGCAGTCCCCATTTCTATCAATGTTTGATCCCAGGTATGGGAATTCTTTTACTATTTCTATTTCTTCATTGTCTAGGCTGAACTTGTGAATATCCTCAGTGGTCATTATTTTTGTTTTCTTTATTTTAAACATTAAGCCTGCCTTTGCACTTTCTTCTTTGATCTTCCTTAGTAGGTGTTCCAGGTCTGTGAGGTTTTCTGCTAGTACTATGGTGTCATCAGCATATCTTAGATCAGTGGTTGGCAACCTACGGCCACCAAGGCCTTTGGACCGGCCCACCGAGGCCTTTAGACCAGCCCGTGGAGAGCACCATTTCGGAAGGCCCAACGGTGTCGGCGGCATGCAAATTTGCATGGCGCCGGCGCCATTGGGTATTCCAAAATGGCACCCCCCACATGCACACACATGCACATGATGGTGGGCGTCATGTGCATGTGCACGTGTGTGCCGCGCACCAGCCCCCAGCGCCATTTCCCTCCCCCTCCCTGTCTGTGGCAAAAAAGTTGCCAACCCCTGTCTTAGATTGTTGATATTCCTTCTTCCTATTTTCACTCCTTCTTCCATGTCCAAGCCTGATTTCCTTACAATATGTTCTGCATATAAGTTGAATAGGTAGGGTAATAGGATGCAGCCTTGTCTGACCTCTTTGCCAATTAGGAACCATTCTGTTTCTCCATGTTCTGTTCTGATAGTAGCTTCTTGTCCAGAATACAGATTCCTCATCAGGACTATGTGTTGGCACTCCCATGTCTTTAAGGCCACTCCATAGCCTTTCATGATCTATGCCAGGGGTAGGCAACCTTTTTGAGCCGGGGGCCAGGTTGCTGTCCCTCAGACAATTGGGGGGCCGAAGCACCAAAAATAATAATAAAAAAAAATTAAAATTAAAAATTAAAAAAAAAATTAAAAATTTTAAAAAATATGCATGCACACTCTCTCAGCCCCAGAAAAACCATGGCAAAACCCCTGTGGAGATTTTGCCAAGAAAACCCCAAGATCAAGTAATAACAACAATAATCAATATCATCCTGGCAGGCGGCGGCGGGGGCAGCGGCGGAAGGACCGGCCTGGGGCCGGTCCAAAGGCCTCAGGGGGCCGCATCTGGCCCCCTGGCCTTAGGCTGCCTACTTCTGATCTATGCAGTCAAAACTTTGCTATAGTGTATAAAGCACATGCTGATTTTCTTTTGGAGTTCTCTGGTGCACTCCATTAGCCATCATATGCTTGCAGTATGGTCCCTAGTGCCCTTTCTGAACCCCGCCAGGACCTCTGGGATTTCTCCCTTCATGTATGGTTGGAGTCTATGGGCCTCTACAGATAGCCCATTTGGGGCAGCTCTGGGCCTCCCCTGCTAGTGGCAGATTGGGGCTGCGGCAACCCCATGCCACGGCCCCAATCCTCCCTTTTGCCACTCCCAAAAGAGCAGCAAAATGCCACTCCTTTTAGGGGTGGCAAAAGGCTGCATAAGAGCTGGCGCTGCAGCTCTTCTGCGCCCTTTTGGTGCACCGTGTGTACACGCTGCACCAGGAGGGAGTCCTGATACTGCACACCATGCAAATGGGTGCATCGCGTCAGGAGGGCATCGGGATGGAGTAGGGATGGCTGGCATGCACCTGCCCTGCCCCAACTCTACCCCCAGGCCGGCCCTTTAAACCGGTCTGCAAAGCCCCTATTTTACAGAATTTTGAGCATGATTTTGCTTGCATGGAATATCAGTGCTATAGTTCTATAGTTGCAGCAGTCTCTTGTGTCTCCCTTTTTGTGGATGGGGATGTATATTGATCATTTCCAATCTGTTGGCCATCGTTTTGTTTTCCATATCTGTTCGTTAACACTAGAGTTGACTCTGTCAGTGTGGATTGCAGCAGTTCAGTTGGAATATCATCTGTTCCTGGTGATTTTTTTTTTCTATTTCTCTTATTGCAGTGACCACCCCATGTTTTAGAATTGGGGGTTCATTTTCATATGGCTCTTCATTCCATGTGTCCCTCATTTTGTCATTTCTTTTATATAATTTTTCTGTGTATTGCATCCAATGTCTTTTTATTCCTTCCTGGTTTTGAATTATGTTATTTTCATTGTCACAGATCATCCGTGTCCTTGGTTTAAATTTTCCTTTGATTTCTTGGATCTTGTGGCACAGTGGTTAAATGCCTGTACTGCAGCCACTCACTCATAGACCACAAGTTTGCGAGTTCAATACTAGCCAGGGCTCAGGCTAGACTCAGGCCTGCATCCTTCCGAGGTTGCTCAAATGAGTAACTAACTGTTGGGGGGGCAATGAGCTTACAGTTGTAAACTGCTTAGACATCCCATAGCGTGGTATGAAGCGGTATATAAATGAAGCTGTTTTGCTTTGCTTTGTTCATAACCATACAGCAGGCCAATGAACATGTCAGTTGGGGATGATGGGTTTTTTGGTCAAGTCCATTTGGAGATTGCCAGGTAGAGAATGGCTGTCTTAGGGTCTAACTAATCTTAGTAAACAGGGGTTCTGCTGAGGTAATCCAAGAAGAATCATAGAATCATAGAATTGGAAGAGACCACAAGGGTCATCCAGTCCAACCTCCTGCCATACAGGAACTCACAATCAAAGCACCCCTGACAGATGGCTATCCAGCCTCTGTTTAAAGACCTCCAAAAGAGGAGACTCCACCACTCTTCAAGGGACTGTGTTCCACTGTCGAACAGTTCTTACTGTCAGGAAGTTCCTCCTAATGTTTAGGTGGAGTCTCTTTTCCTGTAGCTTCCATTCATTGTTAGATTGCCATGATTTCTGAAAGGAAAGAGCTTTAACTCCCCTTATGCAGGCTGGTTCTCCCTTGCTTCTTAGTACTGTTTTCACACATTCTGTTTTAACTATGCATCTGGAACCAGGTTGTGGCAAAATCATTACCCTGGGAAGCAAGGAGGCACATTCAAGGGAGAATAAGGTGGCAAGTGATGGACTGAGCACTCCCTCCATCCCCTGAGTTTTCCCGTTCCATTGCCTCTACCATTTGCATCAGCATGATGAGAAAAAGATGAGATTAAGGATTCCACATGTTTCTCTTTGTTTGCAGATCCATCCTGGAAGCAATCTGTTAATGCAACATTGTTTCTCCATTTTGCTTGTTTCCCAGTGCTGTACAATCAATATGTAGTGCTTTTATACATGTACAACAGCCCTGTAAGATAGGTCAGTGTTATTATCCCATTTTGGCTAGAGGGACCTAGAGGCTGAAATAACAATGGTTCATCTGACATCATTTTATGACCTTGTGGCTGAGATGAGATTATGTATTTCAGTTCAGGCATCTCAGAGCTGACCGTTCTCACCCTGAGTTATATACCAGATTTAGTGGAGCTGCTCTAAATGCAGAACAGTTCTGGGATTTGCAGAGGTTTTTTGTTTTTGTTTTGTTTCAGGACAGATCCTTGTTCTTCTTCACCTTGAAGTTTAGATGGAGACCATGTGTCTGACCTCAGTGGGAGATTGTAATGTGCTATTTATAGATCCCTTTCCCTGCTAATAATGCACATGAATAATAGAACTGCTTCAAAGAGTCATTCCCGCTTCATGGTATTTTTTTAAAAAACTAGCTATTAAGAAAAGTCAGGTCTGTGTTTCATACAGGTCATTTACTGGGATGAGAATATGTGCAGGCAGAAGTGTCAAATGTCCATAAGTTGTCCCAAATCAACACTGTTTCATTATGTGTATGCTAAATACTTGATGCCTGCTCCATGGATAAAGGAAGTATTCTATAATGCTTATAGAATATTTAGAAAACAAGAAGGAAGGAGGGGACACAAGATAAATCAGGATCTACTGGTAGATCTCTGAATAATTTGCAGTAATTTGCAGAGGTTTCTGATCAATATATTAAAGTGCACATTAAAATATTTCCTATTAAAAGTAAATATGTTTTTCCATTGAAAATGCACATCTTTGTGATGAAGATGTTCTGCCTGGTAGTACTGAGGTATGATGTTTCTGCCTCTTTTACCTATACAAGACCATTACTTGATCTTGCATTCAAGAAACAACAAACACACCTGTCACTTCTCTCTGAAAAAGTGCATTCAAGCTATGATGCTGAAATCACCTTTGGCTCTTTCTTCTATTCCTTTTATGAGTAGCTCTTCAGTGTAAATATAGAAGAATGAGCAGCAATTGAAATGTGAATAAGCATGTTGGTCACTTTGGGTTTTATATGCACATTACAAATGGTGCTGTTTAAGCCTTGATTTGGGGGCAGCTGGAGACTCCTGTGTCAATGTGTATGAGAGTATGTGCCTTAAATCCCAGCCCCATTAATTTCATTGAATTTCTTAGGCAAGGAATACTCAGAAGTGGTTTTCCTAGTTCTTTCCTCTGAAACAGAGCCTACAGCACCTGGCATTTGTTGGCAGTCTCCCATCCAAGTACTAACCAGGGCTGACCCTGCTTAGTTTCCAAGATCAAATGGCATCTGGTGCCTTTTTGGTATTTAGGCCCTAAGTGGGGCAATGAATTTGCTTCAGGTTTTCAAATGTAAGACTAGCTGTCCAAGGTTCTGAATCTATTTTGGGGTTAGGGTTCAGCACCTTGCATAACTCAAAGTTAAAACATGGAGGGAATTCACCATCCCACTAACATAGAAGCAAACATCTGCCACTGGTCTGTTCTGACACTATGAAGAAGCATCATTGCTCCTGGAATGTAAACCCATTCAGTGGCCTACCAGACAACACAGAGTAGCACACCTCTGCGGCCCTTTATTGCAGTAGTAGTGTCTGGCATCATTTGCTGGAATCTTCTTGCTCTGGAAGGTGAATGAAAAGATAACAAGATTCTTAGGGTTTTGCTTGTAACAGACTAAACTAGAACAGGAATTGGCATGCTTGGAGGGTCAGAGGTCTATTTCTGACTCCTTCCAACCCTCAGCAAATTACATGTGTACTCCTGGTGATGAATAGAAGTGATGTTTCAGCCATCCAGAAGTTACTTTTTGTTGCTTTCTGATGGCTGTTTTAATGACTTAGAGGAGTGGAGGATAGCATTCCATGTCAACATTCAGCAGTGTTTGAAATCCCTAAGTGACTTTTTGAAGTTTAATGGTATTCTGCTGTTGCTGTGTGCCTCAAGTAATTTTTGACTTATGGTGATCCTAAGGCAAACCTATCATAGGGGTTTTCTTGCAGAAGGGATTTGCCATTGTCATACTCTGAAGCTGAGAGTGTGTGACATGCCCAAGTGAGTTTTTATGCGGGGAATTGAACTCTGATCTATAGAGTCATAGTTCAACACATGTACAGCTACACTACACTACACTAGCTCTCCTGCTATTTCTTCTGAAATCCAGCATAGAGAGGTACAGTACTTTTAAAAGAAATCTTGACGAGGTGAATTTTTAAAGGCGATTGTGGGTCATGTCACTTCATTAAATCCCTGACCCTTCTCCTTGCAGCACCTCCAAATGTTGGGAAACATAGAGTAGGAGAATATAAGTATTGGTAAGGCAAATTCAAATTAGGACTGTTGATTTCAACTGTAGTAGGTCAGTGGATTTCTCTGTGTGGGCACATGCATGTTGAGCCATGGAGCTGCTCATTAACCTTTCTGAAGTGATTGGCATTAAATAGAATATTGAGCTAAATTGATGCTTCCCGTGATCCAGGGCCAGCCCAGTTATTGGACTGGGTGAGGTGGTTACCTCAGGCAGCAAATTTGGCACATAATAAAATAATGGCAAATGGTGAGTTATTTAGTTTGCTATAATTGCTTTTTAAATGAAGGACAGAGCGAGAGAAAGAGATTGTGTGTGAGAGGTAGGAGGCAGAGGTGCTTGTAGGATTTTCTGTCTTATGTACCAAAGGAACTTGGGTAGATTTAGGTATTGTACCTTGACTGGGTATGTGAGTGGTCATTTGCTTCTTTGTCTTAATAGGCAATAAAATGTTTTTGGCTAGCATTGTTGCTCTTATGTGCCATCAAGTCATTTCTGATTTATTACAAACCTAAGGCAAACCTATCATGGGGTTTTCTTGGCAAGATTTGTTCAGTGGAGGTTTGCATTGCCTTCCTTTGAGGCTGAGATCATGTGACTTGCTGAAGGTCACCCAGGGAGTTTCATGGCCAAATTGAGAACTGAACCGTGGTCTCCAGAGTCATAGTCCTACATTCAAACCACTATGCCATGCTGGTTCTCTTGGCTAGCAGTGTTCTGATCTAATTTCTTAATCCTTACATTTCAATTTCTTTATGAGTGGCATGAACATTCTGGCTCTGTCTGCTAATACTGTCAAGAGGTCATGGCAACATTACCAATGTACCTGTTGCTAGGAAAACTTGTTTAAGATGATGTACAGATGGTATTTGGTCCCTGATAAATTAAGTAGAATATACAAAAGAGTAAACAACAAGTGTTGGAAGTGCAATAAGCAGTTTAGAACTTTCTGTCATCAGTGGTGGTCATGTAAAAAGACAAGGAAATTTTGGTTAGTAATTAGTGAGTTAGATACAAAGGTTTTAGGAATAGAAATAATATTTAGACCCAAATTATATCTTCTAAATATGGTAGATTGTGAGGGAAAAAATAGAATAAAAATACAGAATCTTAATATGTTAGATGATTACAGCTGCAAGATTGGTATTTGCTAATTATTGGAAGCAGAAGAAAATCCCAGGTGTAGAAGAATAGATATTAAAACTACTGGAATTTGCAGTTTCAATTGGCAGATTGGATAAAAGGACATTTAATCCAAATTTTTCTACAGATCTGGCAGCATTTTATAGAATTTGTTAAGAAAAGAAAAGGTGATGTTGCAGTTTTAGGTTTTGATATCTAAGAGTAAGTTATTCTCTGTATTTGGAGAAACAATGTATATATAAAACAATGTATATATAATTAAGTTAGGTTTTGAGAAGAGAAACTTGATGTCTTAATTTATGAAGTGTAGTGAGTGATGTGCAGGAGGTCAACTGGGGTGGGGGAGAGGGGGTTTATTAATTGTGTTTGTCTAACGTTGTTCTTTTATGTATTTTTCTTTTGTTTGTCTTTTATTTTCTGTGTGACATTGTCAACTGTTTTTGTGGCATTTTTCTTTTCTGTAATATTTGAATTTCAATAAAATTTAATAATTAATAAAATTAGCAATTACTTATTGCTTCTTTCAAGAATGAAGTTAGAGAGGAATTACATCCTGATTCTTCCTCGTAACAATATCTCAAATTCTATCCAAACTCAAGTATACAAGCCTGTTCCACTTCCCTAAGGTCACCTGTGAAGGAATGAGATGGCAATAATTGTAAAGTCATTTGCATTTTTAAGTGCTATATAAATGATTAATAATAACAATAATATGCTCAAGTACTTGGAGGAATCAAGGGCTTTGAAAACTCAAGGTGATTTTAGGATAGACAGATTTGGCATAGCAAACAGCTTTACCTATGGCCAGGAGGTTTGTTTTATTACATTTTTGTCCCGGGGAGATTCCCCGCTCTGCCATGAAATCCACTGGGTGACCTTGGGCAAGTCACATGCTCTCAGCCTCATGGAAAGGCAATGGAAAACCTCCTCTGAACAAAAGTTGCCAAGAAAACCCCATAATACGTTTACCTTGGGGTGGCCATAAGTCGGAAACGACTTGAAGGCACATGAGACACACACATCTTACGGTATACATGGTCTTCCACATCATTTATCCCTCCAACAGCCCTGTGCAATGGGTACAAGTAGTGACTGGCTTGATATCCCCCAATGAGAATAATGGGTAAATAAATATTTGAACTAAATAATTTCAGTCTAAATCCTTGTCCTAGTGTTGGGGAAGGGTGTTCTCTTTTTTGTAGTGTTGGGGGCTTAATTCCAAGTTAGTAAGGCTCTTTGGGGACTATATTCCAGCAGTAGGTGGGACTAAGGGCATGGGCATGGCCAGAGCAAAGGAATGGGGACAGTAGCTAATTCAAACTGTCTCATAAACTGTGCATAATGCCATTAGAGTGTAGTGCACACTCAAATGCAAAATTCTGCCTACAATAGCACGGGGGGTGGGGGGGGACAGCTACCTTTTTAAACTACAATTCCCAGAATCACTTAGCCAGCATAACCAGTGGTTGTGTTGGCTGGGGGACTGGGGGAGTTGTAGTTCAGCACTGGCATGACTGGTTTCCATCTTCCAATTTCCTGCCTTATGTTTCATGCCCTATGGAAGTAGTCCTTGGGACCTACTATGTTTCTGCCCAGCTCCTTGATTCTGCATGCCCACACTCTAGATATGCAATGCATGTCAAAGATAAAAATCCCTCTATTTAAAAAGAGATAATTATTTGACCGGCATTCTTTTGTTCTTGTGTGTGTGTGTGTGTGTATGTGTATGTGTGTGTAAAAGAGACATTTACCACCACCATTATTTCTTCTGCTACCATTAGCACCAAAAACAGTATACAAAAGATGTGTATGTGTTCTTGTGTGTCTGTGTTTGTAAATTCATGTTAAATATATCCAAGAACAGACCTTACAATCTGGGAGATATTAAAGCCTTGCTGAGTGTTTTATGTGCACACCCCATTCTCACTGCTGAACAACGTATGTTCACATTTTTGTGATACTAGACTGGCTTTTGTGTGATCCTGACACATGGGTTTTGGGTTTAGAGTGGTCATGTATTCTGCATTATAGGCCACAGTCATCTCCTGGAACACCTTGGTTCCATTAGTCTCCCTAATGTGATAGGTCCTTTCCACTGCTGTAACAGGATACAAGGCTAGCAAAGTGGAATTTCAACAGGATAAAAGCATCTTTGGATGGTATTTATCACACAATGTTGTGCCTGGAGTGCACCTCTTCGTTCCATTAGTCTCCCTGATGTGATAGGTCCTTTCCACTGCAGTAACAATATGATGGCAGTCATGTGGCATGAGGACAGGGGTGTCACTAGGAGAATGTGGGGGGTGCAGGCCATGCCTGGTGATACCCCAAGGGGGGTATCGCCACTGCTCTGTAAACATTTGCCCTTTGGCAGAAACAGGCTGTGACATTTGCCTACATCCCTTTAAAACACTGAAGAGATGGTATGAGGGGGTGAAACTTAGTGGGAGAAGAAATAAGAGGCCCCAGTTTTTGTTTTTGTTTTTAAAATTAATTTAAAAAAATTATTAAAAAAAATAAGTCACATTTTACCAAATTTTCATTTTGACTGCATGAAATTGTACACATATAAATACATTTAGGCTGTGTGCATGATTTGTTGTTGTTAACTGCCTTCACATCAATCTTGACCCATGGCGACAGTATGGATGAGACATCTCCAGGCCTCCCTGTTCTCTACTGCTCTGCCCAGCTCCTGGAAACTCATATTTGTGGTCTCTTTAATAAAGTCCATCCATCTAGCATGTGGCCTTCCTCTCTTTCTACTTCCCTCCACCTTTCCATGCCTTCTCATGAGATGTCTAGTCTAAGACTTGTCATCTTGGCTTCCAGGGATATTTCTGGCTTGATCTGTTCTAGGACTCATTTGTCCTTTTGGCTGTCCATAGGATCCTCAGCACTCTTCTCCAGCACCACATCTCAAATGAGTTGATTTTCCTCCTATCTTCTTTCCTGACTGTTCAGCTCTCACATTCATACATGGTAATAGGGAATACAATAGCTTGTATGATTCTGACTTTTTTGCTAAGCTGTACGTCTTTGCATTTTAGGACCTTTTCCAGTTCTTTCATAGCTGCCCTCCCCATTCTTAATCTTCTTCTGATTTCCTGGCTGCAGTCTCCGTTCCAATCAATGTTTGATCCCAGATATGAGAACTCTTTTACTATTTCTGTTTCCTCATTATTTAGATTGAATGTGTGTAAGTTCTCTGTGGTCATTATTTTTGTTTTCTTTATGTTTAACAGTAAGCCTGCCTTTGCACTTTCTTCTTTGATCTTCCTTAGTAGGTGTTCCAGGTCTGTGAGATTTTCTGCTAGTACTTTGGTGTCATCAGCATATCTCAGATTGTTGATATTTCTTCCTCGTATTTTCACTTCTCCCTCTTCCATGTCCAAGCCTGCTTTCTTTACAATATCTTGTGCATATAAGTTGAATAGGTAGGGTGATAGAATATAGCCTTGTCTGACTCCCTTTCCAATTGGAAACCATTCTGTTTCTTTGCGTTCTGTTCTTACAGTAGCTTCTTGTCCTAAGTACAGATTCCTCATTAGGACTATAAGATGTGTTGGCACTCCCATGTCTTTAAGGGCGTTCCATAGCCTTTCATAATCTATGCAGTCAAAGGCTTTATTAAAGCACATACTGATTTTCTTTTGGAACTTCCTGCTACGCTCAATTAGACATCATATAATTGCAATGTGATCCCTGATGCCTCTTTCTTTCCTGAACCCTGCTTGGGATTTCTCTCTCCATGCATGGTTGCAGAATTTTGAGCAGGATTTTGGTTGTCTCTCCTTTTTTGTGGATGGGGATGTATATTGATCGCTTCCAATCTGTTGGCCATCATTTTGTTTTCCATATTTGTTGACATATGTTGGTTAGCACTAGAGTTGACTCTGTCGATGTGGATTACAACAGTTCTATTGGAATATCATCTGTTCCTGGAGTCTAGTTTTTACCATTTCCTTTATTGCAGCTTCCACCTCAGTTTTTAGAATTTGGAGTTCATCTTCATATGGCTCTTCATTCCAGATGTTGTCATCTCTTTTATATAACTCTTCTATGTATTGCATTCATTGTCTTTTTATTCCTTCCTGGTCTTGTATTATGTTATATAATATGTTGTGTATGATACTATAATTTAAAAATATAATTTTAATTTTGCCATTTGTTTATGCCATTACATTAAGTGGTATATGGGAATTATGATTTATGAATAACATTAATATAAAAATCTTTACTATATATTTCTAATAAGGACAGATAAATATTTCTAATAAGGACACAGAGAGAAAAATTGTTATAAGAGAAACAGGTACACATGATAGAGATAGCCAGGAAGGGGTGGGTGCAATAAATTGGAGGTTAGAGAAGGAAGGAGAAATATCAGAAGACGAGCTAGTGGCAGACATAGACTTGGGACACCAACTTGTGGAGGGGGATTACCTAGAAGATTGAGAAATAAGTTATAAGTAGCTGTAAGAGAGTTCATGTAGGTATCTTGGGGAAAGTTCAAAGTATTCAGTGGTAGCTAGATGGGTCAGTTAAAACTGATTTCATGGAATGTTAAAGGGGTTAATACCCCCCCCCCAAAAAAAAGATTTTCTGCTATGCTCAGAAATTTAAAGCAGACATTTTGTGTCTCCAGGAAACTCACATTGGGATAAAATATTCACTTACCTAAAAAATAGGAAGTTAGGATTAGAGTATGTAGCTGCGGCTAAACAATATAAAAACCATTACTAAGGATTCTGTATGGTGCGGTATGAAAGCGGTTAATGGGGGGCTGACACCATGAGTTACCCTAGTGATGCCACTGCATAGGAGGGCATGATTCTCCTCCTCTTCCTACCCCCCCCCCCCATTACCAGGGTTTTTTTACTTCGTGCCTTTCATGTTTAATTTCAAATTTTAATATATATATATATATATTGCTGTGGCCGCATAATTATGGCTAAACGATAAAATGATTTTTAAATCATTTTCCCATAATTACAGAATTGTGGTAAAAATAAATATAAATTTTAATAGGCACACATGTGCTGAGTAAGTCATTCATAGGTAGGAAGGCAGGGTTATGAAGCTGGTGTGGAAGGGACCACAGTCGGATCACTTTGTTCTCCATCTGACGATCAGGATTGTGTGTAGCAGAGAAGCTTTCACTCATGAACCATTTGAATGAAAATGCAGACACCCAGTAGCAATTTTTTAAAGAATGCCGAGATCAACAGTGAGCAAGTGGGCAGAAGGCTAAGTGCAGCAGACACGCAGGTCCCTCTGTCAGAATCCTCTCTGCCATTGCAAGGTGCCTTTATCTGTGCTGGCCACTGGCCAAGGTGGCTGAGTCTGGGTGCTGAAGTCCAAAACACCTGAACAACCAGAGTTTGGGAATAGCTGTGGGAAGGTATGAGTTGAAAAGAGTTGGCATGCAAAGGATTAAACATTTCCCCCGCCACACTAGAGTCCTCTCTACTCATTTCATTTTTGGGCTTAAGTGACTGCTGATTCGCTACAAGCCTGTCTCTCAGAGTTTGCTCCAGAAAAGAGAAGTCAGTTTATTTCATTCTCATAAGTGATGACTGTGAGTCTGTGCCTTGTGCTGCACTTTGGATGGTTGTCTCTGGACTTTTGATAGGCACTTGATTCACCAGGATGGAGAAGATAAAGGATGGTCCTATGAGTACTGTGTCATCTCACTCCTCTTAAACAACTGAGCAGGGGTGGGGAACCTCAAGCTCTGGGGCCAAATTCAGCCCACTGGGCTTCCCTAGCCACCCCCATCCTATTGTTTAGTGGTTTCCTAGAATTTGCTATTAATGCCTAATTACTGGGAGCAAAAGGTTTAAGGAAATATGTTGGCATTTTGGATTGCAACCTTTTGCCTTTGGCCCTGCTTCAAACCACTGGAATGCACTCTTGCTCCCTGTCCTTCTCTGAAACTGTATTGAGCCCTTGGGCTAAGAGAAGTTCCTGTGCCTTTCAGTAGAGAATGGTGCACCTTGACCATACATCATGTGAACTGGATGAATGTACACTGGCTCAATGTGTCTGCCTAATTGATTCCAGTCTCAGAATTTGGGGATTATGTGAGCAGAATCCCAGACATCATGCAAATATGTAGGCAAATAGAGAGAGGGGTAGGTGGATAGGTAGGTTGATGATGGATGGCCTAAGAGAGAAAGATAAAGATTAGCCTTCAATTTTCTACAGGCAGCAATGGTAATGACTATTAATGTATTCCACTTAGTAGCTACTACCACTCTCTCATTTTTTCTCATTCCCTTTCTCTTTCATTCTCTCTCTCCCCCACTTACACACTCACATATATATACACACACAGACATATACACAATGCAATTACATTTCATAGCCTCTTTGTCTTACAGGTGCCAGCCTGTTTTTCCCTGTTTAAGGCAAATATAATCAAATGTAGGTGTTTAAATTTCTGCACAGCCCAAAGTGGGGGGTGGCAGTGGGGCATACAAGCTGATTTATAGGAAGAACCCTCCCTCATAAATCTTAAGGCAATATATGTTTTTCAGCATGTGCACAAACAGTGTAAACTTTTTTCCTTCCTTTTCTTTGTGTTAGAAGCAGTACAATCTAAAAAGTGCATGGACTCTTTCACTTACAGAACTGAAAAATATGGGGGTTCATAGCCAGGTTATCTGAGTGAAAATGAATGTGACGTAGTGGTTTGCGCCTTGGACTAGGACACTGGGAGACCTGGGTCTGAATCCCAGCACAGCCATGAAACCCACTGGGTGATCTTGGGCAAATCACTCTCTCTCAGCCTCAGAGGATGGCAATGGCAAACCCCCTCTGAAGAAACATGTCAAGAAAATCCCATGATAGGTTTGCCTTAGGGTTGCCATAATTTGGAAACAACTTGAAGGCACACAGCAGCAACAAAAGTTGGTTAGTCTAATTGACTCCACTGAACATGAAACAATTCCATCTTGTAAGAATATACACAAATTTATTTATTAATATTATTGCACCCTAGTACGATAATGGAGTGATGTAAGCAAAGCAGAGAAAGAGAGATACTTGTTCCATGTGACGTAAGATCTGATACATGTCTACTCAAAAGTAATTTCTACTGTGTTCAATGGGGCTTATTCCTAGGTAGATGGATTTAGGGACCCAGAGGATGGTGACCAAAAAATCAAAGGTCTGAAAACTAGTCCTATGAGGAATGCTTTAGGAAACTGGGTATGTTTAGCTTACTGAAGAGAAGACTGAGAGGTGATACAATAGCTATCTTTATATCTGAAGGGATGACATGTAGAAGATGGGGAAAGCTTTTTTTCCTGTTTCAGAGATTAGAAAATGAACCAGTGGAATCAAATTGCAGGAGAAAAGTTTCCAGGTAAACATTAGGAAGGACGTCTTGACTGTAAGAGCTGTTAAAAAAGTAGAATAGGTTACTTTGGAGCAGGGGTAGGCAACCTTTCCCCTTTAAGGGCCGAGGGACTTCAGCTCCCAGAAGCCTCAGCCATGTTGGCCAATAGTCCCATGTTGGCCAATAGCTCCTGGGATTCTGGGAGCTGAAGTCCCTCAGCCCTTAAAGGGGAAAGGTTGCCTACCCCTGCTTTGGAGGGTGGTGGAATTTCCTGCTTTGGAGGTTGTTACACAGAGGTTGGATGGCCATCTCTCAGGACTGCCTTAGTTGTGTGTTCCTACCTGGCAAGGAGTTGGACAAGATCACCCTTGTGGTTCCTTCCAATTTAATTAATCTGTGATTCTGTGCCTCTAGGATTACAGCCTAAATGTTGATTGTGGAACTGATGTAAATAAACAAATGGTCCTAGGCATGTTTAAATAGTATAGGAGGAATGTATAGCGCTCATTACAATGGAACGTACTTTACCCATAATAAATCACTCCTCTAGGACATTGTGTGGTATTTGTAAAATATATAAAATGATGGACAACTCTCAGTCACTTGCAACTGTGATGAAGTACACCCAGACCTGAAGGGATGTGTAGGCTCACTCCTAGTATTAATGGTAGTCTGTGCTAGGGAGCCCCTAGTCCTGTCCCAGGACTCTTAGCCTAAGGATAATGGCTGAGGCTTCTAACCAAAGGCTTCATAGAGGTGGGATTAAGAAGAAAAAGAGAAACTTGGTGCCATCCCATGTAGTTTTTAAAGAGAGAAATCCAGGTGCAAGGGGATTGGGGAAGGTGGACATTTTAAGGGAATGGAAGACCTGCTATGATATATAGAAAAATAAGGCTATAAAGTTAAGGTGGAAGGGAGATTTTAAGTGTCCATAGAGAATTTGGAGTTCATTGAGAGAGATATTCATTTTAACCCATTTAAATGGAGACTTAAAGGTCCATGTACACACATGTCCCTACTGGGATCTTTGAAGTGATACACAATGTGTAAAAACATTTCAGACATTAAATACATTTATAAAAAAACACTTTAAACAAACAAAAACACTTCTTAAAAGTAATTTAAACAATGTATTTTAAAATATAATAATGTAAACAATGTAATTTAAAATATTCTAAAATGTAAAATATGTTCAAGCTGTATTGTTATGTTTGTGTGTGTGTAGATTTCTGGGGATGTCACAGTGAACCAAGAGAGAACATAAAACTTTTCCCTCTCCAACTTACTATATTTATTTTTTATTTAGAGCATTTATACCCTGCTCTTCATCACAAAGGCTCTCTATGCAGTTTACAAATTGCTAATTTGACTATTTCCTGCCCTCAGGTTTACAATCTGAAAGGAAATGACACTAAAGGAGAAGGGAATGGCTGTGGGAAAAGGGATCAAGTCCAGCAGATACTGCTGGTGGGTTCTTCTTTCCTTCCAAGGTCAGAGCAGTGGCAGTTCGAATGGAGGGAAGGTCTTCCATCTGCTTCTGAGGCTAGGCATGTTGCAGCTGTGCCTACCTCTTCTTCTCATCTTCTAAGGCCAGGGTAGTGTTGCAATCAAATCTGAAATACTTCTATCTCTCCCCCCCCACACCATTGGTTCTAATGTAAATTAATGGTTGTTTTGGACAGATACAACAGTTGTCCAAGTCCTCCTGCCCCCCTCCGCCTCATGTCAAGGCTTGAGTCTTTCAGTCTCCTCTCAAGTAATCCTCAAATACTTGCCTAATTTTGTTCAGAAGACATGCACTGAAATATGTGTCTTGAATTTTGGCAATCTGTGCTCCTCTCCTCAATTTCCTCTCTATAATTAAAACATGACAAAGCAACAAACCAGGATGCTAGCAAAAACCATGGCTTGGATTATTTCAGGTAGGTACCAAACTGAATTAACAGAATTGAATCATGGAATCATAGGACGTTATCACACGGGGAGTCGCGGGGAGAAAGTGGAAATAAACGGGCATGAGCAGAAGTCTTTAATTTACGGGATTTGTCCCGTTCCACCTCGTCTGATAATTAAATTCGAATTTAAAAGGGGGTTAATTCGAACGAAAACCTGATCTTTTCATTTTCAGGATTTTTGAGCATTTGAAAAGATCAGGTTTTTGTTCGAATTAACCCCCTTTTAAATTCGAATTTAGTTATCAGACGAGGCGGAACGGGACAAATTCCGTAAATTAAAGTCTTCCGCTCGTCCTGTTTATTTCCACTTTCTCCCCACAACTCCCCGTGTGATAACATCCATAGAGCTGGAAGAGAGCACAAGGGCCATTAATCCAACCCTCTGCCATGCAGGAAGACACAATCAAAGCACTCTCAACAGATGACCATCCAGCCTCTGCATAAAAGCCTCCAAAGAAGGAGACTCTACCATCCTCCAAGGCAGCCTATTCCACAGTTGAGTAGCTCTTATCATCAGGAAGTTCTTCCTAATGTTGAGGTGGAACCTCTTTTCCTGTAGTTTGAATCCATTGCCCATGTCCTAGTCCCATACTGGCAAACCTATGGCACGTGTGCCAGAGATGGCACATAAAGCCATTTTCCCTGGCATGCGGAGCAGAGAAGAAGAGGAAAAGGCGCAAGCCTGTTCCTCCTCCTCCTGGCCATCTCAGGCCTTCACCTGCCTCCAGAGAGGTAGCTGAAAGCCTGGGAAGGTGCGGGGGGGGGGGAGTTCCACCCTCAAAGAGCAGAAGTCTTGCCCTGGAAGTCCCACCTCTGGCATGGGATAACTCCCAGTGCTGGAAGGCCATTTAATTTAAGTACTCAGTGCCTAAAAGGTTCGCCATCACTGTCTTAGGGGCATTGCAGACCAGCCCAAAAGGCCGGCCTGAGGGTGAAGGTGGGGCGGAGCAGCCGCATGCCGGCCGCCCCAACCCCAGCTTGATGCCGTCCTGATGCTGCACAGCCGTACGCACAGCACACAGCATCAGGATGCCCTCCTGGTGCAGTGTGCAGACATGCTGTGCCAAAAGGGTGCGGAAGAGCCACAACGCTGGCTCTTAGGGCAGCCTTTTGCCACCCCTAAAAGGAGCAGCATTTTGCCACATTTTTAGTGGTGGCAAAAGGAAGGATTGGGGCTGTGGTGTGTGGTTGCCACAGCAGCCCCAATCCACCGCTCCCTGGGGTGGCTTTCTGCCAAATGGGCCATCTGCATTGGTCCTTAGTCCCTTCGGCAGCATACTCCCCTACAGCAGCATACAGTAGCATACAAATATACTCCTTCCTCAATAAGACATTCCTTCAAATATATAAACATGGCTGTCATATCACCTCTTAACCTTCTCCTCTCCAGGCTAAACTATACCCCCAGCTCTCTAAGCCACTCCTCATAGAGCATGGTTTCCAGACACCATTCAGCTAAGTGCTATCAGCTGGGGTGCATCTACACTGTAGAAATACAGTAATGCAGTTTGACATCACTTCAAGTGCCGTAGCTCCATCCTATGGAATCATGGGATTTGTACTTTTACAAGGTCTTTAGCCTTCAGTGCTGATGCCTCACCAAACTACACATCCCAGGGTTCTATAGCATGGAGCCATGGCAGTTGTATGTGCACCTCAAGGAGAGCTTCTCTCCTTGAGAGAAGACCTTTTTGTATGAGGCTGTCCTTGCGTTGTAGCTTCCAGCAGGCCATGCTTACACTGGTACCACTCAGTGGAGCCATTAGAACAGAGTGCAAAAAATTGTCCAGGACCCCAAACTAATCTTCATTAGTTTCCCCCAAATTAGGCTGGATGTTGTAGCTAAGAGGTCTGCAATTAAAGTCTTCTTTTCTCTTCCTTCCTTCTTTCCCCCACTCCCCGCCATCTTTTTGCTGGTACAAGACCCAAAGTGGCTCACAACCAAGATTACAATATAATACGAGTATAGCTACAATCAATCATCATCATCATAAAAAAATAAATATGATGCCAGAATAAAATAGCACAAAATTAAAAACAGTTTAATCTTAATCCATCCCCAGGATGAATACATACTGAATGAATATGCATGTATCAAATTTAACCACCAAGGACATTTATTCCCCCCATCTTATAATGTGGTTGAGCCCTCAACTCTAATATTTAATCTAACCATAATGGTGAGAATAACCAATGGGAATATTTTTAGATTGTCTCCCTGACATTTCCTTCCTTCTTTCCCTGAATAAAAGAGACCCGTTAGCCTCCTTTATAGGCAGGAGTGAGCAATTGCGGCCTTTCAAAT
Source organism: Phrynosoma blainvillii (assembly GCA_026167975.1). Lineage (NCBI taxonomy): Eukaryota > Metazoa > Chordata > Lepidosauria > Squamata > Phrynosomatidae > Phrynosoma > Phrynosoma blainvillii. The sequence goes on from JANUYF010000002.1 coordinate 197,429,938, forward strand.
GTTGTTGGATTGCAACTCCCATCAGCCATAGCCAATATAGATAAAGATGAGGGGTGCTTGGGGCTACAGTCTAACCAAATTGTGCACCCTTGTTCCAAGGTTATTGTAACAAGTCTTATTTAGGTTCTAAAAACACAGAACAGACACACAAAAGAGCAAATCAGCTTCTGATTCAAGCCAGCAGTGGTTTGAGGATGCTCCTTTATTTACCGTTTCTCTGAACCTACCACGATGAACAAAACCCAGACACGGTGTGTGCAGAGGGAGAGAGAGAATGTCATCAGGACAGGGGGAACTGTAGATTCATATGAGGCTTAGGGCAAATCGCTTTCTGTGAGTCTGTTCCTCCATAAGTTGGGACAGACTGGTGGTCTTACCTATTTAATCATAATCCATTCACAGTGGTGGAAGGCAACGACAATAACAATGGGTCAGTCATTGCTGGCCATCCTGCAAAGGAGATCCACTATGGTAACTTTTTTAGAGGCTGCATATAGGTAACAGAAGTTTAATACAATGGGCCCTTGGTATCCACTGGAGTTTGGTTCAAGGACCACTGTGCATACCAAAATCCTGGATGCTCAAGTCACATTATATACAGTGGTGTCTTATATATAAAATGGCAAAATCAGGTTTGCTTTTTGAATTTTTTTGAGGGGGGGAATATTTTTAAGCCATAGATGGTAGAATGCAAAATCTGTGGATATGGAGAGCTGACTGTAATAACAACTATCTTCAAAATAGCAAAAGTAAAAAAATCAATGAAAGGCTCACTCAAGACATTTTGCTGTCAAGGAAAGGTAACATGGACGGTATCCTGAGCCAATCAGTTTATTCAGGAATGAATGGTATAAAATGTCACAGTGCCTCTAGCCCTTCCTAGAAGGAAAAATACAATTATTAAGTAAACAACTTACCAGTTTGCTGCCCTTTCTTGGCATCACAAATCTGCTGCCATAGGTGGCTACATCATTTTGCTTAATGATGGGGCTGGCCCTGCTATAATGTTGGCTGTTTCTTGTTTCTTGGATGATGATGATGATGATGATGATGATGAGAGCCAGCATGGTGTAGTGGATTGAACATTGGACTGTGACTCTGGTGACCAGGGTTTGAATCTCAGCTCAGCCATGGAAAGCCATTGGGAGACCTTGGGCAAGTCACACTCTCAGCCTCAGAGGATGGCAATGGCAAACCCCTTTTGAAGAAACTTGCCAAGAAACCCCCATAATAGGTTCACATTAGGGTCACCATAAGTTGGAAATGACCCGAAGGCACACAACAAATACTGTAATAATAATAATAATAATAATAATAATAATAATAATAATAATACTTTAGAAAAGATCTAACAAACTGACCATACACTTGGGGAAGTTTCCTTCTATGAATCCTGTATGAAAGCAAGGAAATGTGTCTGGATCATAATAATTTCAGAAAGGGAGGTAATGCATCGACATTAAGTCCATATCAGCCTTGACCCAGTGTCTTGCCTGAATTCTATTCTGACCTTGGGCTTCTCTATCACAGTAGGAAAATTCAAACTCACCCTGCAGCCACCATGCAAATTCTCGGTCTGTGGCAACTCCTGTAAACCCACACTCACCATGACAAGACTGGAGCAACCCAGAAGATGACAATGATCATATGAGGAGCACGTGGCCTGTAGTGTGGAGTAGTGCTACACAGCCATGCCTGTAACACTGCACCAAAGTTTCTCGGTAAATATAGAGACAGAAGCAGTTCTGTTTTCTCCCAAGAATTGAAGAAAAGCCCCACATTGCTTGCAAATCCTCAGGAACGCTGTGCGCCGGAAGAGGAGCACCTGCAGGATGAATACTGATTTTCTTGCTGTGTAGACATGCCTCCAGTCTCACTAAGCTTTCTATCAGGCATAAATTGGGCGGTCTGGCTATTCTTACCACCATCCACATTTTGAAGTGAGATTCCTCATCCCTTAACAACCCTTTCCTCCATTTCTTTTGTTGTAGGAGAGAAAGTGAACTTTTAGACTTCCAGATGTTTTTGGCTCAGATTTGCCCCCATCCTGTTTGATCATTGGTAAGGGACTATGGTAGCTGTAGTCCAAAATATAGGGATATACTGTATGTGAGTGTTGTATGCTTTCAAGTTGTTTCCGATTTATGTTGACCCTAAGGGAACCCTATCATGGGGTTTTCTTGGCAAGATTTGTTCAGAGGAGGTTTGCCATTGCCTTCCACTGAGGCTGAGAGAGTGTGACTTGCCTAAGGTCACCCAGTGGATTTCCTTGGCAAGGCTGGGATTGGATAGGATATATAAAACATAGGATGAGATAGGTGGGTTATAAATTCAACAAATAAATAAGTAAATAAATTAGGAGGGGGCAAAGGGTTATAATAATAGAAAATAATAGAAGGAGAAGGAGAGAAAGAAAAAGAGGAGGAGGAGAGAAGTAGGAGTAAGCATTGGTGATGGTGGTAGATGCAGAAATAATGAGAGGAAAAAGGCGTAGGAGGGAGGAAGCGTAAATGATAAATCGTGGCAGGGATGGGGCAGCAAAAGAGAAAGCGACACACAGATGAAGGTTAAGAAAGGAGGACAAAAAAGGCAAGAGATGGGGGGAAAGAATGACAAAGCCCAAGAAAAATGAGTGAAGTGGAGAATAAAAAGAAAAAGCAGACAAAGGAGTGGCAAATGAGATCCGTGGGGAGAGGGAAGCTGAGGAAGGCAGGCAAGACAGAAGAGAGGGGCTCTCCTTCCTTGCTGCCCCCCCAAATCTTCCAGCCACGAGGATCATTTCCCGGGCTTTGTGGAGCGATTCTCCCACCCTCTTCTCCTCGGCCTTGCTTTTGCTCTTTTATATCTGAATAATTAAGTCATCTGAATTCCTATGATTTACCATTTCCCATGATAAATAGTTGTTACAGGAGTTAGCCAGTTGGCAGATCTTTAGCTTGAAGTTATAATTTGTCAAGCTGCCACTAGATTCATGTTTTATGCTAATGAAGGTAGACTTATTGACTCAGGGTTAGGCAGTGACCGGGTCACCACTGCCCTGAGGCAAGGCAGAGGTCAAGAGGTCAGAGGTGAAAGGAAGAGTAGGCCCGTATGGATTTTGTGGTTGTATAAGGAAGCCTCTCCTAATGATATCAAGAAGCAGTGAAATCGTCCAGGGGGAAGCAGATCCTGTGCTTTCTAACAAACCAGATACAATATTCAAGAGCATGATATGGAGCTTTGCTCTTCATGCCAGGCTGGAGCGCCTTGTTCACTCAGCTTATGAAGAAAGAACTTCATCATCTTGCTGGATCCTAGAAATACTTGCCCTATTGGGCTCGAAGCCTACAGTTCTTGCAGGAGGAATTGTGTGAACACTTGTGAAAAATTGCAATGTATGGCAATGGAGTGGAACTCATACAGATTTCCAGATATTGTTGCACCAAAAAAAACCCCCCAACCCTTAGGTTGACTAGGACTGCTGGGATGTGTAGTTCAACAGCATCCCTGGTCTCTGGGGTATGGCCAATCATTAGTTGCTGCTAGAATATACCCATTGAATTCATAGAATTTACAAACATACATGTTGACTTTTCACAAGTTCTCAGTGACAATCCATGTGTGAGACACTTTAGATGGGATTTGGGCTTGTGTGTTGTGTGTGTGTGCACTCAAACAAGTGTGCAAATATTTGTATGCAGGCAGTTTTGTAACTATGTTGTATGAGCATTGTGGCTGTAAAGCCTCCAGTTCAAATCCCATCTCATCTGAGAACTCCATTCCCAGAGAGGTAATCTCTTGCGGGCCACAAGTTGGCAGTGGGAAGGACCAGAGCCATCCCATACTTTGTTCCTTTTGTTATTTATAAAAGGAAGACACCAATGGCATGGGATAAAAGTCCCCTAAAACTTCAAAACAAAAAAACAGATCTCCTCCTCCTCCCATTTTGAATGGCCATACAGTACTCTCAAGACAGCTCACACTTCACAGTTATAACTATTGTTGTTATGTGTTGTCAAGTCTACTTTGGCACATGGCAACCCTGTCATGGGGTTTTCTTTGCAAAGCTTATTCAGAAGAGGTTTATCATTGCCTTCCTCCAAGGCTGAGTGTGTGTTTTGATCAAGGATACCCAGAGAGTCTCTAGGGCTGAGTGAGGATTCCATCTGGTATCTCCCAAAATCCTAATCCAGTACTCAGACCTTTATATCATACTGGCTCCTTAAAAAGGAGGTTTGCCTTTGCCTTCTTCTGAAGGTGAGGGAGTATGTCTTGCTCAAGGTTACCCTGTGCATTTTCTTGGTCAAGTGGGGAATTGAACCCTGATCTCCCACAGTTCTAGTCCAAACCTCAGACCAATACACAATACCTGGCTCCCACTATTATAAAGCTAAAACACAAAATCAGTAAATGTTGATTTTTTAAAAAAAATTAAGGCCAATCTTAAGATTTTGCTGTAGCCTTTTAAAGTTTGTATATGTCTTGTATTGTACATTATATATTATATAACATATTATATAGCAGTACTGTGTAATATTCAGTACTGTGTAATATTCAGACACCAAACTACCTTCACACACTTTATAAACAAATACTCTGGCCATCCTATGATGGCTACCTTAAAGTGAAACTATCACAGGATTTATTTTTTACAAGATTTACTCAGAGGAAGTTTGTCATTGCCTTCCTCTGAAGTTGAGAGAATGTGACTTGCCAAGGTCACCCAGTGGGTTTTCATGGCTGAGTGGGGATTTGAACCCATGTGTCCTGATGTCTTTGTCCAACATTCAAACAATTATACCATGCTGGCTCTCAAAAAAGGTTGATTTATGCTGTCTTATAGATCTTTAGACAGCTTCATATCATGATCACGCTTTTCAAGATTTTTATGTGCAGAAGACCTTGTGTAGATAAACTTACATGCAGACTAAATAATAAGTCATTAAAAGAAGTAGAAAAAGTTTGGATGCCAGTGATAAAATATTGGAGAAAAGATTGGCATGGTTTGATTATATAGTGTCTTGCAATGAATGAGGAATGAACATTTACAAGACTGTAAACTCTATATATACATATAGTTCATTTTTTAAATAACCTGTTCTTTGACTGTTATACTTTAATTTTTCATCTTAGTAACTCTGTAAGAGTAACTTTGAGTGACTTTATAGTAACTTTGTAAGAAGCAGATACACGAAAAACTTCTTGAAAAAGTAAAGATTGTGGTTGATAGTGTGATTTAAATACTATGTAAGGTAAAAAGAAAATAACAGTTAAAAGGAAGTAACTGGTTCTCAACCATTATGAATGTAGGTTTTCATTCTCACAAATATAACTAATTTCTAGAAATGACAAGTATGTAAATAATACCATTAGCTATGTTTTATTTGTATGATATAAAGGTTATAAATAAAATATTAAAAAAGAAGAGCTTGTGTTCATTGATATTCATGATATAAATAATTTTATTTATTAAAATATTTATATCCTGGCTTTTGGCTCCCAAGTCCATCCTCCACTGCCCTGCTTCCATTGAAAGGCAACCCCTAACTGAGAAATGATTAGATTGACTACAATACGATCTGGATAAAATGTGGAATGGAAACATGAAGAGATTCCTCCATTTTATTTTCACATCCTCAAATTTCAGGTAGTTGTCCTTCCCTTTTTCCTCAATGTTTCCTTCTTGAATAAATATGATCTATTATTACACCAAAAATAAGCAGTATGTACTTACTGAATGAATGTACAGTTAAGGACCGAATCCTACATCCTAGCCTATGTTTTGTAGCTTTAGAATCTGTATATATGTTGCACAAACACAACAAAACTCTGTTAGCGAAGTAGGAAAATGTACATCCAGGAACTGGTAAGAGGACTACAATGGGCACTGGGCACATCTGGTACTCCTGTTGTACCCCAGCACTTACTAGATGGTGTCTGGATGTGCATCATGGAGAGCGGTGCTGTGCACCAATGCATCAGGCCATGGTGCATCAGTCACTCCACTGTCTACCATTGTGCAATGGATCCCTGCAGATTTTAATGTAACGGCAGCCCCAGGATGAATATGGCTGTTGCAAAACCACTTAATTAAATTTTGCGCGCACATAAGACCATTTACGAAGACAAAAATCCTAAGCAGAATGCCAGCCAATATTCTTATGGAGAGATGCCATGTTTTCACAAACTGAGTAGAGGCTTGAGAATCTTCAATGCTTTTGAATTTACATCAACAGACCTTAGATCAGGACATTAATTTTGCCCCTCTTGGGGTGGGATCTTGCATAGCAGAGAATAAGATGGTTCAGCATTCATTTTAAAAGGTATCATTTATCATGTCTTTATGTGGCTGCAGGATAAAACTAAGAAAAATTCTATCAGTCTTTGAGAAGCTACAAAAGAGTGGTGGGGTTCAAAGATCACACATGGCATTTGGTATCTTGCTAAACAATTTCGTACCATTCCTTCAAGCTGAATGCTCCTAACCTATCCCAAAACCTGGCATTTAACATGCCCTTGCCTTTAATGGTAAAACTCGTATGGGCTAGTAGGGAATGCTAGGGAACTGTTCTTGGAGTCTTTTTTACAGCTCCAGAAAAACTTACAGTGCTGCCTTTTCTTTTTTCTTTTTGGTCAACTTTCCTTCTTCATCTTTATTCTTTTTCGATGTCCACTACCACCTCCACAATCACTTCCTTCCACCTGCTCCCCATTGCTTCAGGCTTGAATCTTGAAGTAAAGTGAATGCTCATAGAGAATTATTTAATTTGCAGTATCCATTTTGAATTCTGCTAGATTCACTGATATCCCCCCTCCCCATGCTTCAGATATATACAGCTGTTAAGATACCAATAAATTGGTTTTCCTGTTTAAAGAGCTCAGTAGTTTTTTCCCTTTGACAATGATTTGAATTATGAAGTAGACTGAACAGAATCTCTCTCCATGCCTTTGATTCAGCTATTGTCCTTCATTCATCCCTCCTTCATTGAGATCAACCAAACAGCAACTCTCTCATAATGGCCGAAAACCACAAACCACTTGCTCTCAAATAATTTCCTTGATATCAAGAGACTTCTTAAAAAGTAATTTTTTTTTTGGATTGCAACCAACTTTATCTGGCCCAGCTGTATGACCTACCAATTCTGACTACCCCTATTCATCTTCTCATGGGCCTGCCCTAAATACTCTACAGGCACCAGATCCTATCTGCTCTTGGAAGCTAAAAAGGATTGGCCCTGGTTAGTACTTGGATGCGGAACTGACAATAAATCCCTGTCAGGATATTGATGGGATATATAGTCAGTGTTGAAATGTAAAGATGTGTGTGTCTGTATTTTCCCATTATGAGCAAATGCTTCTAGGCCTAACACAACAACTCAGTCCAGGTGTTCGAAGAGACACAACAAGTGAAAACCACAAGTTGGAATAGATGGGAAAGTGTTCTTGTTTATACAGTGAATTCAATAATAAAAATTGTTACAGGAAAGTAGATCACATAGTAAAAGATGAACAACAAGGGGTTTGGTTAACATACGTCATGTGCAGATCAACCAATTGACCTGAGGTTAACACCCAAGAGGTGGAGAAAGGTTGGGCTGGGAAATTGTGTTTCAGGCATAGAAGTCAGTCTGTTCTTGAACTTTCTAAAGTATGGATCAAGTTTCTTTATTTTTGCTGAAGCTGTAGCTTGACTAATTTTTCCACAATGTAGCATTAAGGATTTATAGTTTTTGTTACTGTTAGCCACATCTGGCTAAAGTGATGTTTTATTGGACTTTATAGTTTTTACTTTGCATATGCTTTTCTATAATAAAGCCTTCTGCTAGAAGCTTGGTTTTTGCCCTGCATGCTGGTGTGTTCTCTGCTACAAGTTACTCTGCTGAATGGATTTATCCACACATACAAAACCTGCTCCTCCAACATTCCACAACAATCCCAGGTGCTGTATGCTATATTTCAGAGGAAGGAACTGGCAAAACTACCTTTGAGCCTCCCTTTCCTAAGAAAACCTATGAAATTCATGGGGTCACCATAAGCCATAAGACAGGCAACTTGAAGGCACATAACACACTCCTTTCCCCAATCTATCTCCCCCCCCTCGTGTTCTAATGGCCTGAAGAAACATAATGTACTCCTGAAAGTAAGCAAGTGTTGTCCTCTATATGTTTCTGGGATGGAAGGCTCTCTAGGAGCAATGATAAGCAGTTCTGAAATCCTGGGAAGAAGACTCTAGTGCAAGGGTTGGCAACTTTTTGTTGCCAGGAGCCAGGAGAGGGAAATGGCGCCGGGGGCTGCTGCACGTGCACGATGCTCACCGTCGTGCACGTGCATGCGTGCGTGTGTGGGGGGCGCCATTTTGGAATGCCCAACAGTGCCGGCAGGGCGCCATTTTGGAAGGCCTTCCGAAATGGCACTCTGCGTCATGTGCATGCACGCGCGATGCAGAGCGCCATTTCGGAAGGCCCAATGGTGCTGGCGCTGTGCGAATTTGCACGGCGCCATTGCTGTTGGGCCTTCCAAAATGGCGCCTGCCGCCGTGCGCATGCGTGTGCAAGCAGGGGCGCTATTTTGGACGCCAAAATGACGCGCGCGGTGTGGCAGCGACAGCAGGACTGGCCATGGGCTGGTCCCAAGGCCTTTGCGGGCCGGCCTGCGGGCCGTAGATTGCCGACCCCTGCTCTAGTGTAAGAGTAAGAAATAGACAAGGCTGAGATAAAATATCAATGAAATCAAATTTTAATTTCTTAACACATCCTCCCTTTGTTTGCTTACATAATTGCAACACAAATACAGATACACAAATAACAAATGCACAACAACTGCATATAATTCTTCTGATAGTCTAGGCAAATTAGAGGTAGAGACTTTGTAATAGCTTCCCTAATTTCTATAGGTTTTTGAGTGTGCTTAGTGTTTGTTTTCTTTATACTGGACAAAAAGTGCACTTCTTGTCTTCTGGACTGTAGCATTCCTTTCTGGGCATTAGAAATCTGGGCAATATTAATCAGAGGGATGGGAGAATGAGAGCTCAGTGGATGAGTGCAAGAATTGGAGAGGCAAAGTGTTTGTTTACCTAGAGCAGAAAAACTGAATCAGTGGAACTGATATAAGTGCTGGCTTACCAAGTTACCATGTATGTAATGGGTCTAGTCTAATTGAGTACAATAGGTGGATTTAGGATGGAGTGCCCCATGTTTAATCTCCATCAGGAAATGATATTAGGTCTACCTCAGTCAACACAAGGAAGACAAAGGACATCTTTGCAAGTTACTGGGACTGCTGAAGCTTTAATATCCCTAAAAGCTTTCGGATAAAGAAAACCTGAAACACTGGTGTAAAATTATCATTCTTTGGTGGATTTTTGTATTTTGTTGTATTTTACTGCATGGTCAACATGGCTCCTGAATATGTTTCCTGAAACACTGTGTAGCCATAATTCTTGACTTTGCTGCAGGAGTCTTTCTATTTCGAATTCATGTCTGGATTCTTTGAATTGTTATTCATCAGTTATTCTTTTTCTCCTCTAAACAACAAGTGGATGGTCTGTCCCAACTCAAGATCTCCATCCTTCTCCCTTTGCATATAATTCTGAATAACATCCTGGTTCTCTTCTTCTCCCATCCTACTCCATCTTATCTCTGTTTTATAACAATGATCTTGACACACTTGACACATGTGGACATGGTAGATGTTATAGAAGTGTTCTCTTGAAAGCCTGCCTGCAAGACTTGTATGTGTAACTTTATTGTTTTATGTCATTTGTTAGGATAAATGCTCTTCAGGGGAATTTACAATTAGCTCAAATTACGAGAGGGCACTCCTAACTTATGCCCAGGGATCTTCACCAAATGTATACAGAAGGATGGATATTGGTTAAGGAAGGCGCTGAGACGTAGAACTACAATTCCCAAATATTTATTAACAATATTAGCATCAACACACACACACACTCGCACACTAAAGGAGAAAAGGAAGGAGACTGGAATGGCTCAGAGAGAAAGAGGGTCCAGGGGGATGGGATGGAAAAGTTACCTATACCCGACGCTCCTATGTCTTCGGGTCTGCAGCGAGGGTTGGGTTCGATGAATGGCACGACCGGCAGGGATGAGGGTCGTGGGCGCACTTTAGGGCAGCAGAAGGACAGTGATTTCAGCATGCACCCAAAAATGGCAGCCCTGAGTGGACCTGGGATGGTCCTTATATACCCAAAATCTCTCCTCTAGGCTATTCTGTAACAATCACACAAAGGCCATGATGGGATTACCTATTGTGGGTCTTCCTGTCTAGCTAGATTGGACAAAGGGGTTGGTCTCAGAGCTATTGAGGTGTGGGGAGTGTGGACAAAGCAGGATATTTGTGTTCCATTTACCATGATGGTCTTAGACAAAGCCAATCTGGGAATGTATTTGATTTTCTGATGCTCTCCTCCTCAGGCAACTCCCTTGCCCTTGCCAGTCTATTGTGTTCCTGGTCTCATAGGAGTGAGTCATAACCACCTGAGAGGACTTTCAGGAATTTGCAATTCTCTAGGAAGGGAGGGCTACAGGCAGGGGGTCATAGAAGGGGAGAAAGATTTCTCAATTTTAAAGTGCCATGTGGTCTTGCCTGACCATGCGGCCACTGAAATATTAAAAGCCAAATAAAGCCAAATAAAATAAAATAAAATTGAGGGGCTCTGGCTAACATTCCCCCCCCCGAAAGCTATTGAGACCAATACATGCAAATGTGTTGGGGTCGATGGCTTTCGAATTTGGCCTTTGGTCATCAATTTGGAGGTGTCAATTTGGGACAAGGTGGCTGGTGGGCAGAGGCAACTTTTCCATGGAAGGAAAGGATGGGAAGGGGTCCCTACACATTTCTGGAACCCATTCACGCAATACATCACAATAATAACAACAAGGAAAGGCAATGGCAATGCATGCAGCAAGCAAGAAAATATAATAATGCGGGCAACTGAACGTGTCATCTGTGAAGGGACATCTTGCACGAGGGGGTGCATGTGTCCATGGTTAAATGCGGTCGGATAATAGTCCAGTGAGGGGGCAGTGTTCTTCTTGGATTGCACTGTCCATTATGGCATTTTGCTGAGGGAGCACCAGTCTTTAGGTGGGGCTGTTGGTTTGAGCTGATGGTTTGAGATGCGGACATCGATGCAGGCAGGCGTCCAGGACTTGTTTGTGGGTGGCTGCTGGATGGTGGTTTCCGAGGGCGGCGGCAGCGTGATGGGAGCTCCGTCTAGGCTTTGGGCTGGAACCGGGATGATGCGGACCTTGGACGGCTCGAGCGGCGGTCGGGTGGTGGATTGGCTTGGTGGCGCGATCTGGCGCCATCGCGGTGGAGGCTTACCTTCCTCATGAGAGTGGGAGGCAAAGTGGAAAGTGGGGTGGAAAAGAGAGTAGAGAAGGCAGGGCTTCACCCCCCCCCATGTCTCCAGGGAGACATGGTAGAAGCTACAGCTATGCCAAAGATAAACAGGAGAGTAGGGATAGCTGCCCAAATTACCATTTCCCAAAAAGAAATTCCATCACCAAACGAAGGCGTACAGCGCCTTACATACATACACATAACAGCACCAACACTTATCATGCTTCATGCAAAACTCTAGGGCTTAAGGCCCATCTCTGTAACTACTTTGGGCTGAGAAACAGTAGCAGTCACACTGTCTCAGCGCCCGCTGTCTTTGAATGGTTTGTGAACTTGGGTCTACACTGCAGGGGTGTCTTGATAGGTCCGGGTGGGTCAGGTGGACCGTGAGTGAGGGCTTTCTTATTGGCTTTATGAACAAGGGGCACATGGTTGGATGAGGCAAAGTTCGCCATGTCGGATCAAGGCCAAGGCTGCTGGGGATTGTGCAGATCACGATTCCGTTTGGGCTAAAGGTGCTTGTGGCGGCGGAACTAAGGCATTCCTAAAGATGGGGGTGGAATGGATGGATGCAGAATAGAGAGGGGATGTGGATCCCTGACTCCACGTGGAGCTGTGACTTGGAAGGAGGTCTAAAACACTATGGTGGGTCTGTTTGAGTGGGCTACCTTGCCCTCTGCGAGGCTCCCGTTAGGGGCTTTGCTATTGTTGCCAAGAGGTGGGGGCTATTCCCCCATCTCCCTATTGAAGGAAAAGATGGCTGGAAAAAAAACTCTCCCCCCCCCCGAGTCCGAAAGGGCGAGGGTGTGGGCGGCAACTATGAGTGAGGATGACTGCACCTAACCAAGGAGGTTCTCTCTCCCACCTTCGTCCTCTAGAGGGCGGAGGTACTCAGAAAGGGAACGGGGCGGATGGCAGTGGTGATGATGCCTAGTGGTCAGCGGTTGTGGGAGATCTAGTCTGCTTCTAAGGGCACGAAACTGGGCCACTTGCTTTTTAATCCAACATGCAAGACATAGAGCGCCTACAACCGTGACAATCTGTACTGCCAGGATTATAGCTATGGGATTGGTTAGAAGTTTTAAAATTGCCTGGCCGGTGGCAGACCAGTCCCATTTTCCAAACCATGTGTTTTTAGAAACATCTTCAATTTCCTGGGTGACTTCCAATATTTGCTGGGCTTTGAGGTCGACAGAAATCTTAATTTTGGCCTCTGATTGCTCTACTTGTTTGGCTGCTTGGCTCAAGTTAGTGAGCAGGCGCAACCATTTTGAGGTCTGCAATTCGTCTTCCAAATGAAAACCTTCTAACAATTTTGGATCTACCATGTAAGGGGCCTCACTAGTGAAAGTCTTTACAAACTCGTGTAGATAGAATTCTTTTCCGAAACAATCCCTGATATGGGTCTTGCAGAAACATGGATTTCCTAGGGTCCTATTAATATCCAGAATGCATTCAAAGGGCAACAACAGAACATGATCACATGGGGTTCTAAGACAAAAGCAATCTGTATTAATTTGGATGAGGACTGAGGTTCGAACGGGGACTACAATATGGGTTTTGATTTCCTGTATGGGGATTCCTATTAGACCATCATAACAATGGGTCCATTGCTGCGTTTTTACACACCCAGCCAAATCATACAAATGGGTGCCATTAGTCCAGTGTAAGATGTGTTCTGGCATCAAGGTCGTATTACTTTCAGCCAGAGGTAATCCTATGTGGGATGCTGGGTAAACAGTTTGAGGATCCCATATCTTTTCGTGATAGATGCCTATGTGGAGTACCATGTCTTCCCATAATGCACCAGTGACTTTTGCTAACTCTGTGGGATGTTGAAAGGGGTCAGGGTATCTTTTCTTAAACAGAACCATGATCTCTGGGTGTATTAGTCTCATTAAAGAAGCCTGTATCAGTTGAGAGGCAAATGCAATTAAGCTGCTCTGAATTTGGGTGCACTGGATAGCTATTGAGAGATTGTAAATTCCTGACTTTAGAGAGTTGCCAATGTCTATGATGATTTCCTTTTCGATGCCTACCCATTGGGGTAGCAGATGTCCAATTATGTCCACACCTTGGGCCACATTAGTTAGTCCAGAGGCAATAGACACTCCTACTTCTTTGGTGCGAGATCCAACTAGTCCTAATTTATTGGCTATCACTTCGGTATCTACTGCATTTAAAACACCTATCCCTGTTCCGAATCCTCCTAATAGGGTGCTTCCTAGATCTCGCTTGCTTCTAAAAAGCGGGTGCGTCAAATTATGCCATTTACTTTCCAGTTGTTCCCATTGTGCCCATGCTGCCTTTAAATAGGGGCGACAAGCAGGGATAGTTCGTCCTACATTTACAGCAGTCAGGTTCAGCTTCAAATTTGTTACTATGGGCTGAATCTCAGTATAGGCGTACAGGGCTATGTCCCTTCTGATGACTATGTTGCCAATATACATTGAAGGCTCTTGAATCATGGCGGGGAGTTCGGGAGGAATATCGGGGCACACCATGCGTTTGCAGTTGATGGTGCAGTTAGTGGGGGTGCGGATAAAGTTGCTACATCTGAAAAGCCGGGTCCTCCATTCCCATGTAGGGTGGCACAGGTAGTCTATGGTGAGGAGGGTGTGGAAGGAGGAGGGCACTTTACTGTGAGGGGGATCAAAACGATGCCTCCACCAGTTCTCTGCCTGAAGGGGGAGAGTTCCTGCATCGGCCTCTACCCATGTGAATTCTTGGGGACCAAACATGTATACTCGGGAAGCTAGGGTGTCCCTTTTTGTGATGTAGATCCGGGTTTTCAACAATACAGGGAGTCCCTGATCAAACCATGTCCTTGCACTGCCCATGGAGTCTACTACCTCCATCATTCCTGGATATGGGGTGACCCAATGGCATCTAGCCTCTATATTGTATTGCCAGTCTGTGGTGAATCGAGTTGGATATAGGTCAGCGTAAATCCTTGCTGCCATCCATAATAACAAAACTCCAAGCGTCCATGCTTGCTGGGCCATCTCTTGTCCCTGTAGGGAAACAGAGAGGCATCTAGGTCTGGGGCAAATATAAGCAAAATATGGGGGCATTCCCCCCTCTGCTAACAAACAACAATAACAACAACAACAAAAAAAACCTCGCACCAAAACTCACAAGACCAAGAAGGGAGCTCGAAAGGCAAGCAGTAAGAGGCTTCCCTAAGTGGGGAAGAGACTCACAAAGGTCTCCGACAAGTTAATCACTGGTACTGGGTCAAACTCTGCCTTCACTGGCTTCACTGGAGTCGGATCTCCTTTCCATTCCTTAAGTTGGGACACGTGAAAGTACTTTAGTCGGGTCCCATGCCTACTGGGGATGCACACTTGGTATACTGCTGGGGACACTCTCTCAACCACTTCTACTGGTCCTAGCCATTTCGCGGTCAAATTGTGCTTCTGCTTGAAGAAGTTTCTATACATGACTTGTTGCCCTACATCCCATTGTTGTGGGTTCCTGACCCATCCTAGCCTTCTGTCCATAGCTCTCATATTTTGGCCCAATTTTTCTGCTACTATCCTGTGCGTGTGCTGGATGCTCTTTAGGAGAGTGGTCATCCATTCATGGTTTAGGACTACAGACTCCAGTTCTGACGGGAGGGCAGTGTCAATCCAGAATGCCTCTGGCATAACCATTTTGCGTCCTGTCATGACCTGATGTGGCGTGAAGCCATGGGTGGCTACAGTTCCTCGGAGGGCCATGAGGATGATGGGGAGCTTTATGTCCCAATCCTTTCCTGAGGCTTTGACCATTTTCCTCATTGCCTCCTTTAAAGTCCGGTTGGTCCTCTCTATGTGTCCTGAGCTCTGGGGGTGGGCAGCTATGTGAAACCTCTGCTTTATGCCTAAGGCGGTACACAAAGTCTTCATAACCTCGCCAGTGAAATGACTACCTGAATCATGGTCTATGGTAAACGTGCGGGGGAGACCCCAACGACTGAAGACCTGCTCAAAAAGGATCCTAGCCGTGGTCTCCGCGGTACAGTCACGAGTGGGGAGGGCTTCTACCCATTTGCTAAAGGGATCTATAACGGTCAAGCAATATTTGTGGTGTCGCGCTGTGGTTGGCAGAGGGCCAATGAAATCCATCTGCAATCTAGACCAGGGACCGTCTATTCTCTGATGGCGGATAGGGGCCTTAGGGCCACTGGGATCTGCGTTAACCATAGCACAGGCCAGACAGTTTCCTACCCACTGTTCTATATCCTCTCTCATGCGGGGCCACCATCCTGTTTCCTTTATTCTGTCTAAGGTGGCTTGCTTTCCTCGGTGTCCCTGGCTGTGTACATAGTGGATCAGATCCCCTCTGACTTCCATGGGGACTATCCAATGATAGCTCCCTTCTGCATCTACTGCCCACCAAACATTCTCCTTCTCTTCTATTTTGTATCTACCTGTGGGATCCCTGCCTGCCTTGGCAAGATCTTGTACCTCCCGGTCTCCTTTTTGCAACTGGGCCAGGTCTAAGGTGTCGGGAAGGGTGTAGGCTTTGGGCTTTACATTAATAGGGGCTAGGGGAGTGGCCGCTGCGGCCTTGGCTAGAGCATCAGCTTGGTTATTCCAGTTTGCTTCCTCTGCTGCTGTTTTCTGGTGTCCTTTTACATATGAAACCCAGGTGGGGGCTTTTCTATTCAAAAGTAGCTGTGCGGTCTCCCTCCATTTGTCAGCATGGGCAACTGGCTTGTTATCGCTAGTTTTCCATTCTCGGGCCATCCAAATAGGGAGCCAATCTATGGCGGCATTCACGGTCCACTGTGAGTCTGAGTATATGGCTATGGGGGTGTTGGGATCTTCGAATTCTAAAACTGCGCGGAGAGCCTCTACCTCGGCTGCCTGGCTAGAATGGGGGCGGATGGTTCCTTGCAGGGTCTGCTGGTCATTTACTCTGATTGCTCCAAATCCCGTTAGGCGGGTCCCCTTGGGGCAGGCGGAAGAACCGTCGCAAAACCAGCAATTGAAGCCTTCCTGCATGGCTTCGGCTAAGGGCTTTCCTGCTCTCACTGGCCAGTCACTTGGTGGGTTAAGGGGGAGAGGACATTCATGAGCCGCACCAGTGACTACCAGTCCATAGGGGGCGGCTGGTTCACTATCCTGCCTATTATAGTCAATTCCTCTCTTGATCAGTTCCAGAGTCCATTTAGCTATGCGTGCGCTGTGAACTTGGCCATCCTGAATCTTTCCGGACAAGATATACTTGAGGGGTGTATGTGGGGTCTGCACTATGACCTTGGCTCCTCCTATGATGAACTCCCATCGAGTTAGTGCCCATATTAATGCCAAGCAAGTCTTCTCACACGGACTAAACTTAATTTCTGTGGGAGAGAGGTTTTTGGAGGCGTAAGCGACTACTCTATGTACACTGTTCCTGAGTTGTGTGAGGACTACCCCTATGTGGCTGTCTGCTATGGCTAGTTGTATGTAAAAAGGCTGAGTTACATCAGGGTGGACTAAAGCTGGTGCTTTAGCTAAATCTGTTTTTAGAGTGGCAAATGCTTCCTGTTGCTCGGGGCCCCATTTCCAAATTGCGCCTTTCTTAAGCAAGGCGTACAGTGGTTTGGCTTTGCTAGCAAAAGCCTCTATGAACTCTCTTGAGAAGTTAAAGGTGCCTAGGAGCGCTCTCAGGGAGGCTACGTCTGTGGGGGCAGGGAGTCTCCCTATGGTTTCCACTCTTTGCAAATCAGGGGTCCGGCAATCTGGTTGGAGGTTAAGTCCTAAGTACTTGACCTGGGTCTGAACTAACTGTGCCTTCTGCCTGTTAGCCTTGAATCCTGTGTCCTGTATAATGCCTAGCACTTCCCTAGTGATGTCGGCTGTCTTTTTCTGGGAGTCTGAATGGATGAGGATGTCATCTACATAGGACAAGACATGGGGGCGTGATGAAGGTCGCAATTTGGACCACATCTGGACCACGTGGGCGTGGCAAATTGAAGGACTGCTATGAAAACCCTGAGGCGTGCGGGTGAAGCACATTTGTGTCCCCCTGAATTCGAATGCAAATTTGTAAAAGCAGCTCTCGTGGAGGGGGATTGAATGGAAGGCATTGGCCAGGTCTATTACACTATAAAACCGGGCGCCGGCAGCAATGGCGGCTAGTATTTCATTATATTTTGCCACTACTGGGGCTACTGGTGGGGTGGCCGCATTGAGGGCTCTGAAGTCCACAGTCATGCGCCATGTGACTCCATCTGCTTTCAAAACAGGCCATAAGGGCGCATTGCAAATGGATTGCATGGGGAGAATCACACCATATCTTAAAAGGCCTTCTATTGTTCTTGCTATTCCCTCTTCTGCCTCTCGGGGGTAGCGATATTGTTTCTGGGGAGGGGGATCCTTTCCTTCGATGAGCACACATGCTCCCTTAACCTTGCCACATTCCATTTTGTCTTTTATCCACACATCGGGGAAATCTGCAGTCCAGGGGTCATGTGAAATGGGAAAAATGGGTGCCGGGGCTTTAAGGGCGGCACACCGGTGTATGGCTGAAATAACCAAGGGGCCTTCCTCTAACTGCCACAGAAAACCATTGGCGAGGTCGAGGGTGAGACGGTTCCTCTTCAGGAAGCCGGCGCCTAGTATGCCATCATCCTCTTTCTGATTCTCACATGCCATGATTTTGTCTAATAGGGGTCCTAACCTTATGGGGATGTCTCTCCAAATGGCGGCTTGGTGCTGTCCCTTACCAAATCCTACCAGCTCTAAGCTATCCTGAGTTCTGCTTCCCAAAGCAGCCAAATTGGGGTGGAGGGTGTTTACAGCGGCGCCTGAGTCCACTAGCAAGGTGGCAGGCTTAGGTTTGCTGGGGGGGCCCACTTCCACATTTACAGTAGGGCGTCCCCATAGATCTGGTTTTAGGGTGGCCACTATATGCTGCTTGAATGAGTGAGGAGTGGTGGATTCTGGGATAGCGCTCTCCATGTGGTTGGCAGCAGAGACGAAGCTTACTGGGGCCTTATTCTCCGTTTCCAGGGGTGTTTGAGTAGTGGGAGGGGGCGTGTGGGCAGCGGATTCTCTAGCCCTGGGGATCCATGGGGCTGCCCATGCTCTCCGCGAGCTGCGGGATCCCGGGCGTCCCTAGCCTGAATGATTGGGGTTCTGGGGTGCGGGTCTGGAAAAGGTGGTGGGGCTCATCTGGCCATTCATGGTTTTAAGCAGAATGTCCAGAAGCTCCTGATTGGGTCTGTTGTTGAGGTCGTTCCGGTGGTATCCTAGTGCCATAAGCTGCCTCCATATCTGATTCCTAAGCTCTTTGGCCTCTGTTGATTCCTGATGGGGGTTCCCATAATTCCTCCTGTAGGAGTTTGGGTTGCTGTGAGGGGGTCCGTTTGGCTCTTGGGATATGGGCTGTGAGTGGGGGCCAGTGTTGCGGTATGTAACCACGTGGACTGGCTCTCCTTCCCTGTCGGGCTTCCTACGGGGGTTTTTTCCTGTGTGGGCTGAAATTAAACTCCTAGCCATCTCCTTCTGTGCTTCCTTGGTCCAAAATATCTGTGAGGCTGCCTGGATGTGCTGCATAAATCCCTTCCAATCTATGGTGGTTAACTGATGATAGGCAGGACCTATGTAAGTTTTGGCTGCTTCATTTAGGCCTTGGTAAACTTCCCTTATGAACTCTGGGCAATTTAGGAGGGGCACGTTGTCTCGACTAAAGCCCACTTCCCCAGCCAAAATAGCTAACATCTTTTTCCTGGCTACATACGAATCTGGAGCTTCATCTGGTTGCTGTACCTCGTTATGATATCTAGCTCTAATGATGGTGCCCGGCCAAAGTATCTGCACCATTGTGGGCAGCCATTCCTTTAGCTCTACACTCGCAAGGTCATAATTGGAGACGGCAGCTTCAAAGGGGCCCAAGTATGCGGGGTCTAAACATATTCTAGCTAGCTGAGTGAGATCTTGTCCTTTGGTTTTGGGGTAGGAAATGATGATTTTGGACATCCATTGGACTCCTGTCTGGGGGTTTAACCTTCCCAACTGGTCTGCCAGTGCCTTAATTTCTGATAGGGACCACGAGACTGTTTCCTCTACTGTTTTCGTGACTGTGCCATCCTCTGCGGTGGCGGTTGTCTCGACCATGCTCCGGGTTTTAACTGGGTCCATGGGAATTCCTGGAGTGTTCCCCTCCGTGGGTTCATTCCCTTTTGGGGGACTCCATAGGGGGTTGTAGGGAGGGGGAATCCGTGCCTCGGCTGGCAAGGGCTCCTCCTGTAGGACGTTGGCCTTGGAGGCGGACTCTAAAGTTTCGGGTCTTACTGTGGCCACGAGGGCCCGTTTCAGTTTGACCTCTCTCTCTAGCTCTTGGATCCTGGCCTCGCACGTGGAGTGGTCAGCCTGTACTACCGCTTCTGTTTTTTGCGCCAATATGAAATCGGCGGCTAATTTGGCTTGCGCCAATTTGATTTCCAATTCCCCTACCTTCTGTTTTAGTGCAAGATTTTCCTGTTCTGCCCGTTCGGCTCTCAGCCTGACTTCTCGGGATTTGCCAATCAGTTCCATGTTCTCTGTGACCTTGTCCCTAGCTTGGGTGACCAATTCTGCTATCTGTTTGCGGGAGACTTCCACTTCTAATTTATACTCCCTAAATTTCTCAATGGCATCATGGGCCAAAGTCCAAATTCCCCATGCTGCAAGGCGGTCTTTCTCGGACTGGGGGACTCTCTTTAATCCCTTCCTCTCTGTTTTGAGGTTGTACACCTCCAGTAATGTTTGAAACGGGTCCTCCGTGAGAAATGCTCCGGGGATCCATGGGTTGGGACCTTTCCTGGTAATCCACTTCTCCAACCTATTTTTGACTTTCTCTTCTCTAAAAACCTGCTCTACCTCTACTTTCTCCATTGCTCCGGAACTCTGCGCTCCGATCTACCTAATGGCTTCTGCAGCCTGTCTCTACACTGGACTCTGCGCCCAAACTGCGGCTTCTACAGCCTTACACAAGACTCTACGTCTTGCCCGGGACTCTGCACCCCTTAGCGGTCAGCAAGACTCTGCGTCTTGGGACCTCACTGGACTCTGCGCCCAAACTATAATTCCCCAAGGCTCTGCGCCTAGCACTGGACTCTGCGTCCGGGGGATCTCTCTGCGGCTCTGCGCCGGGTAACGGACTCTGCGCCCGAAAGTGGACTCTACGCCCTGGTTCTGTGGCTCTGCGCCAAATTCTAAGGCTCTGCGCCTGACAGCGGACTCTGCGCCCGAAAACTACAAATTCCAAGGCTCTACGCCTAACAATGGACTCTGCGCCCAGGGACTCTAGGGGACGTCTCCCCGTTTCTCTAAGGGGTTTGGGGACGGCTAAGAGTGTGGATGGTGAAGGGAGGGAACCTAAGTGGGAGAACCTGAACCTTCTCTTTGCCAACCCGCGATAGAGATAGTGAGAAAGTAAACCAACCTAAGATACACAGTCACACACAGTCACTCCTCTCCTAATTCCCTGCGTCAGCGTCTCCGTCACCAAATCCTTTCTTCCACGTTCCGAGATTTGAACAACCCAAATGGCCAGTTTGGGGTATCCAAATTCC
Organism: Phrynosoma blainvillii; assembly: GCA_026167975.1. Lineage (NCBI taxonomy): Eukaryota > Metazoa > Chordata > Lepidosauria > Squamata > Phrynosomatidae > Phrynosoma > Phrynosoma blainvillii. The sequence goes on from JANUYF010000002.1 coordinate 197,450,813, forward strand.
GGGGTACTGCCACGCTTTCTCCACCAATCTGTTAGGATAAATGCTCTTCAGGGGAATTTACAATTAGCTCAAATTACGAGAGGGCACTCCTAACTTATGCCCAGGGATCTTCACCAAATGTATACAGAAGGATGGATATTGGTTAAGGAAGGCGCTGAGACGTAGAACTACAATTCCCAAATATTTATTAACAATATTAGCATCAACACACACACACACTCGCACACTAAAGGAGAAAAGGAAGGAGACTGGAATGGCTCAGAGAGAAAGAGGGTCCAGGGGGATGGGATGGAAAAGTTACCTATACCCGACGCTCCTATGTCTTCGGGTCTGCAGCGAGGGTTGGGTTCGATGAATGGCACGACCGGCAGGGATGAGGGTCGTGGGCGCACTTTAGGGCAGCAGAAGGACAGTGATTTCAGCATGCACCCAAAAATGGCAGCCCTGAGTGGACCTGGGATGGTCCTTATATACCCAAAATCTCTCCTCTAGGCTATTCTGTAACAATCACACAAAGGCCATGATGGGATTACCTATTGTGGGTCTTCCTGTCTAGCTAGATTGGACAAAGGGGTTGGTCTCAGAGCTATTGAGGTGTGGGGAGTGTGGACAAAGCAGGATATTTGTGTTCCATTTACCATGATGGTCTTAGACAAAGCCAATCTGGGAATGTATTTGATTTTCTGATGCTCTCCTCCTCAGGCAACTCCCTTGCCCTTGCCAGTCTATTGTGTTCCTGGTCTCATAGGAGTGAGTCATAACCACCTGAGAGGACTTTCAGGAATTTGCAATTCTCTAGGAAGGGAGGGCTACAGGCAGGGGGTCATAGAAGGGGAGAAAGATTTCTCAATTTTAAAGTGCCATGTGGTCTTGCCTGACCATGCGGCCACTGAAATATTAAAAGCCAAATAAAGCCAAATAAAATAAAATAAAATTGAGGGGCTCTGGCTAACACATTGGAGTTTGTTATGATTTATGGCAGAAACAATTAAGAACTTGGGCTCCAAGAACAGTGCAGTCGTCTGTACCATTTCTCCAAGCTTTATCACCCTTGGGAAAAATGTTTCATCTGCCAAGTGAATGGGACAAATACTGATACTCAATGTTGAGGCAAATGAAGCCATGCTCTCCCACAAAACTATCTTCTCAAAATCTTTGCTGAAGCACTTCTTGTTCCCAATAATGCTTAGTACTGAAGACTGTAACTGTTTCCCTTTCTCTTTTCTTGATACAGTTGTTATATATTATAGGTTCACAAGTGGAAGATGAAGAAAATCTTGCATTGACCTGGCCAAACAATTTTGTTAACCTTTGACATCAAACAACCAGCATTATCTTGCAGTGGAGTATTAGCCAATTCCAAAGTGCAGACACTCATCATGATAGTCCCATAGCCATAACAGCAATGAGAGACCAATAGTGCACATCAACAAGCTACTTATAGCAGTTTTCATCTCCATCAGGAGCCGGTCTTTTGTAAACCTAATGGACTGCAATTGCCTACAGGAGATTATGCCAACCCAAAATACTTTGCATTTCAACAGGGATATCTGGCAAACTACTGTGAAAACTGAAGATAGGTTTAAAGGAGGAAAAGAAATGGAGCAAGGAGGGGAAAGTACAGAATATTTTCATCCTTGCTGATAAAAAAAAATCCCTGCACTTGACCCTTGTGAGCCCTGGTTCAATTGTGCTATTGCTGCCTTGCCAAAATGTAGTTGGTTGGGTTGGGAAAGACTGATGGGTTACAGAAGCCTTTGGGATGGGTCTCTTATTACCATTCATAATTTTTGAGGAAATTTTTATGACAGAAAAAAGCAAAAAAGGGGTTTGCTTCTTGGTTAGTCCCAACATACAACATTAGTAATGCCTCCTTAGTGGCATAATTGTCTTGAAAAGATAAATTGGTGGGTTGGTTGCACATAATACCTACCTATGTGTGTACTAGAGAAGTTCCTATGATGACATGCCCAAAGTATTGTATGATGTGTGCCTAGAATATTTATTAGCTAATAATTTGATCAAAACCATTTCTAGAAACATCAACGCTGAACCCTTAGAAGAATGTAAGAAAAGCTGCACTGGATTAAAGAGCTTTAACACTAACTGCTTTTTTATTTTTACATGAGCAAACCCCACTTCTTCAGCTTCAGTACGGAGTGATAATAAATGTTCAGACATTTGTTATCAGTTTGTACTGCATCCAGAAAAGTAAGTTTGTATCTATGAAAATAAAAACCAGTTAGTCTTAAAGATGCTGCCACATTTGTTTGTATATTTTCTTCTCCCTTCCTTCATCCTTTTTATGCTGCAAAAGATTAACATAGCTACTTCTCTGGATTATATAGAAAGCCCATGGTGGCCATCCAAATGTTTCTGTGAAGCTCACAAACAGGCCATGAACATAATAATATCCTTTAATTTGCTGATGTATTATTGAACTGACAGAATATTAACAATGATATTATACTGTATTGAAGACACTTGATGATGTTGGGTATCTATGCAGTCAAATCTTGCAATGGAACGTTTAGTGAACAGTAATTAGGAGACCATTGCATGTTCCTCTGGATTCTAACCATGCAATTCTATTCATCTTTATATCGTATCATACCATGTTTGATCTTTAACACCTTTGCCTGATGAAAAAGCCTATAGACATTTCAAAGCTTGCATTGTGTATTTTGTGCATTTTAGTTGGCCAATAAAGGTATCAATGTTTTGTGGATTTTGGATGTTATTGTACTTTGCTATATGGCCAACATAGCTACCCCTAGAGATGTTTTATGCATGTTTATGTAAAAGGTAAATTAGACTCACATTTAGTGACCTGAGAGTAATACCAGGGATGTCATTAATGGGGAGGAGGGATAAGGGTGTTACCTCCCCCCCCCGCAAATTCTGCTCCTCAATCCCCAATTTTTCTTTCAATCCCCAAATTTCTAACATTACAATAACTTAAAATTTTAGTTGAGCATTTAAAAATGCAGTCTAGTCATCCAAAACAAAAGGGTAAGCAAAGTTGCCAATGGGTTGCAATCACAGCACCTAAAAGAGCTCTGGGTATGAATGATTTTCACTGCCTCTTCACTGCTAGAAATTCAGGGCCTGAAGAAAAAGAATTCTTTAGAAGACAAATTCTTGTTGGGGAGGGGGCAATGCCTTCCTCCTCCCATAGCTGCACTCCTGAGTAATACCAAGATCATGTACATGTCTATTTGGAAGGAAGGCATGCTGAATTCAATGCAGCTTATTCCTACATAAAAAAAGGGACATGTAGGAGTCTAGCCTACTTCCTGTGGACTTCTGAACAGACATTCAAAGAATCATATTAATCGAGATCTAAAATATGGAGGGGGGGGTGAGAGCTTGGAAAAACTACTTTCTATGGACTACAGCTCCCAGGATTGCTGTGTTGGCTGGGGGATTCTAGGAGTTGTAGTCCAAAAAGTAACATTTCCAGGCTTCAAGAATAACAAGACAATATGAGAAAGTAAGAGAAAGAACAGAGGTGGAAACTGAAGCATGAAAGCATGATGGTGCACTTTTGGAACATCTCCTGTTGGAAATTCCTTGTTAATGAAATTCCTTGGGTTCCCACCATTGCTGTGCATTGGTGCAACCCAATGCAAAAAAACACTTCCACTGATCTGTACGTCAGATGGCACCCACAATTTGGGTTTCTACATGGTTATGACAAGAATTTCCACCAGGCTCTTATTCCTGCCCCCATCTCCCCCCACACTGATTTTTAAGTTACAACGCAATCTGATGGTTTCCATTGTCTTGAACTCATTTGAGGAATGGATGTGGGGAAGGCTGGCATCAGTGTCCCTAAGTCTCTTTGGAAAAACCTTTTAAGGTGCTCCTTCTAGGAACCTTTGAACTCTCACAAGGATGTAAAGGGTCTTGAAGGACATCTCTGTTTTCTTTCCCAGTCAAAGTGTAGTGAGGTTCTTATGGTTCCTGCTAGGAGAGGAAGGTAGAGAAGCAAGGTCTGTTTTTTCTGAAGATGAAGTATCCTGAGGATGGCAACCAACCACAGCTCCCCACAGAGGGCCCTCCCTCTCCTGTTTTTTCTGTTTCATCCTGCGGTTTTGGAACCAGATCTTTACCTGGGTCTCCTTGAGGCCTAAGGCTGAAGCAATCTCCACCCTACGGGCTCGGCTCAGATATTTGCTGAAGTGGAATTCCTTCTCCAGCTCTGTCAGCTGCTTGGTGGTAAAGCTGGTTCTGAGAGAGGATGATGGTGAAGTCATGTCGCCTGGGCTGCCTTGCGATTTCACTGGGGATGAAAAAGAAAAGGAAGCATCACATCAATTATGGCTCAGTTTAAGTTTGTGTTTCCTCCCTCCTTTCCTCTTGGTGTTTATCCTTTTTCACTCAGTAAATTTTCAACACCCTCCAAAAGATTTTTTTTCAGCCTGCATGTATAATACAATCTACATTTGAGTTATTATTATTATTATTATTATTATTGTTGTTGTTGTTGTTTTGTTTTACACACCTGTGCCTGTTAAGGAATCTGTGTTGCGGAAAGTTTTCAATATTGTCAAGGATGACTCACTGGGGCAAATGTGCTCTTTGGGCAGGCCTGTACTGGTTTTGCTGTCAGGACATAACTGAAGGGGTTCAAAGCAGGAGCGGAGACAAAGCAGTCCCTTGGCCCAAGTGCTAAGCAGAAATACCCATGGAAATTATGCAAACTGTAATCAGCCATTCTCTTCTTGCCTTAGGCAAGATGGCAGCCCAAGCCAGACATTCTGGTTTAGCTCACTTCATTCACACATATACACCCCACACACCATATATATGTCTGTCAATACGTAATAGCCAATGTATTCATAGGACAAACACAAGATATTTTTCTGTCTGAAGCAAAAAAACAATATGGCATCCGTGGCTATATGCTGATTGGTCTGGCAGCTGAAAACTTTCAATACTCTATCACTGGCATTGGCACAGTGTCCTCCTGAAGAAAGTAGGTAAGTTTAGAGAGGGGGTATATTACCCACTAACTCTGTCCTCCAAACACCCTTGCCCCACATCCCAGCTTCCCAGTATCCAGTGGTGGCTGGCAGTTCACATGTCAGTGGGGAGATGAATCCACACTGGATTTTAATCGAGAGTTTATGAGAGCTCTTCAATCTGGTGAGCCTGTTTTGAGGATAGGATTTGGCACCTTGGATGTCTCCTTTAAAATTTGGACTAAAGCCTGGATCTAGGTCCCCACTAATATAGAAGCCACCAGATGTTATTGTTGATGCCAGCATCTGCTGCCTAAAATGGCTGCCTCACTTGGCTTAATTATAAGGCTGAGCATGGGTTGGTGTGCATGTGTGCCACCCATCAATTTCTATCAGCAACTTGAAAGCCATATCCTCAAATTCAAGACTTGGGCAGATAGTTCATCTTATTCTCTGAACTGAACAGTTGCTTTTTATATTTGAAAAAAAACAAACCCAAAAATAAATAAATGATGGAATAAATAAATTAGGGACTGATTTACTGCTTCATGTATATTCACAGATTTGATATGCACAGGTGAAAGAATCATTACAGTCAAACAACCCAGGCAATCCAAATGCCTCCTATTTATAGGGAATGGAGAGTGTCCATTCAGCTAAGGGTTGACCTGAGGAATCAGGTACTAAGAAACCAACCAATGCCTGTGCCAGTAAGAACCACCTGTAGGTGAAAATTAGGAAATCAGGGAAAACTGACCTGTACTATTCTGCTCCTCCACTGATTCTGCTGTTGCTGTGTCGCCAAATCATTTTTGACTTATGACTACCCTAAGGCGAACCTACCATAGGGTTTTCTTGGCAAGCTTATTCGTGTGTGTGTGTGTGTGTGTGCCATTGTCATCCTCTGAGGCTGAGAGACTGTGAGTTGTTCAAGGTCACCCAGTGAATTTGTATGCTCAAGTTGGGAATCAAACCCTGATCACTAGAGTTGTAGTCCAAAGCCCAAACCACTAGACCACATTGGAAAACACAAGATTTTCAATGTGTGCTCAGCCAGAAACTGGAGCCAATCATGGTTCCCTATGTTTGACAACTTGTGAGGCAGTGGTTTGGTTTCCAGTTTCTAAGCAAATAGCTCAATATATTTCTTACAATCACTTAAGAACATTATAGAAAAAATAGGCTTCAGCCTTCTTCATTGGTACCCACCAGAGCACAACCATTGAACCAACTGGTGACTGGTGACTCAACATATGAGTGAATCCCATTGATTCAGTAGGTTGCTGTATAGGCATCAGGTGCTATGGAAATTCAAACAGCTTAACAAAAATAGGTTGGATGTTTATTGCTGCCAGGAAAGGCAACCAGAAAATATAATGATGCCGTCTGAACAGCTTAACAAAAATGGGTTGGATGTTTATTGCTGCCAGGAAAGGCAACCAGAAAATATAATGATGCCGTCTGTCTCCAAAAGGCAGGGCTTTAATCTCATAGCCTCAGTTACAAGCAATCATAGGTTGCTGTTGTTGTTGGCTAAAGATATGAGCTCTAGTCCACAGAGGTTGCTGCCATAAGAACAAACCTGCTAAGCTTTAAAGTGTCACTCTGCTTTGCTGCCACACTGCAGTATTAATGCACCTTGACACCACTTTAACTGCCATGGCATTCAGTGCCGTGGAATCCTGGGATTTGTACTTTGTTGTAGCACCAAAGTTCTCTGATAGGGAAGAAGGCTAGATATCTCACCAAATTACAAACCCCAGAATTCCATACCACTGAAGTCATGGTAAAGTGGTATCAAACTGCTTTATTTCTGCAGTGTGGCAGCACCCACAGAGGCACCCATTACCCTGAATGGCTGGGGCTGTCAAAGCTTGAGCGATTCTTTTATTCCTGCCTTGTTTCCAATTCCCCAGCATTGCTGCCCTAACGGGAACCATTCACACACACATACACACACCCAGCATAACTCACCTTCCCTTCTCTTCCTTAATTCCTCCCTTATCCTAAGGAAGACCCAAAACTTTCAAGCCAGCTCTGTCTTTTTCCTCCATCAGGATGGACTTCTGAGAGCCAAACTTCACTTTCCAACTTGGAAGGGCTGAAGAAACACCCGACACAGTTAGCCACCCTTTGAAAGGAATGAACTCACTTGGAAGGGGGCAAGAGCTTTCACAGATGTGTGGCTCAGAACGGAGGGGTGTGTGTTTAAAAGATCTATAAAGATCTTTTTAAAGGAAAGATCGGTAGCTCTTTTTTTTTTTTTAAATTACTCTCTCTTTGAAATAAAAACCAAGCCTCTTTTTTCATGCCCCGTCCCTCCTCCCCTTCTGTCTCCTAAGACTTTTGTGAAGGAGGCTCCTCCATTCTGTCTTCTGCATCGCTGAAGTCTTAACTCCGATTGCTTTCCTTTCTCCCTGCCCTTGCACACTTTTCTCAAACCAAAATGAGAGTGGATAGCTTTGCAAAACCGGACCTTTTTAAAAGACAACCAAACCTCCCTTCCGCCCTGCAATGTATTTATTTCTCCTCTCTGGATAGGGCCCATCCACCCTTCAGATCCTCTCCTTTTTCCCAGGCTTGGAGCGACGATATTAACAATCCCATGAAAATACATAAAGGGCGTATTATACACGTTGCCAATACAATGGTCTGGATTTGGTCCCAAACAGCTCTATAACCTATACGTATCTACAGCTTATTTACTAAGAATTCATCTTTTCCCATAGCATTGGATGGCCCTTCGCATTTTTAGTGCGAAGCAATGGGAGAAATGATCCCACATTTACATAGAAAAGGGTCGATTGTTTCTTCCTTCCTTCCTTCCTTCCTTCCTTCCTTCCTTCCTTCCTTCCTTCCTTTTTCTTTCTTTCTTTCAAAGACGATGTATATTGTACAAATAGACACACCAGAATTTGGATTAAAAAAAAAAAGGTGGGGAAGGCGGATCTTATTTTAAAAGCGGACCTCCGAATAGAAAACATTTCACAAGTTCGAGAGGTTTGGAAATGCAAACAATTGTGGTCTCTCTATCTTTCCCATTTCAAGCAAGGGACAGTGCAATCCTTTGCGTGTCTCCTCATAGAAGAAACCCATGGAAGTCCATGAGACTTAATTCCAAAATTAAGGGGGTACCTAAAATGGCAGCCACAAAGATTTCAGATTATCCCCTGTAACTTTACACTGTTATCTGATACGATTTGTTCTGGTTCGCCGGCAGTAAATAAAAACGATCAACGCCTCTCATAAATTAGTTGAGATATTTGTAAATTTAAAAAGAAAAGAAGAGAAAGAGAAAGAGAAAGAAAGAAATTTAACAAACTTCAGGTGAGCTCTTGAAAAATTCCATTTAGTTTCATTTTCTCCGAGCGATGTTTATACAGGGAAAAAACGGTATTTTAAATGTAGAAACTGATTGAAAAACATAAAACCAAACAACTGAATTCTGAGATTGTTTCCAAGACAGAAAAAGAGAGAAGAGAAGAGAAGAGAAGAGAAGAGAAGAGAAGAGAAGAGAAGGAAGGAAAGAAGAGAGAGGCAAGAGCTTTTCAGATGGTTTCAAGTGGCAAAATGCTATCTGTTAACTTGTTTTTAATCGTCCAGATCAGTTCCATAGGTCGAAAGGAGAGAGAAAGAAAGAAAGAAAGAGAGAGAGAGAGAGAGAGAGAGAGAAGAGAGAAAAAGGAGGGAGGGAAGGAAGGAAGGAAGAGAAAGAAAGAAAGAAAGAAAGAAAGAAAGAAAGAAAGAAAGAAAAAAAAGAAAAAAGAAAAAGGCAAGAGCTTTTCGGATGGTTTCAACTGGCAAAATGTTATACGCTAATTTGTTTATTTTTAATGGTCCAGATACGTTTCATAGGTCGAAAGGGAAGGGGAAAATATATTTCGGGCAAGAAAAGGGTTTTGTCATTTGAGATCGGTAGGTAGATGTATATCATTAAAAGAATTGGACCGTGTGTGTGTGTGTGTGTGTGTGTGTGTGTGCAAAGGTTGTGTCTCATTGGAAATCCCTCTGAAATCGCGAACTGACTCCGATTCCAAGGGCTCCCTCTTGCTTCCCGTGTATGTATTTTAGGGTGCAAGGGCTGGAGCCAGGAGCTCTGGTGCCACAACAAATGACCATTCCCAGAATTCCATAACATGGAGCCGTGGCCGTTAAAGTGGTCTCAAACCGGATTATTTCTCCAGTGCGGATGCAGGCTGAGTCCATCCTCTGGCGGCCCTTTCCCCCTCCCAGGGCTTAAGTCTCTCCTGCTTATTCGTTTCTGTCCTTCCCCTGCAACCAAAATCATGGCAGGGAAGAGAAATACATCTATGAAGGAGGAGATGGAGCAACAACTCGATCAACAACAATAACCAAAAGCACTTCCAATCCAGATCCTCCAGAATCTCATCCCCTGCAAATCCGTATTAAAGAGAGTGAGAGCCTCTCCTTTAACCTGACCTGCTTTTAGAAACTTTTTAAAGATCAAGGTGAGTCCCTGGAGCTACACCACAGTGGCAGGGATTGGGGTGTGTGTGTTAAATCTGAAGGGTTATGAAGTTTCTGAAAACTTTCTGGGATTTTTCTGGCCGCATCACCGGCTGGCAAAGAAATCCGGAATAGCGTCGATTTGTGGCCATAAAGAAACGCAGCCTGTCTAGGAAGACTTCAGGGGACAAGAATGGGTCCCAACTTTGCTGCTAAAACTCACCAGCCCCCAGACTTTTCAAATGGTTTGCGTTTAAGAAGCCAGTCAGAAAGGCACAGTAGACATGAGGTGGCTTTTGACAGGCCTATGTTTGTTACAATGTGGGTTTAATTTTTTTTTTTAAAAAAAGAAAATAAATAATTAAAAAAAACTCAATCTGTCTGAAGAGTACATACACTCTTCCTGCGTTTTGGCCAGGAAACTTGATCGGATTTGGATCCAAAAGCATCCTTAAGGACTCCAAAGAAATTTCAGCTTTTTTCTGATGTAAGGTAAATAATATTTCTTTCTCCATCCACCAACTACTCACGTGCTTCTTGCTTGTATGTGTGAAGTTTTAACTGCGATATTTATCTTAAAGGGTGGAGATCCAGATGGATGGGAACTATCATTATAATTGGGAATCAATTCCTATTTCCCCCGATTTCCTTAGACGATCGCTCTCCATCCCAACGTTGTATCATACCTTTTGTATCATACACACGTTGTAACATATTGTATCATACCTTTACGATACTAATCAAATCGTATTTTGCGAATGGGCAATCCGGACGAGAATTGCGATTCAACGCTGTCCTCCAAAGACAGGGGCGAAGCTTCTTTGAAACCAAGAAACCAACCGGTGGACTGTATAGAAATATACAGATTATATGTAAAGTACTGTAACACCCCAAATCCACAAAAAGTGGTGCCTGGATTGGGCCAACCAAAATGGCCCAACCATTTTGATTGGCCCCATCAAGGGATCTCCCTTTTGTGGATTTGGGGTGTTATTGTACTTTTGCTACATGGCCAACCCGACTCCCCCTGGATGTGTTTTCCAGATTATACAGTATGCAGTATGTATACTGGGAGATCCTGCATGGCGTAGTGGTTTGAGTGTTGGACCACAACTCTGGAGACCAGGCTTCGAGTTCACGTTCAGTTTAAACGCCCACTGGGTGACCCTGGGCAAGTCACACTCTCTCAGCCTCAGAGGGAGGCAATGGCAAACCTCTTCTGAAGAAACTTGCCAAGAAAACCCCGTGATAGGTTCGCACTAGGGTCGCCATAAGTCAAAAAATGACTCGGAGGCACACAACACATACATGTATAGCGAGCCAGGTGATTCTGTTGGACTATAACTCTGGAGACCACGGTTCGAATCCCCGCTGGGCCATGGAAACCCACTGGGTGGCCTCAGGCAAGTCACATTCTCTCAGCCTCTGAGGGAGGTATGGGCAAAAACCCTACTGAGCATCTTGCCAAGAAACCCCTATGATAGGCTTGACTTAGGGTCGCCATAAATCTAAAACAACAACAAGATATGTATGAATATGTATACATGTGTAGTATGTAATACTCCCACACGAGAGTCAGTATGCTATAATGGTTTGAGCGCTGGACTAAGAAACCAGGATTCGGTTCCCCACTCAACCATAAAACCCCACTGGTGACGCTGGAAAAGTCATACTCTCTCAGCCTCAAAGAAAGGCAATGGCAAAACCTCCCCTGAGCAAACCTCGCCAAGAAAACCCCATGATAGGGTCGCCTTAGGGTCGCCATAAGTCGGAAACCACTTGAAGGCATACTCTCACACACTTTCTTTTTCATTTAAGAACGGGTTTGCCCCCTGCTCTCCAGAGTCCTAGTTCAAAACACAGACCACTACACATTGATGCCTTAAGGCCGCCATAAGACGGAAAGGACTTGAAGGCACGTAACAACGAGACATGTACACCCATGTAGTATATATACTCTCTCTCTCTCTCTCACACACACACACACACACACACTTTCATTTCCATTTAAGAACGCATTCGACCCAGGTCTCCAGAGTCCTAATCCAACACTCAAACCACACACTACACATTGTTTGCCTTAGGGTCGCCATAAATTGGAAAGGACTTGAAGGGACACAACAACACATCTATATCTATATCTATATCTATATCTATATCTATATCTATAGATATGTATATCTATATCAACATACATAGATATGTATATATCAACATACAGATATGTGTATCTATTTCAACATAAATAGATACGTATATAGCAATATACATAGATATGTGGATCTATATCAACATAGATATGTATATCTATATCAATCAATATACATAGATATGTATATCTATATCAACATGCACAGATGTGTATGTCTGTATCAACATACGTATATCTATATCTGTATCTGTATCTGCATCTGTACATATATGTAGATACAGATATCTATGGCTATATCTATATAGCCATATGGATATAGATCTGGATATCAAGACATATACATATATAGTGTGTGTGTGTGTATGTATGTGTATATATATATATATATATATATATACACAGAGAGAGATACATATATATCTATACGCCCACCCAGACCCACCCTTCCCTCTCCCTCTCCCTGCCCTCGGGGGCCATGTCCCGTCGGGGGCTGCTGCTGCTGCTGCTGCTTCTGTGTCGGGGCTCCCTGGGGGGGGGGGGCGGGGGTCCCCTTCCTGCCGCTGTCCCTGCGGAGCTGGGCTGCCCTCTTCCTCCTCGTCGTCGTCGTTTTGGGCGTCGCAGGCGTTCCCTGGCGTCTCCTCCGGTGATGCCGATGCGCCCTCCTCTCCTCCAATGGGATCCCTCCTGCGGGGGAGGGGGGGGCCTTACCTGCGCGGCGGGACGGAGGCCTCTGAACTTTCATCCATTCAAAAGTTTCCGCCGCACCGCGAGCCTCCGGAAGCGGGGGGCTCCTCCTCTCCCCGCGGGGCTGGAAGCCGTCGGAGGCAGGCAGGAAGAAGCAGCGGCTCCCGGGCTCCATCCACCGAGGATCCCCGAAGGGGGCAAGGCCAGGGCCGGGGCCGGGGCCGGGGCCGGGGAAGAGCTCGGCGTCCCTCGGGGGGTAAGGGGCCAAGGGCCGGCGGGCAGCTGGGGAAGGCACTCCGGGCCCCGAGGAGGAGGGCGGAGGCGGCGGGGCAAGGGGAGACCCCCCGGGGAAGGAGGAGGACTGGCCCCTGGGCCCTGGCCGCCACAGCCTCCCCTCTTCCTCTTCCTCTTCCTCTTCCTCTTCCTCTTCCTCTTCCTCTTCCTCTTCCTCGGCCCCTGCCCCGCACAGCCGCCCCGACTGGAGAGCCCGGCTCATGCTGACGGTCTCTGCCCTGCCTCTTCCTGCCGCCCCCATCCATCCATCTATCCGCCCCCAAAGCCTCCTCGGATCGCCCTCTCAGATCGGACATCCCCCCCCCCGCCCAACCCTTCCCGAGGAGGAGGAGGAGGAGGAGGAAGGAGGGGAGGGTGCCTGGCGTCGAGAAAGGGAGACCTGCACCCGGGGAGGGGAGGGGAGGGGAGGGACCCTTGAGGGGGGCTTGGCCAATGGCCAGAGTTCACTGGGCGGGGGGGGGGGGGAGGGGGGCGGGGGGCTGGCCCCGGCGTCGGAGCTCCTGGCAGCCCTGGGCCACCCTCCCTTTCCCTCTCTGCCTCTTGGGCAAAGGCGCAAGAGGGATCCGGAGAGAAGGGCGCCTGCTGGAAGGGAGCTCCCTCTGGGAGAGTGGAAAGGGACACGGACAACACTTCACACACACACACACACACACCCCTACTACAACCCCCACCCCCACCCCCTTGCCCCCTTCCCTCCCCACTCCCCGATTTTGCTGGGATTGGCTGTTGGGAAGCGAAAGGTGAGCGAGACCCTTTTTAGTCTCTCTCCTCCATCTTTGGATCTGATTTTTCTCCTCCCCAGGGGACCCCTTCTTCCTCCTCCTCCTCCTTCCTCTGGTCTTCCTCTTCCTCCTCTCTTCCTCCTCCCCAGGTCGAACTCTCCCCCTCCAGCTATTTTCGTTTTTTTAACCGAAAGTGCCTCTCCTCGGGGCCATTTCCCTACTTCGACGTAATGCACCGCTTCATCTTCATTTAGCGGATGGACTTTGCCATTACTTTTGCCACGAAAATGGATGCAAGGCGGCGGCCTCCTCTCTCTCTGTGCAAGAGAAAGAGAAAGAGAGAGGGCTGAGGAGGAGACCTCCAGGAAGACCGTCGGCTTTATGACATCCCCCCCCCCCCCAAAAAAAAGTGTAGCTGTATGGTGATGCTGGGCGAAAGAATAAGAAACACAAGCACAACTCCTTCTCCCAAAAGAGAAACGCTCTCCCACCCATGTATTGCCTAAGAAGCGCAATTTGAAAGAGCAACCACAACAGCAACAGCAAGAGCAACACCATGCAAGCCACCGGGCAAGAGAATGGGGATAAAGGCAAGGTGGCTGGCCTCCTCCTTCTCTTGCCTCCACCTCCTTCTCTCTACCTGCCTCCTCCTGATACATCTGCCTCCTAGTGGATGTCCTTTTGCTTTTGGACTGACAAATTCTAATAGAAGTTGTCTGGGTTGGCTGTTTCTGATGCGCCGGATGATATTTCTAATGGTGATGGTTGGGTGATTGATTTCGTTTAGAAGTAGAATCTGTGAAGGAGAAAGTCAAGTTTTGTGTGAGAGAGAGAGAAAGGAAGAGAGGAAGGCAGGGGAGATAAGGAGAGAGATTTAGAAGCATCTTTCTAATAGGAGGAGGGCAAGCTGGTGGTGGCAGTAGGGGAGGAGTTGAAAAGTCCCTTGAATAAATATAATAACTGTTGAAATGATCAGGGATTGACAGACAGCTGTAGAAACAGATGCCACTCTCACCTAAAAACAGCCTCAACAACCACCTAACAATAAATCACTATGAAAACAATACTAGTACATAACAATGATTTCTTCCTTGGGAGTCAAAGGTGTCCTCACCTTCTGTATTCCAAGCACGTTTTCCCAGAGACCACCGTTCCTGCTTCCGAGAAGTATTAATCTAAATTACTATTAATAAGGGACAGTTACAAGTTAATTGGCATTAAAATAATTCATTTCAATTTGTTAATATTAAATGAACAGATAGCACGCCTGCTTAAAACCAACTCGTGTACAGCTTGCTTTATTGGCAGGGTTGTGGAGCAGAGAGAGAGCATGGAGCAGAAATGTCTATGAGTCTGGAGAAACGTGTGTTGCGGCCTAAATGTGGGAGTGTGCATATGCACATGGATGTTCCCATTGGCACTTTAATCGCTCGGTATGTGGAGTATTGAGTGACAGCTTCCATGTGTGCAAATATTAAAAGCCACCTTGTTGCAACAATACCCGGACTGAGGTTTTATCTCACCTTGGAGGCAGTGCTTATTTAACAGGGACAATTTATTATTAATTAATTAATTTATTTATAAAGTGCCATAAATTTACAGACATTCAATTCACACATTCAGCAGCAGGTTACCAGGTAAATTGTCTAGTGCATGTGTGAACCAGCAGTCAGGTTTCCCCAATTGAAGTGAGCTTGGACATTCAAGGGGATTCTTCCATGAAAAACAGACTCATTTTGAGGGATGTATCAGTGCTATTTACAGCTGATAGACTTTGGGCCTTTGCAGACTGCCAGAAATAGTGCAAGTTGAGTCCACTTTAAATTGAGGCACTGCCCTGGCTCAGTGCTAGGGAATCATGGGAACTGTATTTTTTTCAAAGACATTGAGCCTTCTCTGTCAGAGAGCTCTGGTGCCACAATAAATTACAGTTCCCATAATTCCCTAGCACTGAGCCAGGGCAGTGCCTCAATTTAAAGTGGACTCAACTTGCACTATTTCTGGCAGTCTGCAAAGGCCCTTAGTCAAGGAAACCATGGCCCTGAGTTTGCAAGTCGTGAGCAGAGCTGTTGATAACAGGGTGACTTGTAGGACTTTCACAGGACGTTATCACATGTGGGCCAGAAAGCGATAATAAAGTGGAAATGAGGCATTCCGAAAATAAACCGAAAATAAAGCTTGATTCCGCAAATGGCTTTCACACGTAATTACCTTAATTGCGAAATTACAGTAAGCGCATTTAACGTTCACACACAAGTGAGAAAAGCCCGTAAATGAACTAGAAATGATCATCTTGCACATGCGCAGATAGAGGAATGCTCGCCGTGGAACCATGGGAAAAGCAGGGAAATGCTCCCAAATGCGCATTTGCTTTTCACATTATGGTAAATGCGAAATTACTGTAATTTCGCAAATGCATTTCCTCAAAACTACCGAATTTCAAAAGATCTCGGATAACACCAGTTTCTGTGCGACGTCGTGTGAAATCGTGAGGCACAAATCCAGTTTCTGTTTGGGATTTGTGTGGCTTAACCAGCAGATTTTCCCCGTGTGATAACGTCCACAGAGTTGTCATAAGTCAAAGTCAAGTCGATGGCAATTAACAACAAATCAGTGCTATTGCTTTGGCACCAGTGACCAAAAAATAAATAAATAAAATTCCACAAGTTCTTCCTTGGAAATAAAATATACAACAAGAATAATACATATACCATATGCATATATCTATATCTATATCTATTCTTAATTATTGTTTCCATGTATGATTTGCAATGGTCATGAACAATAAGCTGCTATGAATTAAAGGGACACAGTGACTCCCTACTGAAATAGTTTGAGCTGAGGTGGACAGCTCTCTCTGTGTTTCTGACCTGTGATGTCCCATACAGGACACTACTGTCACTAAGTAATTGAATATGCATGTGTGAATGAGGCCAAGGAATAGCTGTTTGTGACATGCTCCTTCCAGTTCAAAAACTCACTATAAGTTTTCCTAGTGTTACTGCACAATTCCTGTTATACTCGGGAAAAGATTTAATTGTGGACCAATGAACAGTGTCTTACATTTAACCTGAGTAATTTGGGTTTAACTCACTCTAGCTTTGAACTTGCCACTCAGTCTTCATTTCTCTGACTGTAAAATCAGACTAGTTGAGACAGAACTCATAAAACTAGCCACCCACATGGGCAACATTTCATATCTTAACAGAACATACAAATTTAAAGCTTTTTCACAGACATTTCTATGCCCTTGAACAAGTTTTGAGATATTCATACCCAACTTGTTCTCATTTTTAAATGTATCCCAACCACTAGGAAATCTAAAAAAATGATGAACTCTCACATCCTCACTCTAAATATACAGTGGGCTCTTGGTATCCTCTGGGGTTTGGTTCCACGACCCCCCCACCCCCGGATAACAAAATCTGTGGATGCTCAAGTCCCATTAAATACAATGGCATAGTATAATTGTGTCCCTTATATAAACTGGCAAAATCAAGGTTTGCTACTTGGAATTTATATGCTTTTAAAATATTTTCAAGCTGTGCATGCTTGAATCTGTGAATAAAAAAATCCGTGGATAAAGAGGGATGACCGTATAAATATAACCCTTTTTCTTGTGACACACATTAGGCTTTAGTTCACTTCACTTTTCAGCTGGTTTGGTGAGGTATTCTGTTTCCCATCTGTTGTTCCTTACAAAGCTAACTTTTATGCATGTCTCTGTGTGTGTTTTGGAGGGGATGGAGGAAAATCTGAATACTTACAGAATTATGCATCTAATTCATCCAGCAGTTCTCTTTCTCTTTGCCTGCCAGCCAAAATCTGGATGAGGATTGGGCCTGGAACACCTGCAATAGGGTAAGGAGAAGGGGGAGGCAGAAAGAGAAGCAGAGAAATATCTGGTGGCAAATATTATCAATAAAAAATGAGTCAACACGTGCTTCAGTCTTTTGTGTTCTCTAAATTCAATGAGAGATGACAGGCCTATCCTTTGCCAACACACCTGTGCTCTTGCACACATGCGGCCAGTCGATGATGGCTTTGGGCTAATGCCACTAGAAGCAAGTGGAGGCAGCTTTCTCTAAGAGGAAGCAGCACAGAAAGGCTTGCCCCCTCCTCTTCAAATGCAAATAGAAGATTAATTTTAGATTTACATCTTCCTTTAGTCGTTTGTTTTCAGTTTTTTTCATTGTTGGAAGCATTGCATTCATCTTTTGCCCTATGTTGCCTTTTGAACATAACTGCCTCAAGACATTTTGCTGCCTGAGGCAAAGAACAAAATGGCACTACCCTCTTTTAATGGATGGAGGACACTCAGATCCAAAATACATGGCAGAAATAATTCAGTTTGAGACCGCTTTAACTGCCCTGGCTCAGTGCTAGGGAATTCTAGGAACTGTAATTTTGTGAGATATTTAGCCTTCTTTGTCAGAGAGCTCTGGGGCTGCAATAAACTAGTTTCCAGAATTCCCTAGCACTGAGCCAGGACAGTTAAAGTGGTCTCAAGCTGGATTATTTCTGCAGTGTGTTTATCAGAACTAGATGTAGGGGGGTTGCAGACTGCCAGAAATAGTGTGAATTCAGTCCACTTTTAGGGTTAGGGTTAGAGTTAGGGAACCATAGGAACTGTATTTTATTGTAGCATCAGAGTTGTCTGACAGAGAAGGCTCAATGTCTCAGAAAAATAACAGTTCCCATGATTCCCTAGCACTAACCCTAACCCTAAAAGTGGACTGAATTCACACTATTTCTGGCAGTCTGCAACCCCCCCCCCGTAGTCTTTTTTTTCTTTTTCTTTTTAGTGGAATCACCAACTTCAAGAAAGACTCTGCAGATCAAAGAAACTGATTCAATGGGTTGCCATCCTTCCCCCCATCAATCAATCAATCAATCAATCAATCCCTGCTAGTTACCTCCCTCTAGGAGTGGGAATCAGGCTGCCCACCAGATGCTGGTGGATTACAGTTCCCAGCATTCCTCAGCATTATTTAGTTAAAGTTGCTGGGAGTTGCAGTCAATATTTGGAGGGCTACATGATTCCAACTACTGTTCTAGAATAAAGAGCCTGGGTTCAGATCCAGACCATAAGCTTCCAAGGATCCAAAGAAGTCACCTCCCTTTTAATGCAATCATCTCAAATTATACATTTATGTAGACTTTAATTTCAGGCTGCTTTGGGAACGATCTGAAAAGTGGCATCAGAATATAATTAAACTATATTATCCTAGAAACAGGAGCTATCTCTGGTCAGTGGGGCACACTGGAGCATGTGCTTGTGTATATACATGATTTTACCATATATTTAAATATTCGGTTTATCTTGTATAAAAAGGATGGGAGGGTAGGCAGAAAGTAAGCTCAAGAAAATTGATGTTTTTCAATATGGGTACATATTAACAAGTTAATGTGCTAGGCAGCTGCTTGTCAGCTACCCACAGAAGTCATTTCTGATGTATAGGATAAGATCTGTTGTAAAAATACTTTTTTAAAAGATTAAGAATTGAGTATCACACACACACACACACACACCCAAGGTTTGGCTCCAAGTATCCATTAAGTGCTGTCCAATAAAAGTTGTGTGCTTATTACACTTCAATATTAAGATACTTTTGCCCACACAAATAAGTGACTAGATTGAAAGATACTTTTCCTTTGACAACAGAGCCCTTCCATCACAGAATGGGAACATTGGGATCCAACCCATCAGAACTGCATATTGTCCAATAAACAAACAAATAAACTGCTTGATCCTGTGCCCCCAAAAGAGCATGAAGTCTTGAGAATTATGTGGAACACAACAG
The DNA here is from genome assembly GCA_026167975.1 of Phrynosoma blainvillii. Classification (NCBI taxonomy): domain Eukaryota; kingdom Metazoa; phylum Chordata; class Lepidosauria; order Squamata; family Phrynosomatidae; genus Phrynosoma; species Phrynosoma blainvillii. The sequence continues at coordinate 197,469,903 of JANUYF010000002.1, forward strand.
TAAAAATATAATCATAATTTGTATGGGAAGAAGTCTTGTTCAAAAAATATCAAAAGCTCACACAGCATTTTTATTGCCTTCCATTTTGCATTAACTCAACCTTCTTAAAAGGCTGAAGTTTTGCTTTATATTGACCAGTAAGGTTGGATTAAGAAACCTTCTCTTCCTGCTCCTCCTTCTCCTTTATGTTTCTTGTGAAAAATATGAAGACCCAGGAACATGCAAAACAGAATCCAACACATAACCAAGATTGGCCTTACCTTTTAATACAGGGGTAGGCAACCTTTCCCCTTTAAGGGCCGAGGGACTTCAGCTCCCAGAAGCCTCAGCCATGTTGGCCAATAGTCCCATGTTGGCCAATAGCTCCTGGGATTCTGGGAGTTGAAGTCCCTCGGCCCTTAAAGGGGAAAGGTTGCCTACCCCTGTTTTAATATTTCTATACATTAGGCAACTTGGTGTCCTACAACGTATGTGTAGTCATCCCCAGTGTCTGTGTTGGTTAAGGATGTTGGGAGTTGGGTGTAGAGGAATTTGAATCTACCACATCTGGAGGGCACCATGTTGAGTAGCACTGTATTAGAGGAACATCTTCTGTTCATGATAATTGCATTTATATCAACTTTTTGAAAAGTTCAAAATCCTTCCCAGACATTAAGCCTTTACAGACTGTCATAAATAATGCAGCTTGAGACCACTTTAATTGTCCTGGCTCAGTGCTAGGGAATCATGGGAACTGTAGTTTATTGTGGCACCAGAGCTCTCTCACAGAGAAGGCTCAATGTCTGAGAAAAAACTACAATTCCCATGACTCCCTAGCATTGGGCCAGGACAGTTAAAGTGGTCTCAAGCTGTATTATTTCTGGCAGTCTGTAAAGACCCATTATCTCAGTTTTTATTACAACCATAGAAGGTGGGGTGATGCTATTATTCCCTACCTTTTAGATGAAGGCTCAACATGAAGAAAAAATGGCTTGCTTCTGGTAGCCTAATGATTTGGCCACTGAAGGAAGATCTGGTCTGAGCGCTCTCCCATTTCCACTGTTTTCACACCTAATTTCAAAAAGAGGGTTATTTCAGCTCTTGTAGAACAATTTGTGGAATGGCACTCCTGCATGTTCATTGCACCATCCTCATCTTCACCACTGCATCCTCTACCACTGATTTCACAATGTTTTATTTATTGTTCAGTGATCTTATTACTGTTACCTGCTTTGGGAGACCACTGAGTGAGAAAATTAATGATATATTCAAGAAGTTGATTGCAGTTATATTATTAGTACTAAAATATACTGCACATTTAGTATGCACAGTATTTTCCCAATCATGCAGTGCAAGAATTTCCAAAAACTATATCAGGAAAATACTGAGGTTCCACCCTGAGAAGCCATGCACTTTATGCAAATTTATTTATTTATTCATTCTATTTTTATTCTGGGCTTCTGCCTGCAGGCTCCCAAAGGGGTGCAAAGTAAATAATTAGATTAAAGTACAATAAAACGATAATAAAAATACCATTAAAATATACCACCAGAATCAACAAACAGCTAGTTAAATGAGAAGGAGATACAGGTGAACAATTCCAGCTGAATACATTAGAGCCAGAGTATGGATAAGTGCCTGGTACAGGGGTGAAAAATCTTTGGCATTCCAGGTGCTGCTGAACTACTACTTCTATCATGCCTCACCATTGGCTAGGAATAATGGGAACTGAAGTTCAATTCCATCTAAACAATGCCCATAAAAAGTTGAACAAAGACGAGAATGGGGTTTTATCACTTTTTTTAAAACTACTGCACAGAGAGAATCAAACACCCAACAATCTTAGGGGGTATTAATGGAAGGTGCTATTATGGAGGCTGTGTGTGTGTGTGAGAGAGTGAGATCACTTGTGACAGGGCCAAGGATAACTGAAGAGTGTTTGTTTTTAAGAAACATGTGCCCAAATTGGAGATTTGTATTGTCATTCTATACCTTAGAAAGAAATAATAGGCACCACGTTATGTGAAAACCTTGGGCAAGTCACACTCTCTCTGCCTCAGAAGATGGCAATGGCAAACCCTCTCAGAAGAAACTTGCCAAGAAAAACTGTGATAGGTTCTCCTTAGGGTTCGCTATAGGTTGGAAATGACTTAAAGGCACACACCACACACACATTATGATGCTGAACATGAAACAATCAGGACTGACTAAGCTCTGTTGTATTTGGAATAATTCAAACCATAGAAGGAATGACTTTACAAGGTATATAATGTGTTCTATATATTTGTCACAACAGGCAGCAGCCATTACATTTCCTAACACTGCCAAAATCTGATGGAAACTGTAGAAGCAGTCTATCATGCAAAAGGGTGCCAGAATGCCTTCTCACACCATAGGACTCTGTCAATGTACAAATCAGAGTGTTCCATTTCCTTCTGAAAGGAAAAACAAGATTGTCTTGTCATTTTGAAGCACCATTGCCAATATTTGCCAGGATGGTTCTGGGGGGAGCTACAAATATGTTGTTGTTGTTGTTGTTGTTGTTGTTGTTGTTGTTGTTGTTGCCTTCAAGTCATTTCTGACTTATGAAAATCCCAAGGTGACCCTATCACAGGGTTTTCTGGGGCTGAGAGTGTATTACTCACCAGTGAATTTCCATGGCTGAGCAGAGAATCAAATCCTGATCTCCAGAGTTGCAGTCCAACACTCAAACCACTACACCACACTGGCTCTCACTATGAATATAACTATTGCTATAGTAGTTTCTAATGTAAATATTTGTGGTTGTTATTTGGCAACAGGTTAGCTTTGACTTATGGAGACAATATGAATGAGAGAACTCCAAGATCTCTGCTCAAACTCAAGGATTGAATCAATTTATCTGTAGCATTCTCCACCTCTTTTCCTACCACCTTCCCCTTCCATTACAATCTTTTCCAGTGAGTCACATTGTCTCATGATATGACCATAGTACAACAGCCTCAATTTGGTCACTTTTACTTCTGTTGAGAGTTCAGCTTGATTTATTCTCAGACCCATTCATCTCTATTAAAAAAATATTTTTGTCAGTCTATGGCAGCTGTAGGTTTTCCCCCCTCTAGCACCACACATCAAATGAGTTGATTTTCTTCCTGTATTATAAATATAATTCATGATATAATGATTATTTTTACACATATTTGGTGAATATTTGTCAAATATATGGGTATTCAGAGAAACTTCAATGAATCAACTTCTTCAGAAATCACACAGAAGAATTTAGGGCTGAGTTGTTCCACTCTAATGCTGATCAGCTTTGCTTTGTTGTTGTTGTTTTCTAAACTTGATGACAAGCAATAGGATTTAGGAGTCTGAGCCTTTTCCATCTATAACTTCAAAGAGATGGAAGTCATTTCCTTCTGTGGCATACAAACTGCACACAACCTACTTTGTACCCGAACCATTTCCTCCCTCCAAGTCAACCTCAATTTTCATTAAGCTACTTCAGCATCCCCCAGTGTGCATGAGAACAATCTGATTTGAGATTTTCCCAGAGAAGGAGGCAACTGGTGGAGTCTTCAGTCTGCTTTAGAAGAAAAAAAGACCAGGCATTGTCTGACATATGTGCTCTTATTGCCTGGCCAAGGTATGAAAGAGGCCTCCAAAGATGCTGGTAGGAAACGCAATAAAAGACCAACAAGGTACCCTATCCCCCCCCCCCCCCCATCCTTTCTCAGTCTCTGTCTCCTGCTCTGTAAATGATTCTGTGTGGAGGAAATTGGCCTAACTGGAGATACTATTAGTATAAATATTGCTCGAGTTTCTGTCATTTCCTTTCAACGCTGTTCTGCAGAAAATTGAGCTTCCTACTTTAAAGCAAGAGGCAAACGGAGATTAAAATGATAGATGCTACTTAGTGTTAGTGCTCACAGACAACATAAACACTTTCCCCACCTGCAGTTCTTTTTGATTTCTGCAAGGCGGAGCACTTGGGATAAGGTAAAAGGCTCAAATAAAACTTCTCTCAAATGCAAAACTTGGCAAATGTCACCAAGTCAAGTGAGAATCATAAGAAATGGGTGGCATGTCTCTCTAATAGAACTTCCAAAATCCTCTTGGACATTATTTGAACATCATTACCCTCCTGAAGATACTCAGTCTTGTCTGATTGCAGAAGTTAAATAGAGTCTGTTGTGGTTAGTACTTGGACAATTGGTGGCATCAAAGGTGCAGGGTACTGAGGTCCGCACCAGGTATGTAAATATTGGTGCAATAGGCTGGGTAACTTTTAGGACCATGTGCACCTGTATATACCAGTAATAACTTAGAAGAACTCCAGGTTTGGGGTGAATTAAGTTTTATTTAGAAAAATGCAGAATGCAATCACACACAATAGCAATTCACATAGACACAGCATTCAGAAATAACTGAAAACAAGGTTTGGAAAGGGGATAGCAGAGTCTGAGGAAGTTGCAGGGGTGTGATAATTGCCTGTCTGATAAGCAGACCATGGAAAGCTGGAGTGTCTCAGATTAAGGGGATCTGAGGCTGGCACAGTTTCATACACAGAGTGCAGCCTGGGAGAACTATAAACACACTGTGAGGATGCAAAGACTAGGTTCTTGGGAGCAATTATACCTGAAATCTGGCTGCAAGCAGTGGTCTGCCTTGTAAGGTAATGAAGGATGGAATGCATTCCCTAGGGATTAACAATGAAATTCTGGACTGGTAGATGGCTTTAATTTTAGTGTGACAAAAACAGCAATTGGGTCAGGATATCCCCAGGATGGATGGACAAGGAAGTTTAGCTGGGAACACAATGGGGCAGGCAGAGAGGTTGGCTTACTGCTGTGGGTGCTACGAGATTCTTTGTCTCAGGGTGCAAGAGGAAATACAAATGACTTGGGGAAAGATAGTAACACTGAGGGGTAGAACAGATTGCCACTTTGCACTGTCAGAGTGTGGCATTTAGATACCACATGCTCTGGTGCCACCCTGAAGCCGGCATCATGCCGCCCACCCAACCACATGGAGGGCAGCTTTGTGGCACTCTGGCAGGGCAGTGTTTAGACACCGCACACCACAGGAGTACTGCAAAGCTGCGACAAGGGCAGAAAACCTAGCTTTTTGCCAGCTCAAAAAGGACCGGCAATTTGCTGCTTCTTTTTGTGTCAGCAAAAAGCCAGGCTGGGGCCATGGCATGTGGTTGCTGTAGCCCCAACCTGCCATTCAAAGGGACAACATCAAGCCAACCCTTAGGGGTGGTCTATTCTTCCCCTTAGTAACTTTAATTGTACTATTATCTGGATCATTCACGTGTCTCTGGCCTCGTTCCTTTTCTCCTGGGAACCCACTCTGGTGTTACTAAAGATCGTTGTGACCTCTCAAGAACATGGTGGCTCCAGATATGAAATATGAAATATGTAATAACTCCCTCAGAGTGTGGTGGAGTCTCCTTCTTTGGAGGTCTTTAAACAGAGGCTGTTTCTCACCCTTCACCTAGGAGAGCTCCTTCTGTTGAAGGCCCTCACTAGGAGCCCTACCAGAAAATTCTATATATCTTTGTAAACAACCTGTCAATACAATATCAACAATATCATCATGAACCTAGAATGGCTAGAAATTGCCTGGGCCATTGCCTGGGCTTGCCTTCCTCAGGGCCAGGTATGATTGTTCAGGCACTTATGAAACTCATGCACGTCTCAGCTTTATCATCTATCCTCCAGTTTCTCTGTCTCTTATTGCATTTGCATGTCCTGAGATGCTGCCAAGTGGTTGGTTGAAATCTGGGTTCTTTTGACTTGTGAACTCAACTCTGTTAGAAAGCCTGGATTTGGTAAGTAGCACAAACTACAGTCTGAAACCTTGTTCATTGTTATCTAATAAACTCAAGGTTTTTAAAACCATAGCTTGTTGTCACGTCTAAACTTGCAGCTATGGCTCATCCCTGACTTGCATCCCCAGCTCCCTAGTCTGAAGTTGCAGCTGACAAAAGAGGTAGATGAGAAGCAGACCAGAAATAGGAAAGGCAATCTGCCATGCAAACTGTGGCTTAAGCAACAACCCATAAGTGACACAAAACATGGTATAATTTATTATGATATCAAAATGTGATCACTATTTATTTGCCTTTGCAAATGTTTACTCCCCCCCCCCTTCCTCCCAAATATTTGCCTCTGGTCCTATTCTGTTGTTTCTCATACTCTCATCTCTCTATGTTTCTTAGAAATGAGGAGAGAGCCATGTTCAAGTTTCTACACAGCCACAAAACTCACTAGATGAGGGTATGCCTTACAGGATTGTTGTGAGGATAAAAGGAGGAACAGACATACTGAGTAATATATCTTTTAGGGGAGTTCACCTGACACATATACTAATACTGGATATGTGCCAGACAAATATATTTTCTTTTCAAAGGCTTTAAACATCTTCTTTGATTGGTTTTAACAGTGCCTTTCTTTATTGTCAACTGTTTCATTGATTATTGCTGTTCTCTTATGCTTTATAGGCTATTGTAAACTACCTTGGAAGTGTTTAAATGAAGAATGGTATAGAAATATTCTACAGTGTATATATGTCTGTTCAGTAGCATGTTTCATTGAGCATAGTAGGATTTACAGCCAGATAAGTTTATATAGAATTGTAGCCCAAAGATATATATATATATATATATATATATATATATATATATATATATATATATATATGCGACTTGGAGGAAAGGGCTAGTTAAAATATATATTCCGCCTGAAGGGATCCTTGGTTTGTAGGGAACTGCAGGCATGGAAATTGACATTTTTTAAATTCTTTGTCACTGGATAAGACTCTGCTTAGGACAAGGTATTTTCGGTTGGTTTCCTCACTACAGTATGATAATAAACCCCATTGTTTACAGAAAAGCCAACCCATGGTTCTCTCTTACCAAGACAAATATGAAAGGCACGGGCAGGTGTGTGGGCTCTAGATCGGCTGTCTTCAAGATTCAGGGAAGCAAAGCATAAACCTGCTTTCCTTGGGCTCAACCTTTGAGGAAGGCCAGCTGGTTTTGCATGCTTTTAGCTCTGAGTGGAGTTGGGGAGGGGAGAGAAAGGCCCTTTGGGCAGAAACTTTCTTCATGTCAGCTCCAGTTGATGATGGATTGCCCTGTGAGCTAGAGGGAAGTTATTCAGCTGTGGGAAGAATATGTATGGGAATTTGGTAACAAAACTCCTCATTTGCTTTAAAGTGACTGTTTCAAAATTAGCACAGGAGTGTAGGAATCAGTGGGCAACAAGACAGAGTTTGTCCACACTGCATTATGATAGTATTCATACCACTTGTTGTTATGTGCCTCCAGGTCATTTCCAACTTATGACAGCCCTAAGGCAAAGCTATCATGGGGGGTTTCTTGGCACGATTTGTTCAGAGGGGGCTTGCCTTTGCCTTTTTCTGAGGCTGAGAGAGTGTGACTTATCCAAGGTTACTCAATGGGTTCCCATGGTTGAGTGGGGATTTGAACCCTGGCCCCCAGAGTCATGGTCTAATGCTCAAACTACCACACCACACTGGCTCTCCTAGTTTCATCCTGATAGTTTCCTGGGACGTGTAGTTTGCTGCAATACTTTGAACTCTATGCTGCAGAGCTCTCACAGAGCTGAAGTTTAGGGGGAGTGCACTCACTAAACTACACATCCCAGGATCTCATAGGATGCAGTCGTGGCAGTTGGTATAAAACTGTTATAAACTGTGTAGTGTAGAAACACTCAACACTTGCCCACTAGAAAGAAAGGCCCACTGGAGGGAGTTAAATTTAGGGCCTTTGCAGACTGCCAGAAATAGTGCAAATTGAGTCCACTTTAAGGGTTAGGGTTAGAGAATCATGGGAACTGTATTTTATTGTGTCACTAGAGCTCTCTGACAGAGAAGGCTCAATGTCTTAGAAAAAAAAACAACAATTCCCATGACTCCCTAGCACTAACCCTAACCCTTAAAGTGGACTCAATTTGCACTATTTCTGGCAGTCTGCAAAGGCCCTTAGATAGTGTGACTGTGTTACAACATGAAACTTAGAGGAAAGAGTGGACTGTGGCCTGGAGTGAGGGGGAAAGTCTGCACAACTAGATAGATATTAGAAATACCCATGTTGATGTATTTGGCCAGGGTCTAGCCCTAATGTTCTCAGCCTGGAACTGTTCATATTTTTGAACTCTAACTCCCAGGACTCCTGACTATTGGCCATACTGATTGGAGATAAAGAGTACTGAAATTCAAAACATGGAGATGGGCCAAGACTGGAGAAGGTTGGCCTTGGCCACTAGATTGGCTGCTGGCCAGTGATGGCCAAACCACAGAGGTTAGATTCATCTCAATTCTGCCCTCTCACTCACATACAGAGATACAAAGTCTTTTGGGAGGAAGAGGAGGAAGAAGAGTGGCACATGTTAGTTTGATGGGCTGTTTTTACTTGGAAACAAGAAAGTCCATCCCCATATGTTTTGTTTTTTCAGAAAAATCACTCAGATTTCTGTGCTGCTGGTGGTGTGGGGTAGATAGAAGGACATGGCATACTGGGAGAGGAGTGGGGTTGTGGGAGATGACACTTTTGGCCTTCCCATTAGCGACTAGGGCCAGGGCAATTTGAGAAACAGTGCTAAGGTGAATGCCTGGAAAGGAAGTGCATAAATTGGGTTCAGGGGACATATGTGGCACACCTTTGACCTAAATATTCCTTGTACCCTATGAAATTTAAGTTGAGCAATTTGACAGACCCTGTGTTTAGTTCAGGAAGTTATGGTGGTGTATCCCTGGGACCTGGGCTGGACGTGGGCAGCGGATTCAGTAGCAAAATCCCTGTAATAGTATCCAGATGCTGCCCAAATTAAGATTGAATTCGAAAGGGGTAAGAAGGTTTATTTAGCAATGCAATAAGATCCAGCACCTTGTCAGGATTTCACAGCAGTGTTTAAAAATAATCATGCTATAGTATATTGTGGGTGAAGGGGTGGACAGAACCTGGGACCTTCTGCATTCTTAAGCTTCTCCCTAGCACAAAGTAGCTCAACATGTGTCAGGGTCCCTAGTACAGTAATGCCGACACCTTAATTCTATACTTTCTAATTTTTCATAGATGAAAAATAAGGCATGTGAGGCAAAGCAACATTAGAGCATGGTAAAGATGGCAACATTTATTGATGGAGGAAGAACAAGAGAAGAGAGGTTGCAGCAGTTTGCTTTTGTCTGAGCCTACTGGGGGAAGGGGAAGATTCTGCCTTCTCCCCTCCCTACTACTGAATTAATTAAGGGCAAACTATTTTTGCACTTTGAACTGCAGCAATTGAAGTAAGCTGAGGACAAAGGGAGAAAGCAGCAGGATGAGAGAGAAACCAGGACATTTTGAAATCAGCTGAAAAAGTGGGATGGCAGAGAATAAAAATTGGGACTGTCCATGTCAAATTCCAGGAGAGTTGGAGAGTATGTGAACCTCCTGGCAATGAACCCTTTTATCTATCCATATGCCTCCATACCCACCCATCCAGTTTTATGGGGCAGAATTAAGTAACAATGCAGGCAACAAAATACAAAATTCCTTCCATAAGAATGAGTTGCCAGTACCCAGCCTTTTGCCATTGAGTGTTGTGTGATTCTTTGCTTGCCATGAAATCTGTATCTTCTCCTCCTCAACACCCTTCCCAAGGGAGGAATTCATTCAGCAAGCCCTTCTGCCCCCTCTATTCCTCCTTTTTTGCATAATGCTTAATTAATCTGGAGATGGGCCCTTTAAGGAAAGAATTATATGGCCAGGAACAATAAAAAAGAGACACTGGAAACTCTCTGACAAGCTGCTTAAATCCATTTTATGGGGCGATTAGAGCGAGAGACATCATTGTTCTGAGTGCTTTATTTTTATCCTTCCTCTGCTCCTGCAAACATGTTCTTACCCCTTCCTGTACTCATTAACAACCGAGCAAGCAAGCATTAGATAGAGTTACCGTTTTAATGGTCAACATTGACTCAAGTCCCTCCACCCCATGAACACTCTCTTCCCAGCTCCGAAACTCTTTGCTTCCCATGTTATGAGCCTCAGGCCGGCCAGTTGTCTGTCTTATGATCACTGGAGTGTGCTAGAAGATTGGAGGAGACACAGCAAATAAAGCAAGCACAACTAGAAATGGCTTTTTGAAGCAGCAGCAGTGGTGGAGTTAGCCGCAAAGGCTTTTCTCCCCTCCCTGTGGAAGGTGGTGTGTGTCTGATCTCTTTGAAGAAATATCAGGACCAATAGGACTAAAGCGGGTATATTGTGAGTGTGTCAGAAAGGCTCTGTTTTCACTGAACAGGGAGCACTGTGCAGGTGCAAAAATTCTCCTCCATTTCATTATACCATTTATTTTTCTTTATTAGGGAAGCAATTCAAGTGGGGCTGTCATGATTTATTCCTTTATATTGCTCTCATTTTCCTTACAGACAGAATAAGCTTCTCTGATCCTGAATCAAGACTCAAGGCCTAGCTAGCCCAGCATTACTAACTGTGATGGTGGGTGCTTCAGGGTTTAAGGTCAGATTTTGTCCTTACCTTCCCTGGAACTCCCTGGTTTTCTATGGTCATGTTGCATCCATAAATTGCCTAGGCCAGGTCCTGCCTAGCTTTTGAAATCCAATGAGACCGGTACATTCAGGGTGGTATGGTGATATATCTGTCTTTCTCTTTCCTTTCCTGCTCCTCACAATGTTTTCTCTATTTTTCTAGCCATGGTAACAGCAGACTAGATTCAACAGATTTTCCCAAAATGTCCAGAATGCTCTGTTGTTTCATGGAACATTGGGGGGGGGGGGGGGGGGGGGAAGGCAGCTGACATAAGATGCCCATCAGAACTATCTATTGTGGCCAGAGGGGGGGTAAGCCCCTACCCTAATGAATGTTAAAGGGGCATAAATGGGATAACAAAACAGAACCTGTTTGTATCAATGAATGGCATTTAAACCAAGGTGAGCCCATCTGGTTCCTTTTTGTTTATTTGTTATGAAACATATGCAGTCTTATGATATCGAGGAGCTGTTTATACACACACAGAGATATATCACTTGGGTAACAGGAAGTTATGAAAGCTAAAGTGGTGATCCCTGGTCCTCTAGAGAGAACTGGTCTTGTGTCTTATGGGATTATTCCAGACACTATCCTTTTCTATTGACTTATTCTGATCTGTTTACCTACTTGCTACTGATGGTGCAACTACACTGTAGAAATAATGCAGTTTGACACTGCTTTGGGTGCAAGTTTTACAAGGTCTTTAGGCTTCTCTGCAAAGAATGCTGATGCCTCACAAAATGACAAATCCCAGGATTCTGTAGGATGGAGCCATGGCAGTTAAAGTGGTGTCAAATGCATTATTTCAACAGTGTAGATCAGGGGTAGGAAACCTAAGGCCCGGGGGCCGGATGCGCCCCCCCCCGAGGCCTTTGGACCAGCCCAAGGCCAGTACTGCTGCCACCGCCCGCCACCGCCGCCCGCCATGATGATATTGATTATTGTTGTTATTACTTGTTCTTGGGCTTTTCGTGGCAAAATCTCCACAGGGGTTTTGCCATGGCTTTTCTGGGGCTGAGAGAGTGTGCATGCATTTTTTAAATTGTTTAAATTTTTAAAAAAATATTTATTTATTTATTTATTTTTGGTGCTTCGATTCCCCCCCCCCCCCAATTGTCTGAGGGACAGCAACCCGTCCCCCGGCTCAAAAAGGTTGCCTACCCCTTGTGTAGATGCACCCTAATTTCACATTTTGACTGCAACATGAGGCAAAGCTTCACATATATAAATGTTGAAGAAGTAATATCATAGGTAGTGTGTTCACATCCCAACACAAAGCTGGATTGGATGACAGATGTTACATTTCCCTTGACCTAGCCATAATCATGGTGCTCCTCCCATTCTTGTGGTGGAACAGTTAGCTGATTTTAGATTCTAGACGTAATATTCCTTTTGAGGGGCAGAGATGTCTCTTTAGATGATCATATCTTGGGTGCCATGCACTTAGGTCTGGTTCAACTATTTGGCAGCCCTCTATGAGATAGATGGAATGTGAATGGAAACACTGATTGTATGAACCAGCGCATCCTCATTAAAGAGACATAAGTTGCCTCCCCATTCATTTCTTTGTAATGCCTTGGTTGCAGTGATCATGCAGACATTGGGGGTTACTTCTACAGCCCCTCCCCATGGATTTACACAGTTGGTGCATATGGTGCACATCCACATTTTTAATTATGGCATGTGTCTGCTGGTCAACCAGTATATTCCTGTAAGTCGTGGCTAACAGACCAAGCCAAAGTTTCAGCAAACAGGGAAAATGGCATTTCCACAAAATAATAAAATTCAGGACACTGACTTGCCATATGTGGATGTACGTGTGTGTATGCACACATATGCTGGTTTATAGTTATAGACACACCCTGAAGCAGAAGTATGTCACATCTCACCATAGCCAAGAAGACTGACCAGATGGCCTGTGTGCCTGCTCAGCCTGCTATACCAGGGATCACTGTGGAAGGAGGACATTTTCAAGGCTCTTCCCTGCTCTCTCTTCATAAGGTTCTCTGTCTATAAATCATACATGGACCTCTTCAAATAGAGGATTGTTTGACAGTCCATTAAACAAAAGACTGCTCTGTAAAGCATAACACATAGTATTGTTAGCACAACCTGCATACTGTGCTCTGTATTTGGGGTCCCCATATTTCATCTGTGGAGCTAGCATGTTCTTGAGAGATTACAATTACCCAGGAGAAAAGAAGCAAGATCTGAGGCTTGTAGATGACCCAGTTAATAATATAATCAAAGCTATTAATTGCTCCTCGCTTCCAGTTAGTCGTATGCATTTTCTCTTGCACCCTGAGACAAAGGATCTCCTTGCACCCAAAGCAATAAGACAAACCTCTTTGCTTGTCCCTTGCCATGTTCCCAGCCACCTCATCCTGTTCAGTCACCCTGGAATCGTCCTTATACAATCACTGTTTGTGTAACTCCAAAGTTAAAGCCATCAACCAGTTTGGAATCCCACTGTTGATTCCCACGAGAAGCATCAAACCTTTATTACCTGGCAAGATAGTCCATACACAGAGGCTAGTTTTCAGGTATAAATATTGGACCCAAGAACCTAGTCTTTGCACACACAGTATGCATACAGTTCTCCCAGGCTGTGTTCCATGTATGTTCTGTGTCAACCTCAGACTCCAGTTTGAGCCACTCTCACTTTCTATGGTTTGTTCTTTGGACAGATATATATTGCCCTCCTTAAAATCCTTCAAAACCTTTCCAAAGCTCATTTTCTGTTAGTTCTGAATGCTATGTCTGTTTGAACTGCAATCATGTATGTGTGTGATTGCACTCTGCATTTTTCTAAACCAAATAACTGGAGTTCTCAGTTTTTACTGGTATATATAGGTGCAAATGGTCTTAAAGGTTACCTAGCCTCTTGCAAAGCTAATTTCCCCAACATTCAAAGTAACACTGACAGTTGGTGATGAACCCCCCCCTCCCCCAGTCCCCACCACCTTTCTTTGGGTAACAGTTTAGTAATCGTATATTTAAAAAAACTCGTATATTTAAAAATGTGAACAAGGCCTATATATCCTGTGTAAAAATCACCAATCTCATCACTTTTCCCAGCCAACTTGTCCTTGCCCAAAGTCCATTCAGCACTTTGTGGGGTTTTATGGATATGGCTATCACATCAATAGGATGAAGGACCTAATGGCCTCAACAGTCCAGGGGATACTTCTAATTTCAGTTCATGAAGGAGAAGTGTAGTTTACTGTAAAGGTCCCTTTATGCACACATTCAAATAAATTTTGACTCAGAAGATTCACTATGTTTGCAAGATCAGTGTTTCATTCCACTGTTAAGTATTTGGTATTTCTGAAACCAACAACCTATCATCCTTCAAAGGATCCAGGATTTTGTAAACAGTTCTCCACCCCTGTTACCTTCACAACAACCTGTGGGGTAGGTGAGAATGAATGATTATGAGTGGTCCCATAGTCACTTGCAGTATGACTGACCTGGGGAATTGTGCTGATGTTTCTCTAGCAAGACAGTCAGATATTCTAACCACTACAGGGTGAAGTGTTAGGATCTTGCAGTGTAGGTTCAAGTTCCTATTGAGCCATCAAGCTCTCTAGTTGATTGTTACCCACCCACTATCTCTCAGTCTAATCTACCCACAGTATTGTTGTGAGGATATAGGAGAGCCATGTACACCACTGTGAATTTAAGAATATTTGAAAAACAATATTTAAATAAGAATAAGAATAAGAATAAGAATAAGAATAAGAATATTCAGAATATATTAAGAATATAAGAATAAGAATATTAAACCATGTTTTCCTTGTTTTGTGCCTTTGAGTTGTTTCTGACTTATGGCAACCCTAAGGCAAATCTATCATGGGGTTTTATGGGACCTAGAGAGCATAACTTGCCCAAAGCCAGCCAATTGGTTTCCATTGCTGAGTGGGGAATCAAACCCTGATCTTCAGAGCTGTAGTCCAATGCTCAAACCACTACACCATGCTGGCTCTGTATTAAACCATGCAAACCTCTGTCTGTCTGTCTGTCTGTCTGTCTGTCCTAACTTTCAGCCAATGGAAAATAATTCTCAAATGTCATACATTAATATTCTCAAAACTATTCTCAAACTTCAAAGGATTCCTATGATCATAATCCCTAAGTAATTAAGTATTTGCAAATTTTCATGGACTACATTCTGCCCATTATTTGATTTTTGTCCTTTCCCAGTATGATATGTAATAGTATTTTGTGCTTGGACTAATCTGATAGTTCAGATGAAATGATACTTGACAGTATTTTGTAGCTCACTGCTATGGCATTAGTATATTGGACCGAATTTTATTACACACAGTATTTAGTACTTGATTGCACTCAATAGCTGACAGCTTTGAATTCCTGTCAAGATGAACTAATGCCAGCATACTGAATACTGACAGAATTTTTTTTAAAAAAATCCTGAAAGACTGGCAAACATCTTGGCTTTTACCTTTATGCTTCTTTATACTACAGAATTATTTTATAATTTCTTCTCCCCCCGCCCCCTTGGCATGCAAAGAAATAAACATCTTTGGGCTCTCATTTGTGTGCATGGTTCCATGCTTGTCATGAAGAGAGTGAATCACAGAGCTGTGGGGGGCTGGCCTGGGAGTGGGGTGGAAAGCCCAACAACCCCTCAGTGACTCACTTGGAATCACCGGCCAGGATTCACATGATGGCAGGAGTTACTTCATTATTTGCAAACCATCCTTGACAGATGAGTCTCTAGCCCTGAGTTTCTCTATCCTGCTACTTCTTTTGGCAGCAGGCTCCATTGTCCAGACTGTTCTTAGAGTGATAAAGTTGCTCCTAACATTTCCCTTAATGTTTCCCTACTGCAGCATAAGTCTGCTCCTCACTCTCTTCTCATTTACTAATGAGAGTAATTGGTCGTCAGTCCCTCCTTTTACAGCGTCTCTTTATATATTTCCAGCCAGCAGTCATGTCTCCCATATGTCATCTTTGCTCCAGTCTGAACACGCTTGGCTCTTTCACCTTCTCTCTCATAGGTCCTGTTTTGCAAACCTTTCCATCATTTTTGTTTCTCTCCTCTGAAGTTTCTCCAGGATGTCAAAAGGGGAAGGGGGGAAACCTGGCACCAGACACTGCCTCCCTTTTCTTCTATGGGTAAATCTCTTGCATGAGGAACAAGCTAAAATGTCAGGTCATGCAAAGTTTTGCAACTGGGTTACTGTCATATGTTAATGTTTCTTGGTTTAAGATCTCAACCAATATTTGTGCCTTAAAGTCTTGAATGATATGTTTCAACAATAACAACAGCCTTACCAGAAAACTTTGATCAGCAGACATGGGGTGGGGTAAGGGAACACTCCTTTTGTTCCAGATATGCAAAAATATTTTCCTTTTACAATTGCTAGAAAATCTGGCAAGAGAGAAGGCTATGGACACTAGTAAGCAACAATGCTTTTCTCATGCACTCTGAATTTTTGTTTTTTGTTTGTTTATTATAGATCCGGGCAGCTCATCAGGAAATCACTGATAGAATAAGCCCAGACAGTGACCCCATGTGGGTTGTTTTCCAACTTCAAAAAGACTGTTTCTTGTGTATTATTCTGAAGAATGAGAACACACAGAAAGAGCAAAATATTCTTCACCTCTTTCACCTCTTACATTAGTGTTGAGCACAGCATGGTGGTTTGAGTGTTGGACTACAACTCTGGAGACAATTCTGAGTTCAGTACCCAGCTTGGCCATGAAATCCACTGGGTGACCTTGGACAAGTCACATGCTCTCAGCCTCAGGGGAAGGCAATGGCAAACATCTTCTGAACAAATCTTGCCAAGAAAACCCCATGATAGGGTTACCTTAGGGTCACTATAAGTCAGCAATGACTTGAAGGCACACAACAACAATTAGCCAATCATATTTATGCAAGAGAAATAAAAATGCTGTTTTTCTTTTGATCACTTTATGAACCTTTAGGATTCAGATGTTCTTGTCTTTTCTTTCTATTATTTGAACTTGACTTAAGTCAGATTAATTTCAGTTGGTCTGTTCTAAGTATTGCTGAGTTTGGATCCATCCTTAGGATTTTAAGATGGAGCAAGGTTTTCTGGTGACAAACTCTTTGAGACTGCTTAAGACTCCCTTTCCTAAAACAATGAAGGAAACTTCATTTTGTTCCTAAAGCAAATCTACATCTATTTTGAGAGCAAGTCTGCTCTTATATGGTCTCCGTGCTTAAGCATTCTGTGCATACTTCAGAAAGGATCCAGGCAGGAAAAAATGATCAACCCATTCATACATAGCATCTACATCTACATCTGCATCATACATCTATAATAATAAAATGCACTGGCCAGAATTCACTTGGGCAGTTACAAATGTGTAACCTAGAGTTATGCATTCATTACTGTTTTGTATTCATGATCCTCATGTATTTCCTAGTTTAGAGGATATGTAGAGACTTTGAATTTCCACCTACTGGGCAGCAGTCGCTGCAATTGATGAGGATCTGTTCTATCAGGATGCAGCTGACTGATGTTTGCATCACCCCTCATTCCATGAACGGTGGTGCAAGGAGGGGGAACTGTGACAGGGCCCCTGCTTCTGACTGTTGTGATGGATATTGCTCTTGAGGGGTGGGTTTCAGTCAGCTGCTTCCCACGTGACAGGGGAACAGACCCCTGTCAATTGCAGCGACTGCTGCCTGGTAAATGAGGATTAGGACGGTCAGGCTGAGAGTCATTGCATAGCTACAGAATTACAGTAGTTATGCGTTTGTAACCTTCCACATGAATTCCAGCCAGTGTCTGCATATTTGTCTGTCTGTAGCAGTTGCAACCCATTGGGACATTGTGGGAAATACTTCCAAAACTGATAGCAGTGCCCAATGATATAGACTCAAGTCAACTGACTTGGACTTGTTGAGCTCAAGTATCTTCAATGACTCGACTCAGACTCAACTTGGCAATAAATGATGCACTGACTAGACTCGACTTGTGACTTGCATATTTTTAGCTACTGACTTGCTGGCACCGAGCAGCAGGCAAAATCTACCCTCAGAGCATGGGACATGTTTCTTGGAGAGGAACAGCAAATACGCTAGGCAACAAGTTGAGGTAGAAGAGTTGCTTCTAAAGCCTTTCAAAACTTTGTGCAGTGGGGACAGGCTGCCAAGCTGACCTGAACTCAAACCCAGTGCACAGGGTGTGTTTCTCAGAAAGGAGCACCCAGTACATTAGGCAATGGGTTTGAGATGAGAGTTAAGGTCTGCTTGGCAGCCTGTCCCCACTGCACATTGAAGGAGTTTTCTAAAGCTTTTGAAAAGCTTTAGAAAGATCCTTCCAGTTCAAATCCATTGCATAATGCGTTTGCTGTACCACTCTGGGAAATGCATCCTGTCCTTTTTTTTTTTTTTTTTGGCTAAAGATGGCTTCCAGACTTGAAACTTGACTTGAAAGTATCTTGCAAGGACTTGAGACTCAGCTTGAGACTTGAAGGTAGAGGCTTGAGACTTGACTTGAGACTTGGAATGAAAGACTTAGGACGTTATCACAAGGAGGCAAATCTGCTGGTTAATCCACACAAAACCCAAACAGAAACTGGATTAGTGCCCCGTGTTTTCACACAATGTCGCACAGAAACTGGACAGAAAGTGGACAGAAACTGGTGTTATCCGAGATCTTTTGAAATTCGGTTGTTTGGAGGAAATGCAAATGCGCAATTAAGGTAAATACGCATTTACCGTAATGTGAAAAGCAAATGCGCATTTGGAAGCATTTCCCTGCATTTTCCCATGGTTCCGCAGGGTCTCATTCCCCCTCAGCAGACGGCTAATTGAGCTGTCTTGGGGGCAGGGAAGGGGAGGGGCAGCCGCACGATCGGCGCCCCAGCCCCTTCCCCAGGTCATCCTTGGAGCAGCCGGCCCTCCGCACGGCCAGCGCTTCGAGGAGGACCTCCTGCTGAAGAGTCGGCAAAGGTGCGCTGCGCACTTTTGTGGCGCACTTTTGGTGATTTGAAGGATGGGCGGCCGTGGGCCGCCCTGGGAAGCTGCGCTGCGAGGCCGAGGTATCCCCACACCTCGGCCCCGCGGCGCAGCTTCGCCGCCCCTGAAAGGAGCACTAAATTGGTGCTCTTCACAAGTTGCTGAAGGTGCACCGCAAAAGGCTGCGGCGCACCTTTGCCGACTCTTCCGCCACAGCGTGTGCAAATGCTGCGTCAGGAGGTCCTCCTCGGAGCGCCAGCCATGCGGAGGGCCGGCTGCTCCGAGGACGACCTGGGGAAGGGGTGACAGCCGCGGCGAGGAACAGCCGCGGCAAATGAAAGCCGCGGCGAGCATAGTGCGCATGTGCTAGAAGATCATTTCTAGTACATGTATGGGATTTTCTCACTTGTGTGTGAACGTTAAATGCGGTTTCAGTGGGAGCTTACTTTAATTGCGCATTTATGTTAATGACATGTGAAAACCATTTGCGGAATCAAGGTTTATTTTTGGTTTATTTTCGGGATTTGTCATTTCCACTTTATTGTCGGTTTGTGGGCCACGTGTGATAACGTCCTTAGAAACATCACTGGCAGTGTTATAGCGCTCTCCTCTTTTACTGCAATTTTTCCTGTTTTAGGTATCTTAACAACAACCAGTATCTGTACAAAAGGTTCATGGGGCCTGTTTTCCCACTCATCCCTTTCTGAGGCATGTGACCCAATGTCCTGTTTGTAGGTAATGCTAGTAGTGTGTATGAAGATCAAATGACAGTTGTATATCATGTTGGGGATTAAATTTGCGTAGGAATGGTGATTAGCTGAGAGGTGCTCTTAGAATGCTGTATATCCAGGGGTTATTGTGTTGGCCATACAGCCAAGTATAATAACATTGAAAATCTACAAAACGGTAATACCTTTATTGGGGCAACCAAAATGCACAAAATACATGATGAAAGATTTTGAAGCTCCACCAACTTCTTCATCAGGCAAAGGTGTTAAAAACATGCAGGAGAAAGAAAAAAATATGACTATGTTAGAGTCACAGGTCTACATTGTGTCAAAATGTTGTTGTTGCTGCTGTTCTCAGTTAAGATGGTATGGGGGGATATCCATGCAGGCAGAGGCCACTCCTCTTTCTACATAATTTTTGAATGATGTACTGAGGTTAAAAATGAGAGAGGCTGGTGCACCTCTTTTTCCTTTTTAGCGATCTCCCTTTGCCCCCAGTCTGGAAGTTTTACTTGAAGGATTGCATCTTAGACAACTACTAAAAACACTCATTCCAAATTTTGAGTAATCTGGCACAATATCCTAATGAGTTATAGCTACCATGGACAAACAGACAGACACAATGACACTCTCCTTTATTGTGACAGATTTATAAATCTTTCACATTTGTTTGATTTATTTGTAGATCTTGCACATTATGCATTTATGTATCTTGCAGAAAACCCTGCTGTGATGTCTCATTGATGGTGTGCCAAGCAAACACAAGCTTTGGCAGGTTCTACCACCAGGCTGGCAACATTCCTAGTAGAACCCTGGGGTGGATGTCTGTATGTCTGCCATTCAAACGTCAGCCTAGCTATATACAGAGACATTGTCACTAGAAAGTTGGCCATCAGATGATAGGGTCCCCAGGTGTCAGGTCTGGACATTCTTCTCTGGTGTTCAGATTGAGAGATAAGAATCTCAGGGCAAGAGCACTACCTTGAGAAATCTCTCTGTGTATTCCTCAACTTAGACTTGGTGGCTAGCATCCTGTAAGTCAGTTATGATGTCCTAAGTTAGACTTAGGCTGGAGTAATTGCTCTGTATTCTCACTTGCAATTGTGGCATTATTGCCATGACTGCAAATGACCCTGAACCACCCCCTTAAAAGCCAGCCCCCTACCACCAATGAATGAGGCTGAGACAAAGAGGTGTGACAGGTTCCCAAGAAGTCTCTTCTTCTGTACCTTGCAGCCCAGCTTACTGGCAGGAGTGGACTTATCCCACACCACCACACTTGGTATAATAGTCCTCTGTTACTCTGGATGGCTGACTGTCTTTTAGAGTAGGTTTTAGGTTCTGGATGGGGAATTAAAACATAATTATGATATCATGGTTATCATGTTTGAAGCAGGATATCAGCTAATGCTTTTTGTTTGAATGGGATGATCTGTGCAGCTGTGGTTGAGGCTTAATGTATCATGCTTATTGACATCACCAGGGTTGACCACCGGGGGCACCTGTGCCATCACAAGGGGTAGGGATCATCCCTAGATCTCAGATTTTGGTCCTGAAAGCTACGATCTGGGATAGTCCTAACCTAGCAACCTTATCAAAGTGATGAACTGGTCCTAGGAATTCTTCATGCAATGACAATGTGGAATAGTTGCAATCTGAGTCAGTGTAGGGACAAATGATCACATCACAGATCACCAAGGTTCAAAATGTGTGTGTGTGTGTGCATTTGTATGTATTCCACAGTATTTCCTGTGGTCTGTAAAACCAGTTTACTTTGCCTGGATGCAGAAGGCTGTGGGGAGAGTGGGAGATGAGGAAGCCCCATTTTTCCAATGTAAGTGCTCTTTTGTTCAGGTAGTGCCTCAATTTAATGTGCACTATTTCTGGCAGTCTGCTTAGGCCTTGTGTCTCTGTGTGAAAGTACGGTATGTGCTTCAAGTCACCTGTTGGCTTATGGTGGCCCTATGAATTGCATAGGGTTTTCTTAGACAAGGAATGCTTTCTTAGGCAAGGTGGTTTTGCCAGTTCCTTCCTCTGAAATACAGCCTGAACCTAGTACTCATTGTCGGACTCCCAGCCGAGTACTCAACAGAGCTGACCCTGATTAACTTCTGAGATCAGATGGGATTTGGTGCCTTTAGGGTATTTTAGCAAGGTGGCAAAAGGTTGGGAAACCAATCTCTATAAAGAATGGCTTAGGGAGCTGGGCATTTTTTGCTTGGAAAAGAGAAGATTGAGAGGTGGCAGTATAGTTATCTTTAAACATCTGAAGGGAATCTATGTAGAAGATGGAGCAAGTTTGTTTTCTCCCACTCTGGAGACTATAACACAAACTAATTGATTAAAATTACAAGAAATGAGATTCCACCTAAACATTAGAAAGAACTTATAACAATAAGAACTATTTAGCAGTAGGATGGGTTGCCTCAGAGCATGTCAGACTCTCCTCCTGTGAATGGCTTTAAACAGTAGTTGGATAGGCATCTCTTAGGAGTGTTTTACTTGTGAATTTCTACATGGCAGGGAGTTGGTCAAGATGGATTATCTGAGTCTATGAATTCTATAGTTCAAACCTAGGAGTGTCATCAGAATGACCATTAACAAACCAACAACATAGTCCTTCACCAGCTCAAAATGTGTGATAGACCAAACCAGAGGGGAAGGTTTTTCTTCTTACAGTTCTTACTTTTTCTCCTACTCTTTCTGTTCTTATCTCTTTTCTGAGTGGCTTACAAAGCAGGAACAAATGAATAAGGACACACATACGTACGGACAGAGTACATTACATGAGCCGTATTATCAGGCTTCCCACACTTCTCTGGTAATGTGGCCATGTTTCCAGTTGAAAAGCATCTTCAGTTTGAAGTTCAGAAAAACATACCCAAGGGTAGGTGTGTTGGCCATATAGCAAAGTACAATAACATCCAAAACCCACAAAACAGTGATGCCTTTATTAGGCCAACCAAAATGCACAATATACACATTGTAAACTTGCCATGACCTCCCCGCCCCCGGTCACGCACCCTCTCAAAAAGCTGCTGAAGTGGCTGGTGCTGCTACCTCCAGAGTGTCCATTCAAGGTCCAGCATGGCTGCCCTCTGAGCAGCCATATCAAACCCTGAAGGCAGCCCTCCTTGGAAAGGCATTCAGTGTCTAGTGTGGCTGCTCGTGCCAGACCTTGAAGGCACCAGCCCCCCCCCCCCCATTGCCACTACTGAGCAAGTGGCACTGCAGCGTCTGAAAAGCCTCTTTAGGGTCTGCTGTGGCTTCTGGCTGAACAGGAAAGGGAGGAAACACCCTTTCTTACTCACCCAGTAGTTGTGCCATCCCTTTGGGTTTACCACTGGGGTGTCACCCAGTATGGTCCACCACTGCTACCCCACACACCCCTAGTGACACCTCTGGTTGTGGTGGTGGTTGATAATCAGCCTCTAAGTATGTAAAGCTGGATGTATAAATACAGTGTTGTCACTTTTAAGGCAAATTCCTTGCTCCTTTGGCTGAACTGTAATTTAATGTGCATTTTGTACAAAGGTGTGTGCTGACTGGGTATGATGGGAGCTATAGTCCAACACAACTGGAAGACATCTCTTTGGGGAAAACAGTATGACTGACACAGGAGCCTGCAGCTTTCTGCACTTTAGTTGCCTCTTGCTCCCAAAGTAGTGGTGTTGAACCTGCCTTCCAAAAATATATACTGCACATTATTTGGTCTTCTCCCAGAAATGCCAAGAAGCTATCTGAACCAATCCCCTTTCATTCAGGGACTGTGGTAG
The DNA here is from genome assembly GCA_026167975.1 of Phrynosoma blainvillii. Taxonomy (NCBI): domain Eukaryota; kingdom Metazoa; phylum Chordata; class Lepidosauria; order Squamata; family Phrynosomatidae; genus Phrynosoma; species Phrynosoma blainvillii. Next base: position 197,492,886 of record JANUYF010000002.1, read on the forward strand.
TGTTGTGATGCAGCTCTCAGAGGTAACTATATATTGTCTTGTTTTATGGTGAGAGTTCTGTTTTTTTATGTCAGAATGCTGAATTCTTAGGAGGAATTGGAATTTTTGGCATTATTTTGCTAGTTGTTTCTGGGATGAACTGAACCTGGAGTGAGTCAATGTGGCAAGTGACAAACCAAGATCTAAACTGAACCAGGAAACCGAGAAACAGAAATATGAGCAGTTCAAGTAAGCAAGCAAAGTCTATTGAGCATGACAGTATCTATTATGAATGGTTCATATGTTAAAGGCTCAGCATGATTCTGGGCTAGTGTTTTTAAAAGGAGTTTGCTGACATTTCACAAATTTGGAGATAGGTGGCTCACAAAAGATATTTTTTTTAAAGTACTTTAAAAACAGCTTTAAATTATTACATCAATATAATAAATGAAATACAAAATCATTAAAATGCATTAAGCTATAAGCAGGGGTTGGCAAGGTACAGCCCGTGGGCCGCACCCGGCCCGCCGAGGCCTGCCAACCGGCCCCTGCCTTTCGCGGCCGCAGGGGTCCTCCGGGGCACCATTTTGTGTTCTCAAATGGCACCCAGAGTCTCGCATAACCTTTGCCCTGCGATGGGAAAGGTCGTGCGAGACTCCGGGCGCCATTTTGGAACACAAAATGGTGCCTCGGAGGGCCCCTGTGGCTGCGCTGGGCCTCTCCTGCGCCACCGTGGCCTGGTGTGTGTGTGTGTGTGTGTGTGTGTGCGCACGCGTGCACACCGCCACGGCCCGGGGGGCATCGGGGGACAGGGGGACCGGCCCCACCCCCCAAAAGGTTGCCGACCCCTGGCTATAAGCATAAAATCATTAAAAACCTACAAAGGCAAACATTCCATTAAGAAGCCTCCCTGGGTGCAGGGGTATAAATCTTTCACTAATTAATTCTTGCATACAGGGGTCTTATCTGCACTGGACAAATAATGCAGTTTGATACCATTTTAAATGTCATGGTTCAATGGTATGGTATCCTGGGATCTGTAGTTTATTGGGCACCAGATGTCTCTGACAGAGAAGATTAAATATCTCACAAAACTACAAATTCCGGAATTCCCTAGCACTGAGCCATGGTAGTCAAAGCAGTGACAGATTGCATTATTTCTGCAAAGTAGATTCAGCCTAGGAGCCAGTAGCTAGATTAAATGTTATTTGTCTTTGAATGACAAGCTGTGAATACCTGTGGTTGCTACTTAATGCATGACATCACCAGGGACTACCCCGAGGTCTTACACTTTTGCTTGGAAACCTCAGGACCTGGGACAGTCCTGAACAATCCTTCTCATTTTGGGTGTCCTACTTCGACATCATTTCTTCAAGTGAGCTATCTTTTATTGACAAAGAAATAAATATGTACACCTAAACTGCTGCAATCTGCTTTAATATTACAACTGAAAATATGTCTACAGTCCCATCAAGATATACAATCCTGGATGTTGGCTATGAAACTGGTCATCATTTAAAAGAAATCAGCAGCCTTAAACTACTCTGTAGGTTTCCTAGGAATATTTTCAGAAGTATCAGAACACCCTAGGAGACAAAGATTCACAATATCCTTTTGTCCCCTTGGCAGGGGCATCACTAGAAGTGTGAGGGGAGTGCAGGTTGCACCAGATGACACCCTAAGAAGGGTGACACTACTGCTCCCCAAACATTGTGGCAGAAACAGGCTGTGGCATTCACTTGTGTCCCTTTAAAATGCTGGGACTCAGCAGAAGAGATGGTGTGATTGGGACAAGGTTCAGTGGAAGGAATGAGGAGAGACCTCAGTGTTTTTTAAAATTAATTTAAAATTAATTTTTAATTTTTAATTAATTTTTAAAAATAATTTAATTTAAAGAATTCTTTTAATTTTTTCTTTTTTCTTTTTTTTAAAAAAATCACATATTACCAAATTTTTCACTTTAAGCACATGAAACTATGTACATGTAAAAACCTTTAGGCTGTGCACATGATACTGTAATTTAAAGGTATAATTTTAATTTTGCTAGTTGTTTATGTCACAACTAACAGTGATATATGAGAACTACAATGTATGAGTTACATTAGTACAAAAAACATTACTAAGGATTCTATATGGTATGGTGCGGGAGGAGGTCAATGGAGATTGTGACACCATGAGTTACTGCACCGGGTGACACCATTGCCCCTGGGTAGGGATAAGCAACCTGGAGCCCTCCAAATATTTTGGGCTAAAACTCCTATAATCTCTTACCACTGGCCATGATGGCTAGGGATTATAGCAGTTGTAGTCCACGGCAACTGGACAATGCTATGGTATCTACTCTTACCCCTCAGCATTCTCTCAGAATTGCAGCTTATTTTTTTTTCCCTAATGCATTTCAGGCTTACTCCTCAAGTTTTTCTCTTCTGCAGCACTGGCTCTCCTCTGCACACATCCTTATTATAAAACAGCAACACAGAGAGAGGAAAATGGCCATAAATTTCCACTATTTATACAAGAAGATGGAGCGTGCTGCAAGCCCAAAAGTGCTCAGTAATGCTTTTTACATAGTGAAATAATAATATCCCTTTTGTGGCTGGAAGCCTCTTTGCTGCAATCTAGAAAGCCCCCAGAGGCCCTTTTGTCAGCTTCCCTTTCTTATGTATTTATTTAGTGTTAGAAAGTTCAGGATGACAAACTATGAAATATTCTGGATCCATCAGAAGTCCAAGGTTCTTTCCCACTTGTCTGAGTTTTATTATTATAGCAGTTCTTGGAAGGAAAGGAAGAAAGGAAGAAAAAACAGTGACCTGGGGAAACATTAACACCCCTTCCTTAAAAAAGTAAAAAATAAAAGCCAATCCCAATTCCTCTCCATGCAAGCTTATAAATTACCTACTGAAAAGAGCAACCCAGCTGCAAGTTTCACTGTGATATTTGATTATATCCCACATCTACCCACAACACACCTCCACACACCCCACTGACACCCCACTATAATGGTCACCACTCTGTCTACAAACTCTCATTAATACTGTTTTTATTGGGCTGCACCTACAATGTGGAATTAATACATTTGACACTGCTTTAACTGCCATGGCTCAATGTTATGGAATTCTGGGATGTGTAGTTATGTGAGATATTTAGCCTTCTTTGTCAGAGAGTTCTGGTGTCACAGCAAACTACAAATCCCAAGTTTCCATAAGGTGGAGCCATGACAGTTAAAGCAATGTTAGACTGCATTAATTCTGCAGTGTGGTATCAGGCATGGTCTGGATTAGTAGATATCAGAATTTGGAAATGAGGCAGAACAGAAGTAAGCTTCTCAATATCATATAAGAAATGAAGATTTATATAGAGGTAAGGCAACAGGCAACTTGAAGGCACACACATACCCATACATACATGTTTTAGGTTTGTAATACTAAACTAGTGTTGGCTTTGTTAACATGCAACTAAACCAGCAAAAGTCCAAGAAGCTTTTAGCCAAAAATTTATTTGTGGCTAATACATATCTTCCAACATGTCACAGATGAAAATCAGGACATGTGTGGCCAAGCAAAATCAGAGTGTGGACTAGATAGCAAAAGGTTATTCATGAGGAAAAGCACACAGGTTGGAACAACTTGTTTGAGGATAGCTGGGGGGGGGGGAGGCAGAATAGTCCTGCTTCTCTTCCCTCTCTCTGCTCTTCAGCTTAGTGGAGTCCTCCAAACCAGTAGTTCTCAAACGTTGGTCCTTCAGGTTATTTTGAACTTCAGCTCCTAGAATCTCTGGCCATTGACCAAGCTGGCTAGGACTTTGGGGAGTTGAAATCCAAAAAAATCTGGAGGACTAAGATTTGGGAACCACTGCTGTACACCACTGGAGAATTATGAGGCAGGATAAGGAACTCATGGGTGCACACCTCTAATCTATGTATTTGAGGAAGTAGACCAAGACTGCTGCCACATGAATTAATGCAATTTGGCATGCTTTAACTGCTATGGCTCCATCCTATGGAATTCTGGGATTTGCAGTTTGTGGTGACACACAGAACTCTCTAACAGAGAAAGTGAAATTTCTCGTTGTTGTGAGCCTTCAAGTTGTTTCCAACTTAAACAAAGGAGCTAAGGTTCTCAAGAAAGCCACCAAAGATGACTTTCTTGTGTTGTTGTTTTTTTCCTTTCCATTTCTCATGTGGAATTACAGCATTTATCTCTTTCAACCTGCTTTTGGATAGCACCAGATCTAGCAAGGCCAACACTCTTCATCTGTATCCCATTCCCTGGAGAAGCACATGGGTCATTGCTGCTGATTCACCTGTGCATGGCCTTTTCATATCCATTGCTGAGCATGTAGAGTGCATTCTTTGGAAAGAAGCATGCTTGATGTGATATGAAAGGGGAGATTATTTCATGGTGGTCATGTCACACATTCAAGTCAGCATTTGGCACAGAAGCATTCAAGAGATGAGCCCTCAGGCCACACCAAAAGGTGTGTGTCTGACACACATGTGGAGCACCCTCTCTTTGCTTTTACTAGTGGCAGAACACTGCTGACACCCACATCCCATCTGTACATCCCATCTGTAGGATGAAGTCTGTAGTCTTCTGTCACTCCTTGGATACCCATAGGACCTTATCACATGGGGTCTAGAGCAGAGCTAATCCAAAGGGTACCTGCAGCTAATACATATTATTTCCCCGTGTTTACACATGACGCTGCCCTAGAACACGGAGCTAATCTGTATTGTGTCCCCGCGTGTACACACGACGCTGCCCCGAAACTCCACAGAACCCGAAGCTAATCCGTAGCGAGTAGGGAGATTTTGACATTCGGTTTGTTGGGGAAGTACAAGCGGAGCCTTCGTATTCATTGCACAATGGTGGGCGGGGCGGGGAAGCAGGGAGAGCTCTCCCAAGCAGAAAATCCCGGCGAGGGGAAGGGATTGGCGAAAGGCAAACCGGATTGAGAAAGAGGAGGAGAAGGAGAGGAGGAGGGAAGAGGGAGGCGATCTCTCTCTCTCCATCTCTCTCGCATTTTTCCCCACCAACACCCCTTCCCTCCTCCAGTCCTCCAGCCCTCCTCCTCCTCCTCGGCCCCCTTGGCTGCCTTTCCTCCCGACTCCTTCATCCCATCCTTGCCATCCACAGAAGCGCCTTCTGCGACGCTGGCTTTTTGGGTGGCGGGAAGGGAGAGAGGGAGAGAGAGAGAGAGAAGAAAATGTGTGTGTGTGTGTGTGTGTGTGTGTGTTTTCCTTCTTCCCACGTGAACCGCATCCCACGGCGCCTGATCACTAAATCCCCTTTGGAGCCTTCATATTCATTGCGCTATGGCCGCCAGGGTGAAATTCAGTTCGTTTCGGTATAGAACTGAATTTATTCTCACTTCGGTTACTTTTCTGTTACTTTTTGCTTTGTGGCCAGCGTTTGATAAGGTCCATAGATATGCACCCTAAATGTTTTTGCTCTCTCCCATTAAAATCAATGTGACCTAAACAGATCTAACCTTTTCTGGACTGGACAGCTTAATGATAACAATGAGAATAACCACAGGCATGATGATCTCTTTAAAATGCTAGGAGGAAACAAGAAAAAAATATCACTGTGAAGCCTGTTGTATATATTACATTAGGTCTGGATGTGCAATTCAATGTCCCACAGGGTACAAAAAACAAGATAAAAGAGACTTTCTGCTTAATCCAGTAATCTGTCAAAAGCTACTGACAGGGGCAGAACACAGTGTAATAGTTTGCTCGGTCTGGAACATGCTTTCTTCAGAGGTACATTTGAGAAGGGAAGCCACAGAACTTGGAGAAAGGAAAGCAGACTGGGCATTAGGGTTTGTGTAAAAAATAGTAAGGAAAGGAACTTCAAGAGTGTGCTTAGAAAACTATTACATCTGTGATTTCAAACCAATGGGCAGGCCATTGCAATTGAAGGTAGGGCATACCTCCCCGAGTCATGGTGGAAACAGTCTAAGATTTAACACAAGACCATGGTTAGGCTACTATGACTGGGTCTGGTTTTTGTATTGTTTTTTAAGAGTTAGGGGAACATTTTGTGGCTGGGTCAAGGAACTGAGTCAAACCACAAGTCTGCCTGTTCAGCTGAGATGGGAATGTGACCTAGACCAGGGGTAGGCAACCTTTCCCCTTTAAGGGCCGAGGGACTTCAACTCCCAGAAGCCTCAGCCATGTTGGCCAATAGTCCCATGTTGGCCAATAGCTCCTGGGATTCTGGGAGCTGAAGTCCCTCGCCCCTTTGAAGGGGACAGGTTGCCTACCCCTGACCTAGACTGTCTGGACAACTCTCTCTCTCCCCCCGCTCCCTTCCAGAGCCTGGAAATGTTACTTTTTAGACTACAACTCCCACACACTTGCACCACCATGGCCAGCCAACCACCCTTCCTTCTCCCTTCTATTGTATTCATATCTACCTATTTATAAGCAAAGTTTAAATGCCAGTCTACCCTCTTGTTAGATCTAGTAATTGGATTTTGGCTAATGTTTCTAGGAGACCTCTGAAATATCACTCTTTGGTTATCAGGCTGGGAATACTTTGAGTGTTACAAAAGTGGTTTTTTGTTTTGTTTTGTGTAGGGGCATAGCTAAATTGGCCTTGTTAAGGTGGTGCCCCAGGGCCACGAATGAATGGAAACACCTGGCACCATCTCCCCCACTCCAGTCTCTTCCAGCCATAACTCCACCAGTGTTGGCCCACTTCTCCTAAGTTTCGCATTTCCTTCCAAGCACATAAACAGGGACAAAATGGGGGAATGGTGGGAGGAGTTTCCTAAAATTCCATGAATGCTAAGATCATAGTTGACCTAAACACGCTAAAGGCACCAGATCCTGTCTGATCTTGGAAGCTAAGCAGGATCAGCCCTGATTAGTACTTGGATGGTAGACTGCCAGTGAGTACCAGGGGGCTGTAGGCTATGTTTCAGAGGAAGAAATTGGCAAAACCACCTCTGAGTATTCCTTGCTTGAAAAAACTCTACAAAATTCATAGGGTCATCATAAGTTGACAGATGACTTGAGGGTATGCATGCACACACTAAGATCACTCCCAGCTCTTACTCACCTGCAGCTCCTGTATTCCACCTGGGGTCTTTAACTGCTCTTGCTCCTGGTGCCGCCATCTGTATGTATCTTCCACAGAGGCTACTGTTAGAATAGAATGGTTCCCAATTGGCAAGGAGGTCAGGGAAGGCTGCATCCTATCACCTTAATTGTTAAACTTGTATGTGGAAAATATCATATGAGGAGCAGGCTTAGACTTGGAAAAAGGAGGAGTAAAGACAAGAGGAAGGAATATCAAAAATCTAAGATATGCAGATGCCACCATACAATTATCAGAGAACATCACTGATTTGGAACAATTATTAAGGAAGATCAAAGATGAAACTGCAAAGACAGGTTTAATACTGAACATAAAAAACAAAACAAAAATAATGACCACAGAGGATACACATAAATTCAAACTAGATAACGAGCAAATCAAAATAGTCAAATATTTCCCCTTACCTTGGATCAAATATTGATCAGAATGGAGACTGCAGTCAAGAAATAAGAATAAGATTAGGAATGAGAATAGCAGTCATGAAAGAACTAAACAAGATCCTAAAGTGCAAAGATATACAACTGACCACTAAAGTTAGAATCGTCCAAGACATTGTATTCCTCATCACTAACCTTGTATGAATGTGAGAGCTGACAGTGAAGAAAGTGGATAGGAAGAAAATCAACTCTCTTGAAATGTGATGCTGGAGAAGAGTGCTGAGGATAGCCAAAAAGACAAACAAATGGGTCCTTGAACAGATTAAGTCTGAACTCTCCCTGGTAGCCAAGATGATTTAACTGAGACTGTCATACTTTGGCCACATCATGAGAAAGCATGACTCATTAGAAACAACAATGATAGGAAAGGTTGAGGGTATTAGAAAGAGAGGAATATCCGCATTCCAGATGGCTGGACTCAATCAAGAGGTCATGGGCCTGAATCTGCAGGACCTAAGCAGAGCAGTGGAGCATAAGGGGCTTGGAGATGTCTTATTCCCAGGTTCACCATGAGTCGGGTTGACTTGAGGACAGTTGATAAAAACAAAGGGCTGAGGGATAGAGAATCTGAGAAGATAAGGGGGTGCTTTCAAATCCCCTTTAGTGATTATTGCCCCTGAACTGGCTCTATATGTCTTGAGATCTCAGCATGCCTTCAGTTTTCTCCTCTTGTTTAGGTCACTGCTCTGGGCTCTCTTATAGTAGTATGAGTTAGGCTAGGGTTAGGGTGTGGGATGCGGTAGCTTAGTGGTTAAGATGCAAGTTCTGATGATCAGAAGATCGGAAGGTTGGCAGTTCAAGGCCCCAGTGCTACATGATTACTAGTTCCAGCTTCTGCCAACCTAGCAATTCAAAACTATGCAAATACAAGTAGATAGTTAGGTACCACTTCTTAGTGGGAAGGTAACAGCATTTGGAGCAGTCATGCTGGCCACATGACCACCAGAGCAGTCCTCAGACAATGCTGGCTCTTCGGCTTAGGAATGGAGATGAGCACTGCCCCCTACAGTCAGTTACGACTAGGCATTCATGTCAAGGGACTACCTTTACCTTTACCTAGGGTTAGGGTTAGGGTATCTTAACTCCTCCTTCTTCTGAGTCTAAACCTGCATACAAGTTGAACAAATAGAATGCAGCCTTGCCTGACCCCTTTGCCAATTCTTGGTGTAGTTCATTTTGGGAACGGATTTTACTGGCATCACTGAAATGGAAAGGAGGGGTGGGAGGGCCTGCAGTGGAAAGAGGGACCACCACTGCCAGTTGCCTTGGGTCTGTGGAGGAATTAAGCTATAGACCTGGTTTTGTTATTACATGTGGTCTATCCAAGACTGGAGAGTGTGATGGATGGCAGTTCCCACAGCAAATCTCGCTAATGAAGAGACATAATAGGAGTTTAGGTTCATCAATATTTGGAAAGCCACAGGTCCCCAGCCCTGGTCTACCCTTTTACAGTGCAGTCTTACACAGATTTACTTGGATGTAAACCCTAAATACCCTAAAGAAACCAGATCATGTCTGATCTTGGAGGCTAAGCAGGGTCAGCGCTGGTTAGTACTAGGATGGGAGACCACCAATAAATAACAGGTGCTGTAGGCTACATTTCAGAAGATGGAAACCCACCTCTGGGTATTCATTGCCTAAGATAGCCTTATGAAACTCATGGGATCACCATGGGTCAGCAGATAGCTTGAAGGCACATACACACTGAATTCTGAACCCTAAAGTAAGGATTGTACAAACCATTGTATCCCCCATCACTAGGTACAAATGTATGGATGTGAAGAAAGCTGACAGAAAGAAAATAAACTCATTTGAGTTGTGGTGCTGGAAAAGAGTGCTGTGGATAGCCAAGAAGACAATCAAATGGGTTCTAGAATAGATCATGTCTGAACTATTCCTGGAAACCACGATGACTAAACAGAGGCCATCCTATTTTGGTCACATCATGAGAAGGCATGAATGAAGAGAAAAGACAATAATGCTGGGAAAGGTAGAAAGCAGCAGAAAAAGAAGACCACATGCCAGGTGGATGGACTCAGAGAGGCCACAGACCTGAGCCTGCAGTATCTGAGCAGAGCAATGGAAGACAGGGGGTCTTGGAGAAGTCTCATCCACAGGGTCACTATGAGTTGAGATCAACTTGAAGGCAGTTAATAACAATAACAAAGAAGGAAATTCCACCACTCTCTGAGGCAGCACGTTCTACTGTGGAACAGCTCTTACCACCAGGAGGATCTTTCTAATGTTTAGGTGGAATCTCTTTTCCTGTCATTTTTTCTAGGATGTAGTATAAGTCTCATTTGATTTTATTGGGTCTTAATCATGCATAATTGTGCCGGACAGAGCAATCTTACATATATTTACTGAGACTGGACATCCAATCCTGTACATGCTTCCCTGAGAACAAGCCTTGAATACTGTGGAACTTACTTCAAAATTATAATGCAAGCATGGTGTAGTGATTTAAGCATTGGACTGTGATTCTGGAGACCAGGGTTCAAATCCCTACTCAACCATCAAAACCTACTAAGTGACCTTGGGCAAGTCACACTCTCTCAACCTCAGAGGAAGGTAAAGACAACCATCCTCTGAACAAATCTTGCCAAGAAATCTCCATGATAGCCTTAGGATTGCCAAAAGCTGGAAATGACTTGGAGGTACACAACAATTGCAATCATGCAAAGTATGTGGCAGCTTTTTCTTGTAATTGAATTTTGTTGTTAGATATAGATTAAACTTTGTTATCTGTCTTTTTAAAAAAGGTTGTCCTTTGACTCTAGTTGGGTTGACATCTCTCACCTGTTTCTTCCTCTGCTTCCAGCAATTACTCCCCCCAGATGAAATACATTTCAAGGGACATGGAGACACTAATGCCTAAAAATGCCTTGCTTCTACATAGCAATTTATGAACATGTGGATTTATTGGGTGATGAAATTTATAGCCAAAGCTATTAAAAAGTGAACTTCAAAGCTCTGTAGAGAGAGGGCTTAAATCTTCAGATCGGCAACAGAATCTCTGGTCAGGCTTCAGATTCCAGCAAATGATGACATAAGAAATAATGAACCACCAGCAAGCCTGGTGTTTTTTTGACTCTCTCGACTGCAACCAAAACCAATATTTTGGAGAAGTCAGAACAAGAGCTATTCTTTCTTAATGTGCAATGAAAAGAAGATGATGCAAATTCAAACCTGAGAAGCATTTAGTCAGATGTTTAAACCTAATAGTGTGCAGGATGGAAGTCAAAACATGAATTGCTACTACAACAAAATGATTTGGTAACAGTAAGGGCCAGTGATAGGAAATTTTAAGGAAACCTGCTCTGTTCAGAATTATGTGATTAAGATGGAGGGGACAGAATTGGTATATTTATGACCATCGGTGCCCCATTCATCTGGGAAAGCCCCAACAAGACTTCCTAGTGATCATCCACATGTATCATGACTTGTTAATGTTTATTAGCTGTGACTGTGGGATTTATGCTCTGCTTACCTGACACACCTTTTGGCTTGTTAAAAGCTATGACTAGCCAAAGTTGAACTGAGGCCAAAGCACTTCATCCATTTCAGAGCAGGAGTTCCTCTTTGTTCTAATTACAGTATTTACAACTTTTAGCTTTTCCCAAGCTGGTCCCTCCAGATGTGTTGGACTACAACTCCCAGCATACCCCAAGAAGGTGGTGGCATTAGTTTAGGGAAGCCTTAATGCATAAGATCTGGGGGGCAAAATGAGCGTATTGACTTCTCAAATAAGAACTTTGCCTCCCCACCTACCCACAATGAAATTTGCCTTCAGTTTCCAAATCTCTAACATGGCAGTAATTTTTGCTCAACATTTAGAAAAACAGATTAGTCACAGAAAGAAAATGGGGAGGCAGTGTTACCTAGGAAATGCAGACAGCAAACAGAAATGTTCCAGATGTGAACAATTTTCAACGTCTCACTCTCTTAATGTGAGAAATTAGAGGAGTGAAGGAAATTTTCATTTAGTTGGTGACTCAGTTCTTATTTGCTCTCATCTCCCTGCTCCCCAATGCTACACACAGACTGAATTGTAGGTAAAAGCTCTACACCCCTAGAAATATTATCTGAAGTGAGCTCAAGTGGAGGGCTGGGAGATAATTTTGAAGTGTGAAGATCCAATGAAAATCTGTTGCATAGACAGGTTGTTATAGAAGCAGGCTGCCTTTGGCCGTCCTCAGCTCATGCATATATAGTTGTCAACTAAGCATTTGTTTAGTTATTAAAATGATTATATCCTGCTTTTATATGAAATGCTGAAGGCAACTTATATAATGTATATTCAAATGATGTAATCACTTTTTTTTAAAAAAATCACATCATATAATATTCTAATAAAAATGTAACAGCAGCCAAAGCTAAATCCCTCCAGACAGTCTAATGGTGTTTCCACATTGCACAATTATAGCAATTTGCCACCACTCTGTCATGGCTCAATCCTATGGAATCTTGGGACTTGTAGTTTTGTAAAGGATTTGGAATTCTCTGCCAGACACTGCTAGTCTAGTCCACAGCTACATAAACCAAAGTATCCTGAGTGCCTGTCTACAACTAAAGAATTAAACTGTTTTAATCCTCAATACTTTTCTTTTCAGGGTGTCTTGGTGCCCTTCTGTAGGCTAAAGCCAGGGTAATTAAAGTGGTTTCAAATTGCTATAATTGTTCAGGGTAGACACAATTCAACTCAACCTAAATCAACTCAAAGGTTTCCATTAAAAGAATAGACCCTGGCCACACATCCAAAGGCAGGCCATGATGTAGTCATGGGAAGAGCTTCTTGTTTTGTAGGACTAAACTCCCAGAAACTCCCAGGAAGCATGGCCACATTTGGGCCAGGTATTAGCAAAGATGTAACTTATTTCAAGCTTTGAGGGCCTCAGCAGATGGCTAATAGAGCCATCTCCGAGGCAAGGAAGAGGAGGGGCAGCCGCACGCTAGGCGCCCCTTCCTCCTCCTGAGGTTGCCCTCGGAGCTGCTGGCCCTCCGCACAGCCAGCGCTCCCAGGGCAACCTCCCGCCACAGCGTCCACACACGCTGCGGCGGAAAAGTCAGTGAAAGTGAGCCCTACACTTTTGGGGCGCACTTTCACTGACTTCTGAAAGGAGCACTGATTTAGCGCTCCTTTCAGGGGCGCCGACGGTGCGCTGCGGTGCAAATGCCTCGCTCCCACGGCACACCATCCCGCGGCGTCCTGGAAGCTTGCGGGACCGTGGCATCCGCACCGCGGCGCACCGACGGTGCCTCTGAAAGGAGCGCTAAATCAGCGCTCCTTTCAGAAGTCAGTGAAACTGTGCCCTAAAAGCGTAGGGCGCACTTTCACTGACTTTTCCGCCGCAGTGTGTGCAGACGCTGCGGCGGGAGGTTGCCCTCGGCGCGCCGGCCGTGCGGAGGGCCGGCAGCTCCGAGGGCAACCTCGGGAGGAGGAAGGGGCGCCGAGCGTGCGGCTGCCCCTCCTCTTCCCTGCCTCGGAGACGACTCTATTAGTCGTCTGCCGAGGCCCTTAGATGGATTTTTCCATTGGGAAAAATAAATAGCAGACGACCTTTGCTGGGAAATAGCAGATGACCTACATTGGCTCTTTCAGATTTTTCAGGTGTTTTCAGTGTCATTAACCACATTTGTCAGCTTGGTAAGAAAGAAGACTGAGAGGAAACATGGTACAGAAGTTTATAAAATGAAACCTAGTCAGTGACCTTGGGCAAATTCACATGCTCTCAGCTCAGGGGAAGACAATGGCAAACCTCCTCTGAACAAATCTTGTCAAGAAAACCCCATGATAGGCTCACCTTAGGGCTGTCATAAGTCAGAAATGACTTGAAATCACACAAAACACACACATACACACACACAGTGTACAGAAAGTGGATGAAGGCCCTGTCTACAAGGGCCAAACAAAATGTTCCCCCCCACTCTTTGCAGGTAGTTGGACGATGTATGGCTTAAATCCCAGTCTTAGTATGAACAGACCAGATGATGCCGGGCCCGTTCAGCACCAAACCTGGGGTATACTGTCCTTAAAATAGATGTAAAAATCTCACTGCTTGCTCCAGATCTTCTTCAAAGATCCAGAGCCTTCTGTTATGACACTGGCTGGTTGTTCCCACACAAGCCTCACAGTGCCATCCAGCACAGCATCGGCAGCAGCAAGTCAGTTACTCTGAGGTCAGAACAAGGTGCTCCGCCATATGATTGATGCTGGGCACCTCATTCTGTCCTCAAAGCAAGCAACTTACTGTCGTGCCACCTGCATTGGGTGGCACAGCAGGACACAGCTACTTAACATCACAATGTAGGGCCCCAGCTAACAGGAGGAAGTCAGGGTAGCTTTGGGGCCAGGATATTCCAGGCTGCTCTCAGAGTATTCTGGCCCATGCAGACACCAGTGAAAGTGTCCTTCCCTCTCTCTCTCTGCTAGTATTTGATGCTGGGGCCATCCATTGAAGCTAAATGGTGGGACAGATGAAAGTGAATTGTTTTCCATTCAGCAGACAGATAAAATCTGTTGCAGCAAACTGCAGATGGCCACCAGCTTGGGCCAACTTTGGGAAGAAGTCCTTTGAACAAGTTCATGGAGGATAAGGCTCTTAAATGCTATTAATTGTGACAGCTATATTTTCTCTCCTATATATCACAGGGTGTGTGCTGTCAGCTTCTGGGAAACACAACTGGGAGGCTGTCTACATGCTCTACTTTTGGGCTCCTGGTTGCTCCCTTTGGGGAGTAGAATTCTGTACCCAACAAGCCTTTGTTCTGGAACATGGGAAAAAGTTACTTTTCACTCTACAGTGTTCACCCTTCAGTGTTCCCAGCCTTCTGGGACCTAGCTGCCTGAAGATTTATGGGAACTTCCAAGAAAGTAATATCTCTCCCAACTCTCTGCCTTGCTCTTTTCCAGCATGACTTCTCTTATGTTGTGGATTCTTCTCTTGGAGATAGGCCTGATGGGTACTGTGCTCTGATGTTTGTGGAGTCCAGAAGGTGGTGTAGAAGAGATGTTGCTCCAACCCATGGGCTTTTGTTTGTGCAGCAAGGGACCCATACTGCCCAGCATCTTTTTAAAATGGCTTTGGGACTGCTGGGTACACTTGTTTGGCTATTTGAACAGAGGCATCATCTTATCAGGATGCTGATACCACAATCCAGCACCACAACATATTGTCATCTGGTCTCAGAAAGGTGCAAGTCTGGGAGAGGCTCCTCTTCCAAAGGATGCTTAGGCTGACCCCATCTTTGTTGGGCTTCCAAGAAGTAGTCAAAACTTGATACTTCATTTGGCCTTTATTATTTTTTTTGAAAAAGTATTTACAATATCTTTTAAAGAATTTTTTGTGTATTATATGTTTTTATGTTTATGTTTGTATTAAAATTGATGTAGTTGGTGTGGTGGACAGAGAAGCAATGATAGTCAAAAACAAGTTAATTTTCATAATATTCATGATGATAAAGGCAGAGGTAATGAATACCTAATTTGTAATGCTGAAAACAGAGATTGTGTTACTGATTTATTCTAAGCACACAAAATTAGGAACTTATTGCATGGTTAAATAAAACGTTTTACCTGAACCAAATTTAATTTTAAATTGGGCTGCATCCAGACCCTATCACAAAGATTTTGCCACTGAAATCACTGCCTGAATGCAGCCCAAGTCCATCCCCGCTTCCAGGAGCGCTACAGCAGCCATTTTTCAAGCTGGAAAACTCCTGATTTCAAAAAGAGGCACCTGGGAGCAGAGATGGACACAGCCTGCATTTGGACTGCAATATTGGTGGCAAAATCTTTGTGATAGGGTCTGGATGCAGCCCAATTTAAAATTAATACTGTTCATGTAAAACACTTTATTTTAACTATGTGATAAGCCTCTTTCTCTATACCTTGGCACATATTACCTGGAAACTGGGAATGACAGGTATGAAACTTAACACATCAGCCCTCTGAACAAGGTGCACAGCTTTTCCTCTTCCATTTTTTCCTTCCTTCCTTCTGCCTTTTCTTTGTTCAGCAAGGAGAGCAGAGATATGGTGATTTTTATGAACGTTGTGCTGTAGGAGCAGCTAGTGAACCATTTCAAAATATAATTAGAAATCTAAATATGACACTGCTGTTACACTTGGAGACCTCACACCATAAAACATAGAGGCTGTGATTTGTGTGAGCTGGCCTGTATGTGTCATGTCCCACTGTATCTGCATCTCTCTGTGTGTATACTCACACTATATGTATTGCAGCCAATGCAAGAGCATGATTGCTTAAAGATTGCCTGTGTGTGTTCAATTACCTCCTATTAATGTATTTACTCTTTGTATCTTTCACCAAGCTAAGGACTTGGTTTATTTATCTGTTTGTTTGTTTGTTTGTTAGTTGCTGCTGCTCCAGTAGCAGCTTTGCCAAGGATGGCTTGAGTTTAGTAAATGGCACATATTTCAATATTAAAGCTGCCTGCGATCATCACAAGCATGAAGGATGCCTCAAATAAACTCTTGCTCCACATGCAGCCATTCCTGTCTGCAGTCCGGGCAGTATATCTCCTGTATTTTAATTAAGTGGGTGTTCTCTCTCACTGTGCATCATACATTACCAACGGTCATCTCATATGTCACCAGAACTCAGCCATTCTTGAAAGAATTCATCTAATAAGCTGGTGCAAAATATTCTCAGCTTTGAAGGGATGTAGTGGTCATGATTATGAGTTCTTTTGGGCTACTGTGGGTTTTTTTGGGCTACTGTAATGCCACATTGCCTCCTCTCCTCAAGAGGAAACATGTAATGCTTGATCCAAGTTTGTGGCAAGCACAACACTCTCTCATGGAGGGAATCACCACAGGGGCATAACAGAGAACTTGGATGCTTCTGTTGTTTTGTTGTTATTTGTGGATATCTGGGCTTTCTCCCAATAATGGGTCTCAAAGTAGCTAACAGCATTTTTAAACAATACATATTAAAAACTATACAAAAACTTTGATAAAAGTATAAATATAAAAGTTATTCAAAATGATTAATTTACAATCAAAACAATTAACATTTAAACAAATCAAACAATTTGTAAAGTTAAACCATTAAACATTAAAAAATCACACTTCATTAAGAGATTATACAAATCATAAAACTGCACAGGACATCATTACAAGCTCACTCCATTTAGTTTCTAAAAGCCTGGTAGCACAAAAATGTTTTCAATTGCCCACGGAAAGAGAGCAAGGAGGAAGCCATCCTGGTCTCCCTAGGGAGGGAGCTCCAAAGACGGAGCAGCCACAGAGAAGGTCCTCTCCTTTGTTCCTGTTGAACAAGCCTGAGAAGGTGATGGGACAGTGAAAAGGACCTCTTCAGATGATCTAAGAGCCCTAATGGGTCTGTAAAACTAAGGGTTATAAAAACGTTTTTAAAATGTATGCTGGTTTTATAGGAATTTGGCATTCTAAATCCAAAAATGACTTCAGATTTGCATCCTCATGTACAGCTTTTGCAAAACTTGCTTTGCTGTTTCCATGTTGTAATATGTGACTGAATGAAATGATCCTGCCAAGAGTAAGAAAGGAAATAAACCAATAGACTTTCAGAACACTTTAATTTACTAATATGAAACATAAAAATCCATTCAAAAACACTAAAAGAAGCACTAAAAGAATTTACATTGGAACATCAACATCATCAGCACTTAATCAAAGCTGAGTAACAACAATTTTTTTTAAATCAAATTTGTGAGAACTGTATAAAGTACAACATTTTTATTGTGTTTTTTAAATTCAGCGCCAAAAATTCATTAAAAACAGGTACAATGTTGGAAAACATCTTTTCACAGAAGGCCTGTGTTTTCTGTCTGAGCCCAGTTCTGGTAGAAAAAACAAAATCCTGGACTCAGTATGCACTCAGAAGCAGTTCTTATTTGTTAGAGAATCATCATCATCACCATCATCAAAAACAATGTTTACTTTTCCAAATGAATAGTTGTTACCGTTATTTATGACTGCAAATACAAAGGAGTATATTACTGGCTCCTGCCTTTATGCTTATAATAGTGATTGTGTCTTCCCATCATGGTTGTAAAGTACTATACAGTTTGGGTGCAGGCTATTTGAAGAGCTTTTATGAGCCCATTATAGCTCTAAGATATTCTGTAGAGGTCCTTCTTTCTGTTCCGCCACTCATTTGGAGGTAACAAGGAAGAGAGCTTCTTGATGGCTGCTCCCAGACTTTGGAACTCCCTTCCTCAGGAGGTCAGGATGGCTCCCTCCTTGCTCTCCTTCCTTGGACAACTGAAAACAATCTTATGTCACCAGATTTTAAGAGAGTGACTGGGGTGGGCTTTCAATTGTGTGCTATACTGTTTTGTGGTTTATATATATACATTTGGCCCTCTATATCCACGGATTCTTTATCTACAGATTCAACCATCCATAGTTTGAGAATATTCCCAAAAGATATACATTCCAAAAAGCAAACCTTGATTTTGCTATTTTCTACAAGAGACACCATTTCACTACACCACTGAATTTAATGGGACTTGAGCATGGATTTTGCATATCCAAAGGGGGTCCTAGAATCAAACCCCAACAGATACCAAGGGCCTACTGTATTATTTTAATGAATTTTAATGGCGTTAGCCTCATAAACTGTTTAACTGACTTTTAATTAACTTTTTTATTTATACTTTTTATTGCTGTTTTTAATATGTTGTAAACTGCCTTGAGTCCTGTTGTTGGGAGAAAGGTAGGATATAAATGAATAAAATAAATGCTCTGTAGAGCAATGGCTGTGGTTTAACTCAGAGGTGAGGAATGTGCAGAAAGTGCATTTACATGCAACTGACAAAGCCATTTTTTGTCATGTTCTACTCCTGAAAGCCTCCAAGTTTGACATTAAAACAAGACTCAAGACCCCACAAAAAAATTGGATTTCCAGCCACTACTGGTTTTGATTTTGTAGCTGTTTCGCTTTTTGTTTTTGACCTAGTTCTGCCTGTAGTCTCTCTCTCTCTCTCTCTCTCTCTCTCTGTGTGTGTGTAAAACTATGCACCCACCTTTTGAAATCCCGTCCCCTGATTTAACTCATCCATCCAGCATTTATCTCTTGTCTGGTAACATACCGTAATATCCTTCTTGAGTATGCAGGTAATATGGTTCAACACATAACTGTACATCTTGAGATTTAAATACCAGCATGACTCCTCCACCCATTTTCAATGGGAGTCAGAAAATATATCAAACACACAGGGGAGTGTTACTGCCCTTTGAGCATAATGGGACTTGGTGTGCTATGTGTACATCATTTTCCATTTTAATTTCAAACATTTTTTGACTCCTCCACTTGTTTTACTGGCAGTAGAGAGGGAAAGATACAAAACAAGTTGTCATGTGAGATGAACAAGGGCCACTTCCAATCGGGCCAGAATACCCCGGGTGCAGCCCAGAAAATTCTGGCCCTTAAGCTGCTTGAATCTCTCCCATTACCTGGGTACTCCAGAGCAATACTGTTCACTCATGTGTCCCACTGTGCTGCCTGCTGCCACTGCCACTGGTGTGAGTTGCTCTCTTTGAGGTAAAAAATGACACATCCAGCATTGATCACATGGCTTGTTCTGACCTCAGAAGGAGCAACTAGCACCAGCAGGACACACAGTGGGACACATGTGTGAACAACTGCCCACAGTTGCTCCAGAAAGCTCTGAGTTTTCTGGTAAGATCCAGAGCAAAAGGTGAGTTTTCAAGATCTGTTTTTTCCTCCTAATTAAATATTTATTCAGTTTTTACAATAAAACAAAGTCTGTAGAAGAATAACAACCACAATTAAATAAAAGGGCCATGATATGTATCTGATAAGTAGTTATTCTGCAGCAGAATCAAAAAATTAGTTCTCAACAAGAGCCAGAGAATCTGGCTTGTCAAGGTGTAGAGTGTCTGTCCAAAAATCTATCTGTAAAACTTCAAAAAAAGAATTGTTTTAAGGGTAGTATAACATGAGTTTGGTGCTGAACAGGCTGTATGTCATCAAGACAATATGCACCAGAATCGGGGATTGGGCCCTGCATCATCTGGACTGATGGCCTCAAGGACTGCTGCAGGAGGACAAGTTATTTTGTCTTTGTGCATGATCAAGACTTTGCAAATTCTGTGTTTTCAAGGATACCATACTTTGTGGGAATGCTGCCTGGGGAAGCCTTGCTGAAGTGAACAGAAGCTGAGCAATACCTTCCATGCACTTTCTTGTAGTCCAGGCAGGGAAAGGGCCCATATATTACACTCAAACTCTTAACAGTAGTCTGAAACAGATCACATTAATCAGTCTTCATCTGTTTTATGAGGGGATTGTGCAAGGCTAATATCTGATAGCGACTTCCTATTTTGCTCTAATGGTTACGCTCCTAACTCCTTCCAGCTGACTAACATGGCAGCCAAGTCAGAAAATTTTGTATTTCCTTTTCCCTGTAAGCTGAAAAATTATGATGTTTAAGATCCACTCAGAAAAGAGGAAGCAATCTGGAGTTCTCTGGGTATATTCACAGCTGGCTTCTCATTTCTAGCCTTCTTATTGAAACAAGGTTATGTGTCTTTTCATTCTTTCCTTTTCCCTCCACCTCCTGTCTTTCCTCAACGAGGAAATGTTTCCTCGTCACCAGACAGTGGATGGCCAAAATGGAGCAGTTAGCTAATACTTTTCTGTCAAAGTAATAAGTGTCCCCTAGGAATAATGTATTAACACCTCCAAGAAATTGGCTCTGGGAATCATAAAGAAGCTGTCAGAAGTTTCATCCACCTCCCAAATTTCACTCACATTTCATATTCATTACAAAGATGGAGCACAAAGGGTCTCTGAATCACTTTGCAGGGAGCTATTGGAAGCCAGATTCAATAAGGTGCTGTGCAAACAGCCTCAAAGAAAATAAAATATTATTCATCCACGGAAGTCCTGAAAGAAGGGTGGCACTTAGGTGCCTTCGCTATAACAAATGTCTTTCTTCTCAACCAGCCGCTAATGCAAAAGGAAGAGTCACTTGAAAGTTGCAGAGGACACCCAAGGTTTGGGGGCAGAACTTTGTAGAATACTCAATGTAAGGCCAGGTTGACCAGAGGTCCTCCTTTTCCAGGACATGTCCAACACTTCAACCTTCTGTCTAAGAAGAATTTCAAAATGTCTTCCATTTTGAGTATGACTAAGAAGCCCATTGAGTAACACCACATTTGCTGCTACCCTAAGAAATATTGGTCTACTTGGCAACCTGTCCTCACTGCAAATAGAGTTCTTTTTTCCTTGGACCAGCAGCAGACAAGACTTACCCCAAGAGCTGAGGGTGCATTTATTTCTTGGAGTGGGAAAAGCCAGCAACTGTTTTAGGTAATGGACTGTTTGAGCACACAATGCAAATATTGAAAGGTGTTTTCTCTTAATTTCAGCACAATGGACAAATAAAAGGAATAATTTAAATATAGAGTCAGTCAAAGTTTTTTGCTAGTAAAGTCCAATGTTAAGCATTTGTCGTGCTGAGAGTTCTAGAAGCATCATGCAAGCGAACAAGGCATTTTAACAAAGATAGGTTCATCAGAAAAATATGGCTCAGTATATGCAATATAGCTGTAAATAAACCATATAAAATGAATTTATATTTATATTAGTGTTTTTAGCTTTTATTTGGTAATGTTCTACATTTTTCTTGAATTTGTGGTGCCTTGTCCTCCTTTGTGATTAAGACGTCTGGTCACTCTGGGAAGAGTTGCTGTCCTCCATCCAAAGCCCATGGTAAATTCATCCCACTCCTACCTGTATAGTGTTTACTCCAACCCCATGTCCATATCAGTAGCTGTTTCTGGCGGGGTGCAGAAATGTTGAGATGTCTCATGTGAGAATCTGACCAAACCAATGTGTGAACCAAATGTGTCTCTCTCCCCCCCCCCCCCCCCCACTGGCAGACGTGGTTGTGGTTCAACAGTACAGCACATGTTTTGCATGTAAAGGGTCTGAGGTCCAGTTCTGGGTCCTCTTCACATGAGACAATCATAGTGCTATGATTCCACTTTTCCATGGCTGTCTCCAATGGAATCCTGGGATTGGCATTTAGAGAGGGGCATTTAAAAGCCTCAGCCAGAGAATTCTGACCAAACTACAAATCCTAGGATTCCATTGGAGGTAGCCATGGCAGTTAAAGTGGAATCATAGTGTTATAATTGTCTAGCATGAAATGTTTTCAAGCACCTCCAGGTAAACCTCTAAAACCTCTGAGAACCACAACCAGCCAGAGTAAACAGTACTGAACTAGGTGGAGCAATGATTTGATTCCATTTAAAATAGTTTCCTATGCCATGTGGTAATGCAGGTAAAGGAAGAAATAGTGTAATATCCAGTGCTCCCCTCTGCAAACATTGGGTTAGTTTAAAGCAAGCTTCTTCTTCTTTCCTTTTTTGGTTTGCCTTTCTATGGTTTTGCACAGTGCTCAGCAGCCCCACTGCCATTCCTATGCAAATACACCATTGCAGTAGCACAGTTCCAATGGGGCATGGGCCCTATTTGCATAGGAATGGCAGTGGGGCTGCCAGATTCAGCACTAAATTGCTGCTTGCAATGATCATTTGACTTTGTTTTTCAGTGTGTGTGTGGTAGGGGAGTTAACCCTTGTGATCTCATAGAAATATACATAGCAGAGGTTTGCCCCATGCAGCAGATAGCAGCAGGTTATGGATATAGAGAGCCCCAGATCCCCTAAGCTTGCCTTTTTGCCTTTAAGTAGGGGTAGGTATGCTATCTTTACCAGTGTGGAAGAATGGGTATTTGAGCGCCATCTTGTTCTTTGCCTGAAGCAACAAAATATCTTCACCCTCTACAGACTTTCATCCTTTGGAAGGCCACTCATGTTCCTCAGCAACCACCCTGAAAATGCAGAAATTCCAAAGGGATCAATATTTACTTCAGGACCATATGTTTTGAGGAAAGGAAAAGGACACATTTCTGAACAACATCCTGTCCATGGCTGCTGCCACACTGCAGAAATAAAGCAGGTTGACACCACTTTAACATCCATGGCTCAATACTATTGAATTCTGGGATTTGTAATTTGGTAGGGGCACGAGAGCTCTTTGACAGAGAAGGTAAATATCTACGAAAAAACAACCCTACAAATCCTAGAACTCCATAGCATTGAGTCATGACAGTGAAAGTGATGTCAAAATGCTTTATAATAATAATAATAATAATAAGTTTTATTTATAGCCCGCCTCTCTGCATTGCAATCGAGGCGGGTTACAGCATTTAAAATATAACAGGTTAAAACATGCCCACCACCCATAATCTCCTTCCCACCCCTTAAAACAGAATTAAATCGAAAAAGGTTAAAACAAAGCAATGCATTAAAATACTATAATATAATATAATAAGATCAAAGGATCAATTGTGCCAGCTCGGAGAAAAGGAATTAACTCATCTCGTTGTTGCAGATGTTATTCTGGGAAGGCCTGTTGGAAGAGATCCGTCTTTACCGCTTTCTTAAAAGCAGCAAGTGTGGTAATCAGACAGATCTCGTCCGGCAGGCCATTCCATAGTCTTGGGGCAGTGGCGGAAAAGGCCCTCTAGGAGGTCTGAGACAACCTGGTCTTTATTGGCTGTAACAGATTCCTCCCAGAGGACCGCAAGGCACGGGAGGGATCATATGGGAAGAGGCGGTCCTTGAGATAAGATGGACCTAAGCCATGTAGGGCTTTAAAGGTTAAAACCAACACCTTGTACTGCGCCCGGAAACTAATCGGCAGCCAGTGGAGGGATTTAAGCACCGGTGTTATGTGCTCCCTCCTGGATGTTCCAGTGATTAACCTGGCTGCCATATTTTGTATCAATTGTAGTTTCCGAGTTAGGCACAAGGGTAGCCCCATGTAGAGCGCGTTACAGTAGTCCAAGCGTGAGGTTACCAGGGCATGTACCACTGCTTCCAGGTCCCTCACGTCCAGATAAGGGCGCAGTTATCTGCCATGTTGATACATCCCTAGAGTAACATGTGTCCTACGTTTGCCTTCAGAAAGTCAGGGGAAAGAATTTATTTTATTTTATTTTTATTTTTATTTCTATCCCACCATTCTCCCAGATCCACATCTTTAGAGCTCAGGCCAACTCAAATAGGGATACAATTTTTCAAATAGTCTGAACTCAAGCTGTGTAGGGCTTTAAGTTCATAAACAGCATTAGACATCTATCCAGAAATGGATTGACAGCCAATGGAGCTCTTCCAGCAAGTGGGTTATATTATCCCTATAACCTTCCCCAGTCAGCAACATGGCTGCATCATTTAGGATCTGCTGAAGTTTCCAAACAGTTTCCAAAGGTATTACAGTAATTCAAACAGGATGTAATCAAAGTATGTGTCAGTTCTGATGTCTCAAGGAATGGGTGCAGCTGGTACCCAAATTTTAGCTGTGCAAATACACTTTTGGATGCTGCTGAAACCTGGGCATCCAGGCTCAGATCTCAGTCCATTAGCACACCCAAGATGCAAACCTGAGATTTCAGGGGGAGTGTAACCTCATCCAACACAGGCTGAATCCCTATTTCCTGATCTGCCTTCTGATTGACCAGGAGTATTTCTGTCTTGTCTGGGTTAAGCTTCAGTTTATTTGCCCTCATCCATTTTATTACCGACAGCAGATATTGGTTTAATACAGAGGCAGCTTGCTTGGTACTGGATGGAATGGAGAGATAGAGTTGGGTGTCATCAGCATACCAGTGACATCCAACTCCAAAATTCCTGATAACCTTTCCCAGCAGTGAGGAGAAGAGTGTGGATATGGAGATTACTGCAGTGCTAATTAAAGCAATTTACCTGAGCCAGCTTAAAATTTAAAATGGGTGGCATCCTGATGTTATCACAAGGATTTTGCTGCCGAAATTGCCACCTGGGTGCAGCCCTGGTCCATCCTCGCTCCCATGGCTGCTCAGTGCAGGGTTTTTTGTTTTGTTTTTTTGAAGCCAGGAATTTTCTGGCTTAAGGAAATGGCCACCAGAGCAGTCCCGGGAGCAGGGATGGACCCGGGCTGCACCCAGGAAGTGATTTCGGAGGCAAAATCCTTGTGATAACATCAGTTTGCTGCCTGTTTTAAGTTTTAAGCTGGCTCAGGTAAGCCGGTTTTATAATTGCTGCAATAATATCCTATGTTGGAATATTTCCCTCATAAGGAAAATCATTACTTCATACATACAGAAATCTAAGTTGTAGATCCAATCTCATAGCCTGACAATGATCATCTGGCCCTGAAAGAGAATAGAAAAGCACCAGGTCCTACAAATACTTTCCCAAGTTCGAAGCCAGCTCCTCAATATGAGCAACTGGAACTGAGTAGCAACATGGATGGCCTCACTCCTCAGTCTGCTCTCCAAACATTTCCCAGTTGACCTCCCATGACTTGGGAAACAGCATTGTGCACAGATGTCTTCAGGTGAAATTATTTGTTACAGCTTTCTGGAAAAGAGAGCAGCATATGACTATGAAGAAATCTAGAAGTTTCCTAAATAGCCCCAGGATAGTCCTGCCCTCCTGGGAAGCATCATAGATTCCAAATGCTCCTCCAGTTTCTGCATAGGACTGGAAATGTTTCTTTTTTCCTTCCTCCCAGAAGGCCTGGTAGCATTAAGGCCTTCTGGTCTTCTCTGAAAAGAAACAGCACTGTTTTGGGGCTGTGTTTCCTGCTTCTGCTCCATTTAACTCTTGCCTACTTGTGTTCAGGGTGACCAGATGTCCTCCTTTTCCATGACATGTCTGCATTTCAGCCTTCTGTTCAGGAGGAATTCCAAAATATCCTCCATTCTGAGCTTGGCTAAGAAGCATAAATGTACAGCGGGCCCTCCACATTTTCTGGGGACCCTGTGAAAGTGGGAAACCACAAATTAAAAAACAACAACAAACAGTACTTTTTTAACCTGAGAGGACAACTCTCTAGGAATTTCTAGGTCCTCCAGCAGAACTCTGTTGTCAACATCTGCTAGAATTTGACCATAGACTCATGCTGAAGGGCCTAGAAAGGCTTAGAGAAGTGTTTTCTCTTTGAATCAATAGGTTGTCAAGCACAATGCTATAGTCAACTTCCTGCAGAATTTCTCTGGATGACCTAGGGCAGGAGTAGGCAACCTTTTTCAGGCGGGGGCCGGTCTGCAGAACAGCTCCCTTCCGGCGGGCCGGGGGGGGGGAAATGGCGACGCCCGTGCTCATGAGCGCACACGCGACCCCTGCTGCCATGCGCGCTGCCGCCGCTGCTGCCACCACCATGCACGTCGTGCCTGCCATTTTGTTTTCCAAAATGGTGGCCGCGACGTGTTTGCACATGCAGCCGAAACTCGCGGTGGCAGGTGGTGGCGGCAGCAGGGGTCAGCGGGGGCTGGTAAGCGTGGGGGCCCGGGCCAGAACCGGCCCGCGGGCTGTAGGTTGCCGACCCCTGACCTACTAGAGAGATCATGTTAATTAAATCCTCAAATAATCAAATCTGCAAAAGTCAGAGCAGCAAATGTGGGGGCTGACTATATATTTATATCAGTGTTTTTAGCTTTTATTTGATAATGTCCTACATTTTTCTTGAATGTTCTACATCTTGTAGTGTATTGTCTTCCTTTGTGGTTATGATATCTGGTCACCTGGATTTGTGTTGGAACTGGAATACAGCTATATGTTGTTGTATTCTTAAGCCCCAGGTCCGATATGAATGTTTGAGTAAAAAAGGTTCAGCTTAGCTGTCTCTGTGACCCCACAGTTTTTCAGTATGCTTGAAATTCCTCCACAGAAAAATTTTCAAAGTTAGCATGGGCCTTCCTGGCTGCCACACTGCGGAATTAATGCAGTTTGACACCACTTTTAACTGTCATGGTTCCATCCTATGGAATGTTCTAGAATAGAATCCTGGGATTTGTGGCACCGGAGCTCTCTGACAGAGAAAGCTAAATATCTCACAAAACCACAAATCTCAAAATTTCATAGCATTGAGCCATGGTAGTTAAAGTGGTGTCAAACTGCATTAATTCTTTAGTGTAAATGCAACCCTAGTTAGGCTGAATGAAATCAATACTGAAGTCAACAGAGTTTGGAAGTGATGAAAAATAGGTAGAATGTTATTTAATTTATAATGTTTGTATTTTCAATGCTGGGGTTGGGGAAGAGAATCATCTTGGATTTTCTGCATCAGGCATCAAAAGAATTGGTTAGCCTTGTGTACTATGACCCTTCTATGGGATAGAGTCAGAGTAAGACATTTAGTCAAGAGGCTTCATTGTGCTAACTCAAAAATAAACCAATTAAGTGTATTTAGAGGTCATAAGCTATAGCTTACTTTTCTTGTCCATATGCAGTGTTGACCTTGGGCAGGTCCTGATTCAGACAGACATGAAAATCCCCAATGGCACTTGTAAGTACAAAGCAGCCAAGAAAGGCTTTACCATTTAGTTAACTGTACTGAATGTACACAGTTGGCCTTAACCCACTGAGAGATGTAGATTTTGTTCAGGAACTCTTTGTAAAAAAAATGTGTGAAATCACTGAAGGCCATTATTTTAAATACTGGCATTCAAATCCATATATGAAATAATATATAAACCTAAGTTGGTCTGCTATGTCCACTTTGGTTTTTAGTTGGGACTTGAAAGGAACTACCCAAGGTGATTGATCCTGTTTCCCAATAAATTCAACATCTTAAATAACTCCTTTGTAGTTCAGATTAAACCCTGAGGCAGGTTCACTGGCCCACTGATGTGGGACCCACCAGATGCCAATATGTATGGATGTGGGAAATAATTCTTTCCTTTTAGTTATTTTTACTTGCAAGTTTGTCAGATGTCAAGGCCTGGCCCTCAGTCTCCAGTTTTCATGGATCATCTCCAGGCAGGAAACAAGGGTGCTAATTCTCCAGTTTTGGTGGACTCAGTTCCAGATGAGAGGAAAGGAGACTGCATGCAGATCTCCAGCTCAGCCATGAAAAGCAACACCTTACAACAATTTGCAAGGATTAACTGATTTGTTGGGGCAACCTGTAAAGACATTTCAGTGAGTCTCTGTAGTTAGTTTCCTCCTTCCTCCAGTTTCTTCTACTATAAGGGATCACCTTACACTCCACTCTGCATCCATCTTCCGGCTAAGAGCAAGTGCACTTGTGTGTGCTGTGCACCTTCAAATCTTCCAGTAAATGGTCTTTAGCCCATCTTCATAAATAAGTGAGAAAGAATGATCTCTTCATTTCACCTTGATCACAAATTTAGTAGGAAAATTTGTCTCTCTGTGTGTTCAAATGACAAGCTGTGAACAACTGTAGTTGATATTAAATGTACAATGCCTAATGACATCACCAGTGACTGTTTCTAGATCTGAGATTTTGGCCCAGAAACCTCAGAGCTTGGGATGTTCCTCAGCTGGGAACCCTAGCAGCCTGCTCACCTCATTAATATAGAGTGATGCCAGGCAAGGCTTTGTCAAAACAATGTCTTGATACTACATTTTATGAATTAAATTCCCCCAACCCCTTCTTGTCTCTTTCTGCACAGGGGAAAGAAGAGGTTGGACATTAAGAAGATATAAAATGGAATAACTCCACAGTGCTTTCTAAGTGCTGGAGTGAAGAGACCTCAGTCTGTTTGTGTCCTTAATTGTCTTGGTTTAGAATGGGACAGGCAACGTGTATCCTCAAAATGTTAGACTTCCGATCCCATCATCCCTTATCATTGGCTGTGCTAGCTAGACCATTTCAACATTCATATGATCCATCAAGAACTCTCCTTCTAGCCTTGAGTGTTCTCAAGTGATGCTGTATCATTATGGATAATTACAATGGGCCTTATTCCACTTATTCTTTGGAGGTTGCTCCTATGCTGTTCATTGTGGGCTTTGTTCCATATTATTATGTAAACTTTCTTATCTGACTTGTTCCTTTAATTAGATACCAGTACTTCAAAGCTTAGCAGCTCTGTTATCAAACCACTTGTTAGTTCTTCTCATTAGCACGGTTTGTTTTGCACATAAGTGGGTACTACCTACACTTACATGCAATCTTGCATGTTTTGATACTGGTAGCTTCATTTGTGAAGTGGTAACAGATGAGGTGGTATAAATTGTGAGATCCAGTGTGACATAGGAATTTATCACACAGGGGAAATCCCATGCAGAAACAGGATTTAAAAGGTGGGGGAAACCCGCAAAAGCGGGCAGATTTTCACACACATTGCTGTTAAAATGGGGTTAACCTGAACGGAGAGTAGTCAAGAACTGCTTTCTTTTTACTTTTGGGATTGTCTCTTTCTGCACAGGGGAAAGAAGAGGTTGGACATTAAGAAGATATAAAATGGAATAACTCCACAGTGCTTTCTAAGTGCTGGAGTGAAGAAATCTGCCCACTTTTGCGGGGGGTTTTGCAATTTAAAACCCTGTTTCTGCACAGGATTTCCCCCGTGTGATAAACTCCATAGTAGTTTGAGAGTTGGACTCTGGAGACCAGATTTAATGGCCATGGCTCAATGCTATAGAATTCTGGGATTTGTAGTATGTTGTGGTACCAGAGCTCCCTGACAAAAGTGGCTAAAAATATCACAAAACTACAAATCCTAGAATTCAATAGCATTGATCCATGACAGTTAAAGCAATGTCGAATTACATTATTTCTGTAGTGCAGATGCAGGCTGTGATTCCACTTTAGTTGCCATCACTGCATTTGTATGAAATCCTAGGATTGGCAGTTCAGGGAAGGGTCTTTAGAAACCTCAGCTTGAGAGCTCCTCTGCCATATCTGACCAAACTACAACACACAAACACGCACACGGATTCCATAGCATGGGACCATAGTATTTAAAGTGGAATAATAATTCTGTAATTCTATCATGCAGATGGGCCCCAGTGTGGACAAGTAAATCTCTCTCTTCCTTTTCCTCATGATTGGATGAGGTTGGGAGGCATATTTTTTCAGAGGCAGAGGATGCAATGTTAAGGATGGGTGGAAGAATGGGTTTCAGAGCAGACTTGCAATCTTCTTCCCTCCCATAGAAATGGATAGGTCATTAGTTAGTACCCATTACTGGAGAGGGTCAACCCAAAGCATATTGCTTCTTCAAGCAAAGGACAAAATGGTGTCTCCCCACATTCTATGTACAGAGGCCAACCAGAGTGGAAGCAGTGGCTATGGAACAGTGCCTGCCTCCCAACACATACCTGAGGATGGCAAACTACTTTAGGGGGTTCTAAAGAAGATGCATAGTATATATGACTCATCCCCACAGCATCTACTATCTTGAATCAGTGCCTCATTCTGCCTAATTGTAGGGCTGGCCCTAATCCTAGAGATGCTAAATGCAGGAAAGCAATGGCTGTGCACCACTAAAATGTAAACATGTGTGTTTACTGTCCAATTGGGCTGACTGCCCATTCAGACAACAATATGCATGATTTCCTTTGTAAATGATCAAATTCCTTCTTGGGAATTTACAATTATGCTCTCAACAACATTATGAAACTGCTAAAGAATGACCCTTAAATCAAATCAGACAGTTTCTCCCTTCAAGAAAATTGTATCTTGTTGGATAGCACAGCATTGAAAATGCATTTAGAGTAGATTGATCCACAGAGGAAGTCAAATCTATGCACCCCCTTGTGACTGTGAATTTGGTGGCTATTTTTAAAAAAACCCAACCCAAACAAAGATTATTTATGGTTTATTTTAGACACCAGATCATTTGATGCTTGTTTCATCAATTTGTCACTGTTTTTATTGTCACCAATTGCCCATAACTGGAGTGCATTTAAAACAACATTGATCTTGATATTGTGGTGTCATAATATGACAGTAATAGTTGTAGCCTGCTCAGGAAGCCCAGTTGCTAAGATTGATGGCTTTCACTGTACCAATTATATTCTGTCCATCTAAGTGATAAAGAGAGTGTTAGAGACATTCAATAGACAAATTAGATATCTTTTCCAATTATTTCTTTTATTTTATAAGGCCACATGTTTGATTAACAACTTTTTACTTCTTTTATTAGCCAACCAACATTGTAGATTTGCTCCATGTGTTTTAATTTTATGGATGTAATGAAAGATATTGAAAACATCCGCAGAGCTGACAAATCTCTATTGTGTCTCTTTCACTCTCTCTCTCTCTCTGTAATTTCTTTTTATAGATCATGGACATTTGGTAGCTTCTCTTCTAAGCTGAATAGAAATACAAGGGTGTTTCCCCCCCTTTGGCAGTGGGAGGAGTAAGAGAATGAAAAAATACAGACAATGTATAAAGAGACCAAACTTGTTTCCCTTCAGTACTTGTTTAGTTTTTATTTAGAATTACAACAAACATAAAACACATCTAGGAAGAAATGATAGTAATGAAACTAATTTGTTACAGACTAGGCCAGACAAATGGTCCAAAAGCAATGATAAGAACATAAAAATATATATCTTCTTCTTAATAGCCATTAAATGAACATAAAATGCAACTACAGAATTTATACAAACAAATTAACAGGCTTGGACTAAGGGGAAGAACTTTCACCAAGGATGCAGCACTTCTTTACTTACAATCTGACAATCAAAATGGGATTGGAATAATTCTTTGCTTGTTCTGAATAACGATCAGTGTGTGGCTGGCCTTGTTTTGGAGAAGGATGTCTCCATGGAAGCCAAACTCAGCAGTCTACAGCTCAAAAGGCAGAGACACACAAATGGATTCTGTGTGATGAGAAAAGGTGTCAGTTAGCCACAATCACCAGAAGAATAATCAGGGTGAATATGTAGATCTGGCTATTACAAAGACTGCTATGTCTTTATGCTTACATCTTATTTGAGATCACATGTGCCAAAGATGGTGGGAGATTATCACACTGCCATTTCCCGCCGGGATAGACATAGGTTGTCACTGTAACAGATGGATCTTATCAGACAGCCCTGTAGCCAATGGTAGGCAGCCCATATCCAATCTGGACTTCTCCTGCAGCTTTTCATGAACAGGATTTTCCCATTCTTGAAAATCTGTGGGAGAATCCTGGATTGGATATGGGCTGCCTGCTGCCGGCCATGGGGCTGTCTGATAAGATCCATCTGTTATGATTACAATGAGCATCTATCCCAGCAGGAATTGGAGTGCAATAATCTCTGTGGTCAAGTAATGACCCATTAGACTAGGGGTAGGCAACCTTTCCCCTTTAAGGGCCGAGGGACTTCAGCTCCCAGAACCCCAGGAGCTATTGGCCAACATGGGACTATTGACCAACATGGCTGAGGCTTCTGGGATCAGAAGTCCCTCGACCCTTAAAGGGGAAAGGGTGCCTACCCCTGCAACACATCTGGCCCTCCCAAAAACATTTTTCCCCCAAAGCAATTTTTCCCTCTGACCTCTGCCTGTCCTGCCACATAAACATAGAAAGTACCTTATGACAGGCCAGACTATTTGTCCATCTTGCCCAATACAGTCTGCTCTAACTGGGCAGTCAGTGGCTTTCTCCAGTATCTCAGGAAGTGGATTTCCTTGTTAATTACTACTGATTTCGTTTACATGGAAGTAGTAGGAGTTAAACCTAGGACATTTTACATGCAAACTACTAAGCCATGTTCCCTCCTACAATTATTGACCAAGACCTAGTGGAAATCACAAAGTGTTTTGCATTTCTATTGTTTTGCATTTCTGTCACACACAGCCTGCTTATATAGGTCTGTCCCTGGACCATCTACTTCATGCATATGGGGAAGTAGACTCACGTTTATTAAAGTTATTATACTACTAGCTTCTTTTTTTCAGTTAGTCTCAAAGGTTCTGCAAGATCCATTTCCATAATGATTTTCCAGACCAACATGGCTATTTCTTTATTTTCAAGTTGTAAGAGGACTTGGTTTGGTTCTTCAGACTAGATTTGAGCCATCTCCATTCTGGACCATGCTCTTCTACTTTTGACTCTGCTAGACCTTGGTAATAGCCAGTCTTGATCTCTGGGACCTTTTGAACTGAGCCTAACTACTAGTCATCTGCTGAAACATGTCTGCGTAGGCATGTAACGGATGGCTGCCAAGCCTATGGATTACTGTGAACCTAAGACCTCTGTGTTCTGAAGGCTCTGGAACAGTTCTTTCTGATCCATCCTCTACAATTCAGCCTTTGTAAACTTATTAGTGTTTGATTGCAACTTCCCATCTTCCTAACAACTGACTGTGGCAGATGGGATCAGTAGTTCTTGGAAGTTCCTGGAAATGTTAAGCAGTGCAATTTTGTGTGTGTTTAGTTGGAGGTCCTTTTCTGTTTGGTGGTACTTATTTCCAGGATAGGGTGCTGAAGCCTAAAAGAGCCACACCTCCAGTTTATCAGTGAACCACAGACAAGTGTTACAGGACAACTGGGCAATGAAAAGGTACCTGCATATCCAAGCAGAACTAAAACAAACATGTGGGGTACAGATGGGAGAGAAATATGGGATGCTTACTTGAAATGGGATACAAAGTTCAGGTGTACGTGACTTTAAGCTGATTTTCTCTAACATTTTCAAGTAAGGAAATGTATGTAGGGAGTGGGGGGAGGGGAACAAAATCCAGGTAATGTATAACATATAAGTCCTCAGATCTAATCAAGTATGCATAGATGAAAACAAGTTTCCAGATTTCAGTGGAACTTTCTAATAAGAAGATGCATTTTTGATTCTTTAATTTAAATAGAAATTTCTGATAAGGAAATGCATTCTTTAATTGGCAGATCTTCTTATTCATTGTGTGGGCAAATTTTAATCAGTCTGGTCTCTTTCCATTTCACAAATATAGGGTTATAATTCCACTAGAACTGCCATGTCTGTGTTCTGTGGAATCCTGAGATTTGTAGTTTGGCCAGTGGCACCAGAGAATCTCTCTGGCTTTCTAAAGGCTCCTCCTTAAACTGAAGATCCCAGGATTCCACAGAATGGAATCATGACAGCTGTGAAAGATCACAGATGATCACAGGTAGAGGTAAAAGAGCAGGGCATATCTGATCATTTTAAAAGGATGTTTTCCTTCTTCCATCTTAGAACAAGGAATATATTAAAAAAGAAAATATTAAAGATAGCAGTCTTCTCATATCCTGAAGCTTTTGGGTAACTGAATTCTAAGTTGCATTATATTCCCTTTGGTATACTGAAACAACACATATGTTGCAGTTTGAATAATATTAGTAATAGCAATATGTAATAATGAATCCCTATATAATTCTGAGAGCCAGTGTGGTGTAGTGATTTGAGTGTTGGATTAGGGCTGTGAAGAATAGCCATGAAAACCCACTGCATGACGTTGGCCAGGTCACACACTCTCATCCCAGAAAATTCTCTGATAGGTTTTTCTTAGGGTTGCCATAAGTCAGAAACAGCTTGAAGGTGCACAACAACAACAACAATATATGTCTACTCTAGAGAAAGGCCTATCAGGTTCTTTGGGATTTACTCCTCAAATTATGTAAAGATTGATTAGTTAAAAAAAATGAACCAGTTTACAATATTCAATAAATATTATTAACTTATGCATCAAATTTAAGAACATTCAACTTGCCCACAATTATTGTCTGAGAGCAGCTTCTAAACAATTTATGTAAATATGAAGTTAGTTTATATTGGATCAGATCACTGGTTAATCTAGCTCAGTACTGTTTACTGGATTAAACAGCTATTCCCCAAGATCCCAAACAGATATGTTTTGGCACCTGATCTCAGATACTTGAGATCTTTAACTTAGGATATGGAACCTGTAGCCATTCAGATGATAATGTACTTCAGCTCCCATGACTTCTAGCCAGCCTAGCCAATGCTGAAGCATTACAGAATTGTAGTTCAACTACAATAGGAGGGCCACATGTTCTCCATTCCAGCTTTTACAGGAAGTGCTATGAACTAAACCCCTCAAAGGAAGACATGGAATTTGGCTCCAGATTAGTTATGCATGCAGAGAAATCATTTCAGTCCATTCCAGATGGTAAGAGAGGATTACATGATTGAATAGTCTCACACAAGATAATGTCCTCCATGGGGCGAGCCAGTGTGGCATAGTGGTTTGAGTGCTGAACTAGTGGACTTTGGGAAACCAGGGTTTAAATTCCTACTCAGCCATGGAAACCAACTGGTTGGATATTGGGCAAGTCACACTCTCTCAGCCTCAGAATGCCAATGGCAAACCATTTCTGAACAAATTTTGCCAAGCAAACCCCATGATCGGGTTGCTTTAGGATAACAGAAAGTCAGAAATGACTTGAAGGCACTGAACAACTCTGTAAAATCAGTATCAGTGTGACACTTCTCACTAAGCTTATTCAAGTCAATTTTGACATGCAGGGAGATATTCTTCTACTTGAGAAGATCTAGTTAACTCACTACAACAAACACATACAGTGTGAAATGGTATATTTCCAGGTATATATTGTGTCATCTGACTTAATTACATTTGTTGTTTAGCTCTGAGATCACATTTCCTGGATATTCATGCACAACATCCCAACCCTGCACACACATGCATCTCCACATGAAGAAGACCTATGGGTCTCCATTTTGAACATTAATGAGGTGTGAAGACACAGGAAATGTGATTGGCCATGCTTCCTGTGTTTGTGCATATCATTAACATCCAGTCCAAGTTGCTGACAAGAGTTCTGTGTCGTAATTGGATTGTATTAGCAAGAGATCATTTTTGCAAAATGTAACACCACATGGGCTTGCACATATGGCCTCTATCGACCAATATCCTGTCCCCACCACATGTGTGGCAGAACATCTGAAGGTTTTGCAAGGCGGCTGGGAGGGGAGCATGCAACCTTTGATGAGATCAGTTGCCGGTAATGACAGAGTGGAGATCAGGTACAGCCTGGAGGCAGGAGGTTTCACATTCTGTCCTCACTATGTGAAACTATTAGCTATTCTCCCTGCTCCATTGAGATGTCCAATCCCTCTTTGAAACTTGCTGAAACCTTTCCCCTGTTTGTGATGAATGAACTTTTAATGGAGAGGAATAGGTCGGCTTGTTTTAAGTGAAACGTTTATATGGAAGTGGATGATTTAAACAACTTTACCTCCATTAAACAAAAAGGAAAGCTAGATCTTAAAACTCTCATTTGTTTCATAGAGTGTCTGGCCTGGGATAAACATGACATTAAGTAGCCATCTGAGCATTGCTAAAACATACATTTGCCTTCATAATAAAATGTTTTTAAGAGATAGTAATGGTTACCTTGAGAGTGGTTCATACTGGAAGCATTTAAATTTTTAAAAAACTCCTACTCCTGAGTTCCTTCAATAACTGTCCATCAACTAACACCAGCAGCATACCACAAAACGGGAAGCCCCAGCAATCCAATTTATTTAGCAAGGACCTCAAGTCTCATTTAAAAGGAATCACTCTGAATGTTTAACTGTGGAGACTTTGCATCTTCCTGCTTGCTTCCCTGTTGGCTTGAATCTGCTGTCTCTGCAAAAGAGCCATGGATATGGAAGGGGAGAGATATTAAAGGCAATAAGGCATATCCTTACTGGCCAGATTGTTCATTCTAATTTAAACCTGAGTTTATCCACAAAGGCTCACAAACAGCATGTGTATCCCACATTCAGAAAGAGAATTTAGTTGTGTGATTGCAAGCACTGATGGCTGATGACTTCCATGTCAGTGGGACAGTAAATCTACTCTAGATTTTAGCCCAAACCTAGACCAGATTCACCAATCTCATTGATACAAGAGCTGCTAGCCCCCACTACAATCTAGTGTGGATACACCATTCCTTTCAGAGTTCTAGAAAAGAAGGAGCTTCTTCCAGCTTCTGATATCCCTACCCATGCATGGGTGTCTGCAGGATTTTTTCAGGGACATGTAGAAACTACATAGAGTAATGTAAGTAGGGCCCTGTATATTTTTCTTGTGTACACAGGCATGCTTTGTTTCTCAGTATCCCAATCAATGATATTTAGAAGCTACACACAGTGGAGGGGAAAACAACAACCCAGAACTGGACATTAGATGGCACTAAGACAGAACACTAGTGGCACCATGAACTCCAACAACAACCAAAGTTTGTGGAAGACTTTACATTAAAAAAAACACAAACAACAACAACCTAGGGAGAAGAGCACAGACATTAGATGGAAAAATCACAGTACTGTACTTGAGGAAAAGGGGTCTGGGTGCTTTCTGGCACCATCACCCTTTTTGTAACATTTACAATATATGAACTATAAGGGGAAAATATTTCTATTTTCTAGAATATTTTTCTCCATCTTCATCTTAGAAACACTAGTGATCACTCTATAAAGAATAACAGTTAAGAAAACCCTGGTGGTGCAATGGCAGCCGCAAGGTTGTGAGTTCAATCCCAGGGTTCCAAGATTGACTCAGGCTTCCATCCTTTCATAAGTCTTGGGGGCAACTGGCTTACAGATTGTAGACTGCTTAGAGAGTGCTGAGTTCACTGATTAGCAATATAGAAATGTAAATGCTATTGCTACTGCTAACATTTGGGTCTATAGGGAGTTCCTTGACAGTGAGAGGAGAAATATTACAATTCCAAGCCCTCCTCACAAAGTAGTTATCACTACTGTTTATTTTGTTGTTTCTCAAATGTAATTTTTGGTTGCAGTTACTTGAAGTTACTTTTAAAATATTGGTATGCTACAATCACAGGCATATGTGTTGCTTTTTAAATATTTGGAATCCTGTTGGGAAGTTACATCATCATAAACCAGTGTATGATCATGTATAGTTGAACTCTGCTATTGTGCAATATTTGTATTCATTGTGCATTCACTAGTATGGTTGCATGTTATGTCAGTAACCTAGGAGTTTATCACATGGGGGAAATCCCGTGTGAAAACGGGGCTTTAAATTAGAAAAAACCCGCAAAAGCGGTCATGATTTCACATGACGTCGCTGTTAAATTGATGTTAAAAGGAGGTCAATCTGAACGAAAACCCCTCATTTAAGCTTCTTTTTACTTTCGGAAAAACCCAAAAGTAAAAATGAGGGGTTTTTGTTCGGATTAACTTCCCTGTTAACAGCGCTTTCACTTTTCACGCTTCCGCTTTTGTGGGTTTTTTTCACTTTAAAGAGCGATTTTGCACGGGGCTCCCCATGTGATAAACTCCCTAGATAGCTCCATTGTCATGAAGTTACACAGATTGCTTCTGATGCATGATCTAGGCCCATGTTTTAAAAAGTTGGTCTTTTCATTGTTGTAACACACCAGTGGCCTTAACAGGTTCAATAAAGTACATTAATTTATTACTTGGAATATTTTTTTTCTGTTTTAGGCCTTTATTTTTAGTAATTTTAGTATTGTAAAGTAAAAAAACGAACACACCACCAACAATCAATGCAATGCATTATCTTTTATCTTTTCAGTGAATCAATTAATATTTATGGATTCATTTTCCAGGTAATGCTACCTCACTCCCATGAGACTGTGCTCATACTTGAACCTCTACTATTAAATAAGGTCATGTACTTTAACTTTCCAAAAGTAACAGAAATGTTACAGCTACACCACAAAAAAGAAAAAGAAAAGAAAGAAACTGTCCTTTCTTAAGTTATGACTGTAATGTAGTTCATTTTTAGCTGTGATTTTTAAAAGAATGTCAACTAACTAGTTATTTGTAGCTATTTATTTTCAAGCTCTGACATGCCCCAGATCTATGGACATACAAACCATAGTTATATTTTCATTCCCTTTTTCTGTAGATCATATCCCAAACCTCCAAACTGTTAAAATTAGCATGCTGGTGAATCCCACGCCTGGCAACCAGGCACAAGAAGCATACTACATATTAACCACACAATCCCCTTGTCAGGGAAAGCTGATGGATTTCTTGCCATGGAGGCAGCAGAAGCCATTCCTGGTTTTATGTCCACTCTGCCTGCCACTTCTCTAGGTTGTATGGGAGCTATTCCAGTCTCTGGGCCTTATTCCAAATAGAGGGTCCCAGAGGAATTGAAGCAGGATCAGTCATAAAACCAAGAGTGGTTTAGCCACTCCCATGGCAATGAATCTATATGCTACCCCTGCCTCTCATATTGATACAGGGATAACTGTAGTAG
Organism: Phrynosoma blainvillii; assembly: GCA_026167975.1. NCBI lineage: Eukaryota > Metazoa > Chordata > Lepidosauria > Squamata > Phrynosomatidae > Phrynosoma > Phrynosoma blainvillii. The sequence goes on from JANUYF010000002.1 coordinate 197,531,418, forward strand.
ATCAGCCTTCCACAACATGCAACCTTCCAGCTGTACTGACCACATCTTGCAGCTTCCCATCATATACCACAAGCTGTGCTGCCTAGGAGAGATGGTCTGGAAACCATGCCTTATGTGGAGCGACTTAGGGAGCTGGGTATATTTAGCCTGGAGAAGAGAAGGTTAAGAGATGATATATACCCTTGTTTAAATATCTGAAAGCATGTCATATTGAAGATGGAACAAGTTTGCCTTCTTCAGCTCCAGAGAACAGAGCCAGGAGCAATGTACAAACTACAGGAGAAGAGATTCTACCTAAACATTAGGAAGTAAGAGCTGCTTGACAATAGAACAAGCTCCCTAAGAGGGTGGCGGAGTCTCCTTCTTTGGAGGTTTTTAAACAGAGGCTGGATGGCCATCTGTTAGGGATGTTTTGATTGTGTAATCCTGCATGGCAAGGGGGGTGGACTTGATGGCCCTTGAAGTTCTTCCAACTCTGTGATCCTTTGATAAGAGTTGCAATCATACATCTGGAGGGCATTAGGTTGGGGAAGTCTGGTACAGATCTTACTATGGTAGGTAGTTCCTTTCTCTGCCAATCTTTGATAAGAACTATTCAATTTATTTTATAGGTTGTTCTTCCTCAAATCAAGCAGAACAATTATTCTCACTTTCACTAGTTCTATTGTGCTGGCTGTTTTTAGCATGGATTGATGGGGGGGGGGGGCAGGTAGCTTTAATACAGAACAGGCAAAACTTATGTCTCTGACCACCCAGTTCCAGCACTGATGGGGGCAAAATGCTTTGGAAAGGTGGGCTTGGGACAGAGAAGTAATTGGCAAAGAGGGCATGCTGGTCTTGTTTCTACAACATCAGTCATGTCCTTGCCCCAAGCTCAGCCTACTGGTTTGATTTTGCTTTTTACTTCATGATATATCATGGCTTCCATGTTAGGGAACATGGCATGTTCTTTGCAAATCCCAGCCTACTGTGTCCTTTTCTTAGGTGTGTGTGTTTGTATCTTACGACTGCAAATCTCATTCTGCTTGCTGGGGATGGTGGGGTTTGTAGCTAAATATATTATATTTTGTGGGAACCAGGTTGGGAGATCTGCATTAGTAACACTTGTTGGTGCCAATGAGAGTCTTTTTTCTTTTTTGCTACTCTCTCTTCCCACCCACCCCACCCCTGTATGTGTATATTTGTGTATATACTGCATCTGGGGAAGGGAGATGTATTTCCATTTCCTGTATGCTGTGATACCTCCTCTGAGTTTTGAAAAGTTACTTCTTTTGCACTACCAGAATCCCTCAGGCAGCATGGCCACAGGGATTCCAGGCAATGTACTCCAAATAGTAACTTTCTAAACTCTGTCCTCAACCATGCTTAGCATTAAATAAACAAAGCTTTCTGACATGATTGGTAGCCCATGATGTGTTTAAGGTCACATAGTTAAGACTCTGAGTTTGCAGACTTGGGCAGTTCTGGAATTTGTAATTTCCATAGTCAAGGGGGCCTTTGTGGAAGAAAACATTTCACTTTGATCCTTTAATTATACCACCTTGGATTCTGTCCTTTCAGCTTTTTTTTTTTGGTGGCAGGGGGGAACCAGAGGACAGTAACTCCCAATTTGTCTTCTTGGGATGATAGTGGAATTCTCATGACCAGCTCAAGACCTTGGTGCTCACAGAAGAAAATCCAAATGAGGTTCCCTCCTGTCAATTAGTATGGGCTGCAATTGACCTCAAAGGTCCCTGTGCAAGTTCCATTGAAATTCATGAGAACTGTACAAGAGCATTATACCAGTAGGTAGTCAATGTAATGTAGTGGTTAGAGAACAGGATCCCCACAATACCAAAGTGCACATCACACTGGCAGATCTAGTCATATAATCTTCACCTTTAAAACTTTGTCATAGAACCTTAGGAGATTATCGCGCAAGCATAAATCCCAGTTTACCTCTCCTAAATTCATGTCTAATTCAGGTTGGAACCAGGTCCTATCACATGGCTTTCCCCACAAAAACTGCCACCCGAGTACAGCCAGGCTCGAATGTGGCTCTGTTAACTTGCTCCAGTGGCCATTTTTCAAAATCGGAAGCTTCCGACTTTTGAAAAATGGCCGTGAAGTGAGTTAAGTGAGCCATGTTGGAGCCTGGCTGTACTCAGATGGCAGTTTTTGGGGGCAAAGCTTTGCGATAGGACCCAGCTCCAGCAGGAATTAGACTTGAATTTGGGAGAGGTAAACCAGGATTTTGTGCTTGTGCAATATCCTTAGAAGCATAGAGTTGGATGGGACCTCAAGAGCCAGTTCAACCCTGTCATGAAGGAACAGACAGCTAAAGTACTCCTGAGGTGAAAATTCATTTGGATTGGGGTCACTGCACAACTTGCTCCACTATTTCATAGCTCTGGTCCAATGTACCCCCTCCTAGTTGCTGTTAGCAATGCAGGAGCAAGACACAAAATATCCTACCTCTGTTGCTAATAGACATGTGCTGGTGTGGGGAGGGGTCAATTAAAGCTGGAGAACTAGTTTGTAGGGCTGGGTGAACTTTCCTTTCCCCCATGCCACTGCACTGATTCAAATTAGCCACCAACGTCTTAACTGAGACTCTCTGAAGAAAACTGCACTGGTCACACCAAATGCAGATCACAACAAATTCATTCAAAAACAAAGTTACTGGTTTAACTTGAGTTCAGTTACCATCTGTCAAACTAACATACCTCATAGATTTGTTCTGTGGATTAAGAAAGATATCATATACTCCACTTTGAGCATCCTGGAAGAAGTGTGGGATAAAAATCCATTTCAGCAATAATTTCCCTGTGAATTTCTTTATGAATTCCCATTCCTTGATGTCCTTAATGCTTTATCTAACAGCCAATATGACAGCCAGCGTGGTACAGTGATTTGAACACTGGACTACAACTCTGGGGACCAAGGTTCAAATCCTTGCTCAGTCATGGAAACCCACTGGGTGGGCAAGCCCTACTTTTTCAGCCTCAGAGGAAAGCAAACTCAACTCCCTTTTGAAAAATTTTGTCAAGGAAACCCCATGATATTGTTGCCTTAGGGTTGCCATAAGTTAGAAATGACTTGAAGGCACACAACAACAATAGGAGGGCTGGTTGTCAATTCTAGTGAAGGGTGGGAGACCTTTAACCCACTAGATCAGAGGTAGGCAACCTTTCCCCTTTAAGGGCCGAGGGACTTCAGCTCCCAGAATCCCAGGAGCTATTGTCCAACATGGGACTATTGTCCAACATGGCTGAGGCTTCTGGGAGCTGAATCCCTCGGCCCTTAAAGGGGAAAGGTTGCCTACCTCTGCGCTAGATGCTTTGGACAACACCCAAAATCCCTTAGAGTTGGCCTCAGTAGCTTGGGCTTCTGGGAACTGAAGTAAAAAATATAGTGCGGGTGAAATGTTTCCTATTTCCGTACTCATCAGGTTCCTAGCCCTTGTTTTCTCTGGACAGCAAAGTGTCCTAGCTTTTCAAATGTTCTCAAGGAAGATTGGTATAAACCCATGGTGTTTTTGACCTGGTTGCAGCACTTTGTGTTGGTTTTGTATGTGGGATGGTTGCTTTTTAGTTTTACTTAACCCTTTGCCTGCTACATGAAGGCTGTCAGACTAGGTGAGCTATGGTGAGAGGTGACTCCCATGAGGTTTTCACACTCATCTATCCATTCTCTGGAAGGAGCTAACAAGAGGGAGAGAGAAAGCAGAGCCAGCCAAGGGCCTTGCAGCCAGCCACTGTTAACAGAGCTAATGTCTCTGTGAGATTTATGGCAAGAGAAAGGAACCGCCTTGCCTCCTGTGATGAATTAAAGGGAGAAAGGAGGAAACTTCCATAACAAGCCTGTGGAAGGAATTTCCCTCTTGTCTGCCCAGAAGAGGGACTCAAAGGAAGAAGGAGAGTCATTACAGGCTGTAGCCAGATTCCTCCAGCTGCAAGCTATCACCACCACCATCACCCAATTAGAAGATTTTGCCTTGGGTCCTTAGGCAGAAAATCTGTCTTGGGGAAGGGCAGGAGAAGGTGCACAGCTTCTCCTGGCATTAGTGGTGGCTGGGGGGCAGGGGTGGCTTCTCTGTTAAGGAGGTGACAAAATACACTCTAGCTTTTATTCCAAATGTTAAAAGAACTAACCCCAAACCCAAAACAAAGTCAATAGGCTAAATCCATTTGGGAGGATAGGGCCTCCATGTCAGTGCTGAAGCTGTTCAAGGTTTTAGTCTCAACTCAGAGGAGTTCTCCAAGGTCAGTTATTTTTAACTGCTGTCAAGTTGATTTTGACTTATGGCAACCCTATGAATGAGAGTCCTCCAATTTCCCCTATCTTCACTTGCCCTGGTCAGCTCTTGCAGACTCAGGGCCATGGTTTCCTTCTATCCATCTGTAATACAGTCTTTCTTTTTTCCTACCTTACCAAACATGCATAGCTCTCTTCCAGCACTACATTTCAAATGAGTTGATTTCTATTCCTATCCAGTTTCTTCACTGTCCAGCTGTCACATCCATACATAAGTGGATCCTTTAAAATATGGACTAAAATCAGGGCAATGACACTGCTCCACCAGCATGGAAGCTATTGGACAGAACTGACCCATATGTCTTTGTTATGCAGTGCTTCAGAGTACTCACCAGTCTCTCCCTTCCTTCTCTCCAAACTGGCAAGTGAATGAAGACTGCAGTCAAGAAATAAGACAAGGAATGGATAGGGCAGCCATGAAGGAGCTAGAAAGAGAGGAAGTTTGAATGCCAGATGGATAGACTCAATCAAGGAGGTCATGGGCCTGAATTTTTTAAAGAACCTAAGCAGAGCAGTGGATAGCTGGGCTTGGAGATAGGTCATCTACAGGGTTGCCATGAGTCAGGGTTGACGCAAGGGCAGTTAACAACAATAGCTACCATATTAACTCAATCACTAATAGTAATCACCAATTACCTAGCAAACACTGTGGCAAAATACTGTTTTTAAATCAATGAGAGAGAGAGAGAGAGAATGTTTTAGGTGTCTGGATGCTAAAATCACTTTGTTTTATGAATCATACTTATTTTTGAATGTGAATGGAAGAGCAACATGTAGACAGATCTTTCCAGAGTAACAATGCAGTAAAAACTGAGTATTACAGAAGCAGTGGAGCTGAGGCATTATTCACATGGTCAAACTCACTTTCCACATTGCCAAAACGCACTGATTCATTAGTAAAAATACCTTTCCAATGTGTTCACTGGAATGACAGGAAACCTGATAGATACTTCCTGTGCATCTTCCCTGATGTTGATATATGGAGTAGGTATGTTTAGATGTTGGACAGCAAGTCCCACCCTTCCTTGTCATTAACTGCTGGCTAGGGCTGCTAGGAGTTGTAATGGAAGCACATATGGAGGGCCACATGATTCCCACTCCCACCCCTGGACTTAAGACATAGGAGGGATTGGGGCCTTCACAATATCATCATGACAACAGATCCTTCAAGAAGTTATACCAAAGAGACACTTTAAGTTAAATGCACCATTCTTGGGAATGGATGCAAGTACACACAACAGTTAAGGCCCTCTAGAAATGAGCAAGGGTTGTTGCATCTGTTGCAGGTCTTCCTTTGGAAAGGATCTCTGTGGGGTGCTCAGCACTTTAGATAAATCTTTTCACAAGCTAAAACCTGGAGCAGATTCTCCTCCCCATTGACATAGTAGCCAGCAGCTGCCACTTGAATGCACATTCCTCAAAATTAAGCTTCATTCAGAAAACTTACTCCTTATTCAAAGGTAAATGTGTGATGCTGACCCTCAGTTCTCCCAAGGATGTGTATACTTCTTATTTCACAAAGGACACTTTTGAAGTGGACACTGCTCTGTTTGAAGCAGTTTGACCCTATTTGAAGTCATTCTCTCTTTGTAAAGCTGCACAGAACAAATTCAGATTAAATATAAACAACATTAAGAGAGGAAAAGAGGGTCCTTCAAGTTGCCCATCCATCAACAGTGAGCACCTGGGCAAATATCCAACAGTGTATATCTGCTGAAGTTTGGTGCTCCCACCAGCAGAATTGGGAGAAGCAATCCTCCCTCCTTCCTCCAGTCCATTGCATGTCCTAAAAACCTGCTCCTACTCACCCTAGAGCAGATTTTTAGTGCCATGGGGAGGTTGCAGGTGGTGGTGGGGAACAAGCCATTACCTTCCATTCTTAGCAAAAGTGCACTGTTGAGTCTTGGCTCTGGAAAGCAGGGAGAGGTAACTGACTGGACACTGTCTAATGGCTGCAGGGCCAGTGGGTGATGAATCCACTTCAAGTGTGACTCCAAATTTTGATGGTTTCACTAAATAATTTCAGCATGTTGGATAGCTCTTTTCAAGTTTAGACTAAAACCTGGACACAGAAAATGGCACCACCAGCTTCTCTGACTAAAATCATTGGCTGGGATTCACAATTACAGCTACGAATGTGTCATCTAGACCTTCAGATTTTAAACTGATTTGTATTCATTTCCAATGTACTCAATAGTGTAGGATATACATAGGGATTGTAAAACTCTCCCAATCCTGAATTGTCAGATACCATCTTCTCCTCTGCCAAAGGAAGCTCAGGTTTCAGACATGGCTTGGTAGAAACCCACAAGCCTTACAGAGAGACATCCCAAAATATCTTTGGCTGAAAGAATTAAATGGTGAATGATGAGGGGAAAACTCTCTGCTTGAAACCCAGGAGAGAGAAATTCATAGGGAGACAAGCCTTGGCTAATTGGGCCAACAGTCTGACCCAGCTGGCCTGAGACAGATTTGGGGGTGCATCTACAATGTAGAAATAATGCAGTTTGACACCACTTTAATTGTCATGGCTGCATTCTACAGAATCCTGGGATTTTTATTTTTGTGAGGCAGCAGCAATCTTTGGCAGAGAAGGAAAAAGACCTTGTAAAACCTACAAATCCCAGGATTCAATAGGATGGAGCTACAGCACTTGAGGTGGTATCAAACTGCATTATTTCTACAGTGTAAATGCACCACTAGTAGGGGGTTCAAATGCAACATTGCTTCCCTTAAGAGAGCAGCCACGGTAGTACAACCCTTTCCCTTACACCTGCCTGCAGAGTGGGACAAGATAGTCCCTGATGGAGATGGATGTATTGACATTAGGATGGATGAATTGCAAGTTCAGTTTTTATTAAAGAATTTGTTAATTTGAGAAACAGCTCCCACCAAAACCTCACATACACATTCCCACCCCCACCCCCATAAGACAAGCAGGGAGAGGGGAGGCATCAAGTGTATTCTTGTAATTGGTGAACCGTCTTTGTCATCCTAAACAGCTGGTCTATGGACAACAGGCATCATGCTAGTGCACCCTCCCCACCTGCTCCTGCTAGTGTTGCAGTTTTCCAGCAATTTGTCTTGTTTCGGCCTGGAACAAGACTCCTTCTGCCTCTTCAAAATCCCTTGAGCTCTGGAGCTAGGCACTTGTCTGTAGCCATCGCATCTCCCTTGGCTTTCCCAGATTGCTGTCGTCATCGTCATTGAGGGCACCTTCATGGAAAAGCCCCCATCTCAAGAATGCTGGCTGCCTCCTTCTCTCCTCGCCCTGCACACCCTTGGCGCAAAGAAAGAAGGGTGGATGACAGCCTGATGAGTGACTAGCTTGCAAGAGATGAAGCGATAGCAACTCTAGCCTCTCTGATGCACATTTCCTCTTATTGCACATTTCTAAGTTATAAGGAAAGAACAAACAAAGGAGGAAGTTCAGGGGAACTCCTGGTTCTGGAGGCTGTGATAACTCACCAACTAGATATAATGCATGCGCAAACATAGCTTGGTAGTTACTCACTTTGTGTATGTGTGTGTGTGTGTGTATAATTGCTATACTAATATTTGTTTCTTTTCATCAGTTCTTAATCCAGTAGAAACCTCATCCAGCCACCTGTATAACTCAAGCTCTGAGAGCTTTCTACCTAGTCTTGTCACAAATTGACACTTCATTACCCTAGGGCCTGGGGATTTAATCAGAGATTGGATGTAACTAGTTTAAAATAACTTGTTTCTTGGATTGCTTGTTTCCAATAAGGATGATATATTAATTAAGATTGTAAGTCAGTGAGGATAATGTCATGCTTTTTGTTGTGCAACTGCAACTGTTTATTTACTTGTATAGTTTATAGGGATGTGATTTCACTAAACAGTAGAGGAACAATATTGCATGGTTCAACTGTTGATTTGTTCTGTCCCTCATCCTCTTTTAAAGGTGTTGAGCTGACCACAAGGTGGACACACCAATGGCTTATAGTATTCATGTTTTTAAAAAAGTAACTAAGTTACTTTTGAGAAAAAGGAAGTCAAAGAGACTTTTAAAACTATCTGGGACCTTGAGACTATAATAGCATTTAATTACTTTTAAAAGGAACATTCAAAACTCTTGGATTCAGATTTGTCCCAAAACCAACCTGAACAGTTGAATCGAAATTCTGTAGGACCTTGGTTGGGTGAAACTGAGAGATAAGGCTTATGCAATTTCCACCTTTTGAAAATACAATTTCCAAGATATTTCAGGTGGATGAACAAGGAGAACTTTTACAGCACTTGGAGGAGCAGGCAGAAGGGTTTTTGTGCTTGAGACAAAAGTGACAGTCACAATTATTCTGAACTGAAACTGGACAGTTCCTAAAAGAGGGATATTCATTCAGTTCCACCATCTGTGACACATTTCATTTCAGAACTCAGCCACATTCACATTTTCAAACCCTTTCATAGATCACCGTACAGATTTGATTCATTTCAGTCAAAACTGCTACAGAAAGAGTGATGACTAGGAAAAGTGACTCCTGAGTGGGTACATATAGATACACAAAAAAGTTGAGAAATGTGTAAAATCATCCAAAAATTAGCAAAAACTCTTATAATCTCACAAAGAAAGAAGGAAATGTTTGAAATTATTCATTCTTCTGTAAATTACTGTTTACAACCACTTCAGAGACCTGCTTCAGAAGGAGAACTGTGGAGTTTCAACACTGCACCATTATAGTAGTTTGATACCACTTCACCACTTTAATAGTTACAGCTCCATCTTGAGAATCCTGGGATATGCAGTTTGGTGAAGCACCTAGAATTCTCTGCTAGAGAGCTCTAGTCCATCCCCTGTTAATTCAGATAATTCTAGACTCCTCAGTAAACCACAGCTCCCAGGATTCTGGAGGATAAAGCCATAACAGCTAAAGTGGGTTAAAACTACTGTACTCAATAATGTGGATGCAATCCTAAAAGAGAGAGAAGGGCATAACTGCTGTGCAGAGAGGTTTTTTTTTAAAAAACCTTTTGCTCAATCTACATATTTTGCAAACGTCTCCAAAAACTTAGTCTGGAAAATTTGCAGAATTGCTGAGCACTCTATCTCTGTTTGCAGCCCGTGTAAATCAGCAAGATTCAGTCAAAATGGGAAATGGGTATCCCAAACCAGTGAACCTCAGACACACTGTCGAAATGCAGCATTCCAGGGTACAACCTCATTCCTTTTTAGGTTGGTCAGCACATCACATTATACTGAAGGAAGAAAGGGGCATAATTACAAAAAAAGGCAAATTACACACTAAAGATTATTTTTTTTAGGACTTAACCATTTGTTCCATCTTAGTCCTGCTGAAATGACTGCTTCATTCTGCAAGGAAGGGGAAATGGTATCTACAGCTGGCATCTTAGATTTATTTTCATCTTCCCTAATATTTTCCCCCTGGAATAAACACAAAAGAGGCTGGAGTTAAATATACTACTGTAAGAATCCTAAGAGAGATGACTGTCCACCCACACCAAAGAATGTCAACATTATTTCTTCTCTTTTATAAATGTCAGTTTTGTTAAAGATACACAGGTGAATGCTGCAGTTACCCAAATGGAGTATATAAGGAAAGGAAGCATGGAGCCTTGCAACTCCCATTACCTTCCAGTCACTTGATATGTTCACTAGGGCTGATGGAAGCTGCAATCCAATGGCATCTGGAAAACTAGTTCTTGCCCTGCTAGCTCAGGGCTAGTAGATGTGCCCAATCTCAAGTTTTTCTAGAGAATGTCAAGATGAATCTGAGTTGTCAGCAGCCACTATGGGAAAATATGACACAGCAATCTGTATGTAGAAGCCCAAACAATTTAATCACCTGGTGCATCCCTAGAAAGTCTGCCCAAAGTGAGATGTGAAAAGAATGCTTACATTTTTCTGTAATTTTCATCACTTACCTGCCTTCCATCATTGTTGCTGAAAGAGTTTAAATAATATGAGAAAGGTATAATTAAAGATCCAGTTGAACAGTTTTAGGGAAAGGACACCTGTCCTAGAAGTGATGTCTACTGATCTCCCTTCCATAAATTGATTCAATGGATTCATATCTTTAGAGGAATACCCACACACATACACATAGATATAGGTAATTAATTTTTTTAAAATATTGTTTTATTTTTAAATTTATCTAAATACAAACATTAATTGACCTCATTGACACTGGCAACATCTATCTCTGTTTAAAGTCTCACAGGATGCTAAAATCTGAATTGCTGGCAGCTGGAGAAATACTGACTTTAATCAAATTGCTAGCCCCAGCTAATGTAAATCCATGAAATCACTCAGAAAAGGATAAATCAGCACTTACATAAATTCCATTGATTTAATGGGTCTATTCTAATTGAGACTAGCAATTGGATTTAGACGAGGGATGGGAATTGTGCACTCTCCAGTTGTTGCTGGAGTGCAACTCCCAGTAGTCTTAGCCAGCGTAGACAGTTGTGAGGAATGCTAGGAATAATCTGTGTAGGTGATCCACATAATTCCTGTCTCTGATTTATGCCATAGGATCCCATTGATTGGGGAATGGTTACTAAATGTGAGAGATTGACAAATTGGCAAATGTTCTTAAAGTTGACAAATGCTGGGGGTGAAATGGAAACATTAATTGTAAGGGGGGGGGGGAATAGAGTTTACCCTAATATTGATAATGCCTTCCCCCTGTACTGATAGCAAGGAGCAGTCTGGAAGTATTTATGTGTCTGATGTAAGGACTCTATGGAATTCTATTATTTTAATAGGATTACAACTTTTCACCTTTTTGTGTACATTATAATTTTTTAAATGTGAAACAAAAATGCTGACTTGACAAATTGGTTTGCTAGTGCTGCAGTGCTTGTCCTAAAAGTTTGTGATGCATGTCCTAAAAACTAATGCTTTCTAGAAATGACATTTAATCTCACTAGAACCACTGGGTGTTTTGCTATGGACATCACTGTTCTGCACACATAGGTCCAAATCACACTGCAGAAATAATCCAGTGTGAGAACACTTTAACTGCCCTGGCTTAATGCTAGGGAATTCTGGGAACTGTAGTTTTGTGACACATTTAGCCTTCTGTCAGAGAGTTCTGGTGGCACAATAAACTATAATTCCCAGGATTTCCTAGCACTGAGCCAGGACAGTTAAAACAGTCTCAAACTGGGTTATTTCTGTAGTGTGTTTTGGACCATAGTTACAAATAAGCTTTTAGGAGGACTCAGAAAGATGTTTGCTGAGCCTGGTCAGTATGACAAGTAGCCTCTGAACATAAAAGCAACATACAGGCATCAATGACTGATGACACTGATTTCAGTACTCAGCATATATGTATTCATGTGCATTCATGCATGTGAATTTCATAGGGTTTTCTTAAGAAAGGAATACTCAGAGGTGGTTTTGCCAGTTCCTTCCTCTATAATGTAGCATATAGCAGTCTACTGTTTTTGACACATGAAAGTTACACACATTCCCCCATAGTAGTAGCCACTGACAGATATTCTTCATTCTTCTTTTAAATTCATAAGTTAGAGGGGATGCAGACAGGCACTTTAGGCCAGCCTGGGGGTGGAGTTGGGGTGGGGCCAACTCTGCCCCGACACCTTGTGCCTGACTGCATGGTGCACAGCTTCAGGGAGCCCCGTTGTGCCAAAGGGGGCAAAAGAGCTATGGCGGTGGCTCTAAGGGTGGCTTTTTGCCACCCCAATTAGGAGCAGCATTTTCCTGCTCTTTTGGGAGCGGCAAAAAGGAGGATCGGGGCCACATCATGTGGTTCCCCCGCCTCGATTTGCCACTCCCAGAGGCGGCACAGAGCCACCCCTTATGGGCCATCTGCATTGGCCCTTAGTGTAGGCCACCAGACATGTACAGCAAAGAACAAGAACTGGAGTGAAGGGGTGGTGGTGGAAATTACCTCAGCAACAATATATTTTCATACAGCTGTCATGCAAAGTATGCTAGGATAGCTTGGTCTTAAATGGGCAATGAAGACCATTACCTTTAAAGAAGATCTGCTTCTAGTGCAGATGATAACTGCTGAATTGGTTTTTAAAATAATGATGATGCTACGAATCAACACAGCTGCCTGTATTTTGTGGCTTCCTTGGGTCATGGCTATGAAGTCAGTCATGGTGTGTTCCTGCATTTCAGAACTTATCACTATGACAGCTCTTGGGACTCAAGAACCCTCTTGGTTCTGCTGCTTGTAAAAATAGAGGGTGGTGCCAAACTCCCAGCAAGATTGCTGTCTATAGAGCTGCTTTTGACTTCTTGGGTCACTGGTCATGCAGGCATCATCAGATCTCTTAGCACCAGGGAATTGAACAAGCCCAACACCTTCCATATCCCAGTTTCTTCCCTCTAAGGCCAACAGGCTTTCCTGTGCTGACTGAGCTTTCTTGTCTCTCTTCATTGAGGAAAGGCAAGATTATAATATTAAATGAAGTCTGTTTATTTCAGCCAGTAATTAATAAGAGAAAAGGAAGATGAACAACTCATCCGCCTGTTGCTAATTAAAGTGGTGTTATAAGAACGACATTGACACTGCAGGGAGCCTGAGCGCCCATGATGCTTAATGAATGCTATACAACCCTTAGTGTTATTTAATTTAATAGAATTAATATCAGGATGAAAAGAAATTGCCTTTGCTCCGCAGATTGGGGAGGGGGAGAGACGAGTGGGATGCCACATTCATCTTGCTTTTTATGCCGAGCATCAACCCACCAAGTGAGCCTCTTAAAGGAGATTTGATTACATAGTAATGGGCATATTTGGCCTTGGTGGCAGTTGGTTAGAGCAAAGGCCTGTGCACCTTTGATAGCAGAACAAATGAAATACACACGTAACCCTTCACCCATCGCAATCCGCTGATAAAGTTCTCCAGTCTTAATTCGATCTGTAAAGATTAGTCCAGCAATAAAAAGTATTACAAGCCTGACGTCCATGCAGTCTCCCAGGGCATTTGACAAATGGCTTTATGACAGTAATAGGAGAATTAGAATGTGACATTAAAATCCACCCCCTGTTTAGTCAGGGCTAAACTTTGCAAAAGCAAGGCAGAGGCGCCACCCAGGCTCCTCACGCATTTGCAGGGAGGCTATACAGTCGTCTTGCCGTCGTTGCTTTGGTGAGTGAGGCTGGCGCACCAATAAATAATATGTATTTATCAAACTGGCTGCCCTATTTATTTATTTAGTAGAGCTGTTATCGTTGTTTGCTCAGCTCTTGTGGCATTGAGACACAGCATCTTCATACAAGAGGCTCTCTCTTTTTTCATTTTTACAGCATGCTAAATAGATCTTTCTAGTGCACCACATATTATCTTATGTGACACTCATTCCTGGATGACTGTATCATTTTCATAAGTCTTGGCATTGCTCTGGAGCATTTATAATGTAATGATTTGACTACTCTCCGATGATATTATTCACCAAATGACTCTGTCTACACCCTTGGCATTCTGTTGCTAAATTAATTGCTCTGGGATGCAAGTATGTTGCTAGTTACACTGCAGGAACTAAGAGGAACTTTTTTCTGGAGAGGTGAGGAATCTCTTCTTATATTTTTATACCAGTATGACTGGGATTGTGTTTTTGAAAGGAGGTCATTCTCTGTTCCTAGATTATATTGCAACATGTTGGCAAGTAGAAGGGCTGAAAAAGATACATCCTCCAATCCCAACTTTGCCTTATTTGTTATATACCCCAGCTCTTTAGTGTCGCTAGGCTGGTTCATACATGCATATCACTTGATTCCCCTCACCACTCATGTCCCTACTCTTGGGTGACTCTCAGCTGTGATCTGATACCATCGGAAAGCACTGTGCAAGTGAAGTGATGGGTGGCAGTGTAGTGGCTCTTCTGGTGAGGTGGTCAAACAGTGGTCAAACACTGAACAGACACATGTGAATAAAGCCATAGTAGAAGTGTCCCTTGCTGGATGAGCAGGTACAATGCACTGGGCAAGCAGTGACATCAGCAACAGGAACCTAGGCAATAGGCTTCTCTGAACCATTTTGGAATAATTCACCACACTATTAGAAACAGTGCTTTAAATGAAGCAACATTTTGACACAATTGCTTGCATTCATCAGAGTGTAACTATTTTGGACTATGGAGGGCAGTTTCATGGGGTTGTGAATCAATGGGGACCGCCAGGCACCACCTGCCTCACCCATGTCTGTCTCACCTATGATCTTGCTCACAGTTACATTTTTCTCACAATGGGACTCTTCTCTCAAACTTGTTGTGTGTGCTTATCTATTTCACAGAAACCATCATGGTCTGGGGTCAGGAGTGGGAAGATACAAGAAAGAAGAGTGATGCTTTCAATTCCTTTTTGTGATCCTCATCACTCAGCTAGCTCCAGGCATCCTGAGATCTAAGTACACTTTCAGGTTCCTGTTCCACTTTAGGCCTCTGCTCTGGATTTGTTGCATTTTTTTGTGTAGGTCATTTTGGAGAAGTAATTAAACCCAGCTTTTCTGAACATGTGGGAAGAAAGGGAGGAAGGGATGAGGACACAGAGGGGCTGCCACTGGTATCTACCAATTGAACACCTCTAAGTATGCTCTGGTTTTGTTCTGCATGCAACTTTGTTGTGATTCTGTAACACACACACACACACACACACACACACACACACACAATATACACAGGTCTTATTTGACATTTCCTTTGTTTACGTTTATTTTATATTCTCCAGTAAACATTGGTGAAAATCTCCAGACAAAACCACTAAAAGTGGTCATTTCTTTCACTTTCTTAAGCTTGTTCTATCCTCCCTTTCTGCAGCTTGGTAGCCAGTAGGACACCTTCACAGTAAAATATTCAAAATGTATTGTGATATTTTCACCTAAATGCTGGGTTGGCTTGCCCTCAACTTTCTGTTGTTTAAGTTTATATTTGTGTTGCCATCTTTCTGCTTTTAGCAGATCTGGGTTCTTTTTAAAGAAGTCTAGAAACTCTGCAAAGGTTTTTTGAATGTTCTGTTTCATCTGTACCTTGGCCTTCACAGTGCTACCACTCACCCTGTTCCTGTCCTTGGTTCAAAATTTTGTCAATAAACTGAAGATTTTCTCACAGTAGGCATTAGATAAAGGCATGGAATATGCAAAAACTCCACCCATCTCTCATCTATGTTCTGCTTCCTTTATTTGTTGTAAAACACAGTAGTCATCATACAGCTTTTCAATCCTCAAAGTATGGAGTGATGCAGTAAGTCTGTAAATCTATCCATTTTACATCTTTTTTTAAAAAAAATAAGCAATGTACATTTTTTTAAAAAAAAGCAAAGTTTCAATAGCATATAATTTTCCAGGTATTCAGAGCACCACATCAATGTTTTATATGTTTCCCTTTTGAATTTTCTGCTGCCACCTGCAAACACATTGTTCAAAATAACTTGGCCTGATCTACCATAGAATTTGTCCATCTTACCAGCTTTGAGTGGAAGCCTTTCAGGATATCATGGGAGTTTTGTGGAGGTGGCATTGTTGCTTTTGAGTTTCTTCAAAGCATCTTGAAAGATTACCATCACATTGGTCAAACAGTAAACATAACAAAGATTTGTGTTCTTCATTACTGCAATCTGCTTGCAGAGTCTTCACACATACTTCTTCCCCATCTGAAAGGAAGTATGATTTCAAGTATTGTAGTATGCCTTGAATAGCTGAGATAAGTGACAGCCATCTTGTTAGTAGGTCCCAAGCTCATATTTGTATTCCATACATTCAAAAAGGGCAAAACAGACTCTGCCTTCTGGGCCAACATGCTAAATTTACTGTATACATTGAGGATAAATGTTTCTACATCAAAACACAAAGCCTTCATCCGATGTTTGCAGTCTTTGGGGATTAGATGATGTTTGCATTCAACTTGTTATTAGGTGATCATTAAAGTACTTTAATTTCTGATACACTGGCTTGTGTTTTCCAAAATTTATAGAGGTGTTTTAAGGCATATACACTATTAATGCTGAGACCATTCTACCATAAAATATTGGAGATCCATATCACAGTGCCTTGCTTATCTCATCATTATCATTGTGCAAATAAAATGTGCTCTGCTTAATTCATTCTGTCACTGAAAAACAATATACTGTTAATGGTAGGAATTTTGTATATCCCTTGCTGGAAATGTTGGACTTAACTGAACAAAACTGTATATTTTCCAAGTCCTTAATGAAATGTTCTAGTGATTTGGATGCTAAAATATTTTCTGTTGTGCTAGTGGCTTTTGCCTGCCCCAGATATTTTTTTCTACCAGTCTCCCAATTCTGTTTTCCAGTTTTTTGCAGTATTTATTCAGTAATAGTTCCCATGGCTTTCTGTTCTCTTTACTAATGATTAGCTCCTCTCTATTTTTCCCCATATATGAATGGTGCAGTGTGTGTGTGTGTGTGTGTGTGTGGTGTGTGTACATGCATGCGTGTATGTGAAACTATGTTTTTAAACTTGTCTGAATCTGTGCTTCTTATTTCTGGAAACATGAAAAGTCAAGATCAGTTGCATCATGGTTAGAGGAACAGTTCTGAACATACCCTTTCATGGCACACAAGGGCAAACTCATGAGATATACTTTGAAACTTGTGGCTCAGCCTTATGGTGTTTGGTTTGTGCTCACCTTAAGCAACAGTTGAGGAAATCTTCCTCTTCCAGGTGTTTTGTACTCTATTTCCTATCAGTCCTCATCCTGTATGACCAGAGTTAAGGAATTGTTGTAGTTTACCCAAAGGCTTCCCAGCCCTACTTCTCTCTAACCATCCCACTTTTTGGGTTTCCAACAGCACTCAGATAAATGGCCTCTATGAAGCTTGCATGATGAGCCAGTGTTGACAGCGTCTACCTGCACCTGACATTCAGAGGCATATTGCCTCTGAGCATGGAGGTTCCATTTAGCTTATAATGAAATCTGTTGACAGAGGTGGGAGAGATGCAGGGAGAGCTTTTCAGTGGGTAGATCAGAGAGAAGCTGGAGTGGGAGTGGGTTGGCAGAATGGGAAGAACTATTTTTGGAGCTTTGAAGTCAAACCATTGTGTGGATTAGTATTCAGCAGCACTAGCTGCTGCATGCTGAGCAGTTTATAAGAAAGGGCCTAGGAGTGTCCACACACACACGCCCACACTCTCACACACATTGTCTCTCTTTAGTAGTAGTAGATCATGTCAGCCTATGTGTGAAGCCAAATTCATCTTTTTGTCTCATGACAATGTGAAAAAATTTGGCTCTGAGACACAGAGTGCAACAATGTGCATAAAAATATATGGAGGAATTATAGGAAGTAACATTACTTCTCCTCTCAAGAGCCAGTGGAGCTTCTGGAGTAAGCCATTTGCAAGCTGTGGTTATGGCTTTGTCCATTAGTGGGAGGCAATGGGAGGAGGGAAATAGGAAAGTGAGAAGGGTTGGTGAAGCATTCATTATTGAAATTCTGAGTCTGCAATGGACCAGGGATCCCTCCTGACCTTTCTGTCATGCTAGATACAATTGAGTTAGTGCTGAGTTTTGATTTAATTCCAGGAATGGAGTTGTAATTCGCTTATAGGAGATATTTCCCTGCAAATGCATGCATCAGGATACTGTGGGGAGGTAAGGATGGATGCACAAGCGATGCTCACTTTGAGAAAGACATTAACAGCATGCCTCCCCCACCCGCAGGATTAGTGGTGCCACCCTGCTGTAGTTGCTGTTTGTTTCTGAATTAAGCAAGATAATGTACAGACTCCAGAGAGTCTCCAACATGCTTTTGAGAACTTGCAAACCCGTTGACATGGAGAAAACCAAGAGATGTTTTAAAATAGTTGAGAATGACTGAGGGGGGTTGCAGACTGCCAGAAATAGTGCAAATTGAGTCCACTTTTAGGGTTAGGGTTAGTGCTAGGGAATCATGAGAATTGGTGTTTTTTCCCTGAGACATTGAGCCTTCTCTGTCAGAGAACTCTGGTGCCACAATAAAATACAGTTCCCACGATTCCCTAACCTTAATCCTAACCCTAAAAGTGGACTCAATTTGTACTATTTCTGGCAGTCTTTAACCCCCCTGAAAAGCTTTCTTTGTTGGATACATATTCCTCTTTTCCCATTGTCAACTCCTCATGGACCAATCTCTCCACTTCCTACAACTGAGCAGAGAGGCCTTTTTATGTGTCTCACTTGTAGTGGAAGCATG
Organism: Phrynosoma blainvillii; assembly: GCA_026167975.1. Lineage (NCBI taxonomy): Eukaryota > Metazoa > Chordata > Lepidosauria > Squamata > Phrynosomatidae > Phrynosoma > Phrynosoma blainvillii. The sequence continues at coordinate 197,549,869 of JANUYF010000002.1, forward strand.
CCTCGATTTTAAGAAAAGAAAAGACCTTTCTTCTCCAGGATTACACCAAATAGGTGACTGGCTTGCCCCCAAGGATCAGGTACTTCCCTCTCTTTCTGTCTTCCTCCAGCTGATTCCAATTTGATTTTAAAGATTTTTGTCTTAAAGCCTAGACAGTGTTCTTATCTACACCAGCATCTCCTGAGTTGTATAGTATATTTTTTTACTTACTCCTCCATTTGATGAGCCAGCTTTTCTACATTTGGGTGTCTGCTTCCTTCTCGTTCTGCTGAGTGGGGCCCATGCCCTTCTGCTCTTCTCTTGCTTTGATGGCAGCAAAATTTTATCAGCTTTGCTTACTTTCATTGTATTATATTGTTTTATACATAAGAGCCAGTGTGGTATAATGGTTTGAGTGCTGGATTATGACTCTGGAGATCAGGGTTCAGTTCTAAGCTCACACATGGAAACCTATTGGGTGATCTTGGGCAAGTCACATACTTTCAGCCCCAGAAAATCCCATGGTAGGATCATTATAAGTCAGAAATGACCTGATGGTTCACAACAACAACAACAACACATTATGTTACTGTTTATGGTGATGAAGTGATTCAGTTTGTTGTAAGTCACCCTAACTGAGGCTTCAATATTCCAATGTGAAAGATGAGTAAGTATTAAGATGGGTGAGATAGAACTGTATGCATACAATACATACTGACTGTATATCTGTGTGTAAACACAGCCACAAAGGAAGTCAAGGGCAAACCCCCTCTGAACAACTCTTGCCAAGAAAACATTGTCATAGCTTTGCCCGCTTAGGGTCACCTAAGACTTGAAGGCATGCATTATGACTTAAAGGCATGCTGTAACAACAACAACATACAAATTGATAAGATATATATCAATAAATATATTAAAATACACCAGGATGAAATAGGTTTTACAGGTTTTGAAACAATATTTTTAAAAACTGCAGGAGGTGTTGACTATGAGTATGTGCACGGAGTGAGAGGTTTTATCTTTTATCAAATTATTCGCAGCTTGCTGAGGGGGAAAAAAATCACCTTGCATTGCTTCCCAGCTCTGCCTCAACACAGAGAATCTCTGCTTGCCTTTAAAGACAAAAACATTCCAAGGGTACCATGTACCTATTGAACCTACACAAGAACATGGTAGATTTGAAAATGTGACTGGCTCATATGTTACAAGATGGAAAGCAAGGAAGCAAACTAGAGTCATTTTCCCTTGTAATTTTCAATTGCCCTGATGTCTAAATCCAGGTAACAATCTTTGACTAGCTGAGGACCCAGGTTTCATAGAATCACAGAAGCATAGAATCATAGAGTTAGAAGAGACCACAAGGGCCATCCAGTCCAACCCCCTGCCATGCAGGAACTCAAAATCAAACCATCCCCGACAGATAGCCATCCAGCCTCTGTTTAAAGACCTCCAAAGAAGGAGACTTCACCACACTCGGAGGGAATGTGTTCCACTGTCGAACAGCTTTCACTGTCAGGAAGTTCCTCCTAATGTTGAGGTGGAATCTCTTTTCCTGTAGCTTTCATCCATTGTTCTGGGTCCTGTTCTCTGGAGCAGCAAAAAACAAGCTAGCGCTCTCCTCAATATGACATCCCTTAAAATATTTAAACAGGGCTATCATATCACCTCTTAGCTGTCTCTTCTCCAGGCTAAACATACCCAGTTCCCTAAGTTGTTCCTCACAGGGCATGGTTTCCAGACCCTTCACCATTTTAGTTGCCCTCCTCTGGACACGCTCCAGTTTTTCAACATCCTTTTTGAATTGTGGTGCCCAGAACTGGGCACAGTATTCCAGGTGGGGCCTGACCAAAGCAGAATACAGTGGCACTATTATTTCTCTTGATTTAGAGATTAAACGTCTTTAATGCAGCCTAAAATTGCATTGACCTTTTTAGCTGCGGCATCACACTGTTGACTCATGTTCAACTTGTGGTCTACTAGGGCTCCTAGATCCCTTTCACACGTAGCCTCCTTAAGCCAGGTGTCCCCCATCTTATATCTATGCATTTCATTTTTTTGCCCTAAGTGCAGTACCTTATATTTCTCTGTGCTGAAATTCATTTTGTTAGCTTTGGACCAGCTTTCTAATCTATTAAGGTCATTTTGAATTTTCATCCTGTCTTCTGGGGTATTAGCTATTCCTCCTAATTTGGTGTCATCTGCAAATTTGAGAAGCATGCCCCCTATTCCTTCATCCAAATCATTGATAAAGATGTTGAATAGCACTGGGCCCAGGACAGAACCCTGTGGCACCCCACTGGTCACTTCTCTCCAGGATGAAGAGGAGCCATTGCTGAGCACCCTTTGGGTTCGGTCAGTCAACCAGCTACTAATCCACCTAACAGTTGTATTGTCTAGCCCCCATTTTACTATCTTGTTTGCAAGAATATCATGGGGGACCTTGTCAAAAGCCTTACTGAAATCAAGATATGCTATGTCTACTGGATTCCCTTCATCTACCAAGCTGGTAATTTTATTTAAAAAAGAGATCAGATTAGTCTGGCATGACTTGTTTTTGAGAAACCTATGTTGACTTTTTGCTATTATGGCATTCCCTTCTAAATGTTCACAACTCTCTGTTTAATGAACTGTTCTAGAATCTTTCCCGGTATTGATGTCAGACTAACTGGACGATAGTTGTTGGGATCCTCTTTTTCCCCCTTTTTGAAGATGGGGACAATGTTTGCTCTCCTCTAGTCTGCTGGGACTTCTCCTGTTCTCCAGGAGTTCTCAAAGATTATTGCCAGTGGCTCTGAGATTACTTTTGCCAGTTCTTTTAATATCCTTGAATGTAGTTCATCTGGTCCTGGAGACTTAAATTCATTTAGGTTAACCAGGTATTCCTGTACTTCCTCTTTACTTACTTTGTGCTGCATTTTCCCTATTGTGTCCTCTGCTTCATTTTCCTCAGGTTGAACACCCTTTTGTGAGAAGACTGAGGCAAAGAAAGTGTTGAGTAGGTCTGCCTTTTCTCTGTCCCCTGTTAGAATTTCTCCATCTTCTCTGCACAGTGGCCCTACCATTTCCTTCTTCTTTCTTTTGTTTGTCATATTTAAGAATCAAAATGAGATTATGTACAGTTGCAGTTCATTATATTCCTGCTAATTTATTTATCAAGTTTTTCGTTGTTCTCTTGCTCCGAGGAAATGAGTTCCAGGACTGCAGAGGAAAGATTTGAACTCAAGGTCCCTAAATCTAGCACAATCTCACCCCATCCCATCCCCCAATTCTTTCCATTAGCTGAATAGCAAAGATGGTATAACACAGTGGTGAAGCTTACTGAGGCAATTCCCATTTAGATCCTACTGTGAAATTGTTAAGCAGTAAGCACAAAAACTATAATCTTATTTCAAAGGTTCAAAATCAAAAGGGAAATTGGGCATAAACCTATTCTCATTAACAGTAGAGGTTAATATCTACCTGTCTTCATGTAACTATCATTAGATGCAATGTCTGTAAATTAAAACAGTTTGCTCTAATCCAGTGACTTCTCACAGGTGTCCAACTGTACACAAGCATGTACCTCCCTCATAAGTAGCATAGGCACATGTATGCACGCACACTATCAGGCTAGACATTTTCCTTTATCTAGAATAGCAGATCTGCAGCCCCATTCCTCTGCATGCTATATGATTGTCTCCACAGTTCATCAGGGCCTTCCTAAGACATTTGGGGTTCTTAAGGTGAAATAGTGAATAGTGCCTTTCCTCCATCCACCCAAGGCATGTTGCATGATATCCAAAATAGTCACTTAATTCTGGACCTTCAAGGACCTATCCCTACACCTGGCAATCAGTACACAAGAAGAAAGGAAATAATGAACCATTTGCTGCACTTTCATGACACCCTAATTTTCTGCCTGAAGCAGATACCTCACACATATACACAAATTAAACACAGATACAACCACAATAGTAGGCTGGGTCCTGCTGCTCATGCAATGCCTAAATGTGCCCACAAGAGTGGACTGAATGCTAAATCCAGAGCTTTAAACATAGAATATGTCTATGCAATCCTGAAAAAGTACACTCACCAATTTAGTAAAGAAACAGGATTAATCCCACTACTACCACCAGTCACTTTTCCAAGCTCTCTTTTTATGAAGATCAGGGGAAGAGATCTACAAATAAGAGGATTAGATCTTACTCCTGGAGCTTTTCCACTGTGGCTATGAAGAAGGAAGAGGAAGAGTCCAGCTTGGGAGACACGGGATAAATTTACATAACTTGGTCTTCCAGCATTTCTCTATTGTTTCCCAACATCTCCTGACTGACACAATTGCCAATAGCACTGATTGTGAATGTTGGAGAGTAGAACAGGATTCCATAGATATAGCAGCAGAAGCTAAGTTTCTGGCTATGCTCTTGGTTTCTTGGATTCCAGCAGCAACAGCAGCAATGTTGGAGTGGATTACTCTAAATGTACAGTATTACATTGCTTTCCTTCAAAATATCAGATTGATCCTGTTTGAAATATAAATCATCAAATCTACATCATTCATAACTCATAATGAAAGGCCTCATCAGATGTGTTGTTACCAAGAAAATATTAAAACATAGACACACAGCTTTCTTATTTCTGATAATTTTACTTTTGTCTAATTACTTTTCTAGTAACTATGTGATATATTTTTATTGTCTTTGTTTGGATTGCTCTCTTTTATCATTTGTAAATGGTTTTATAAAAATAATACAATTTATGATAAACAATACATTGTATTCTAGTGATGATGATGACTTTTGTTTAACAACATCCTGAGGGCCCATTGTTTAAAATCCTCTGCACTCAAGAGTAAAAGCAGGAACAGACTGAGCAAACTATAGCTTCTTGTTTATCTGTTTTAAATGTAATTGGATGTTTTTGGCAAAAGCATCTATTACCTACCTTGGTACAGTAATAGTCTTATACATGAGGTATGGATGTTGTAGACATGAGAGGTTCACTTGATAATTGATGAGGACATTTGTTTATAAAAATTCATGAATAAGATTGTGAGGTCCAAATGGGTCAGCAGATGGTCAGATTGTTGAATCTGGAGTTAAGTTGGAATTATGAAACCAATAGTAATTTGTTTTCATTTGAGTCTTTGCCATTTTTTAAAAAATTACTCATTACTGGTAGCAGAGAGCCCAAAGATTATCCACTTGGTGGAAGATGACACCAGATTTAATTTATATGATGGTTTTGTTACAATCAGCATTTAACTTTGGATGTATTGCACACAGTGTTCTATAAATGTTGATGCTGAACTATCCATATGTTCACCAAGAACATTTCCACATGAGCCCTGCTCACACAGCAATCTCATCAGTTTTTAAAAATGGAAACATACTCGTTTCAGAGCAGCTATTATTACATGACTGGGTCTGCTGCTGCCATTGTGTTCTCTTTCACTCTCCCCCTTAACCCTGCCTCCCTGCCCTATGCCCAGTGTGTCTTTTCTTTTCTTTTCTTTGTAACTTTTTCATGCAGTTCTGGAACTCTGCGAGTATGGGTTCAATTTAAAAAGAAAGATAGGAAGGAAGGAAATAGAAAATAAACAAATAAATGGAATGAGGCTTGGGAATAGTGAGGGGGAGAGAGGATGAGAGTTGACACCACATGAGTGCAAATACTGGAATTGCCTCAGCAGCGACATTTTGAGCCTGGGAATTAGCATGATTGTGAGCTCATTGATGGGTTTTCCTCATCAATGAAAAGGGATTCTCCAACCATGCTTAAGGGACATAGCAGCTATGGCAGGGGTAGGCAACCTTTCCCCTTTAAGGGCCGAGGGACTTCAGCTCCCAGAAGCCTCAGCCATGTTGGCCAATAGTTCCTGGGATTCTGGGAGCTGAAGTCCCTCAGCCCTTAAAGGGGAAAAGTTGCCTACCCCTGAGCTATGGGCTGGAGGCATTGTCATGTAATAAATAACACCAAAGCCACTTTTTTCCAGCTCTAATAGCAGTTTAAAAGCCACATGTAATAATCTTCCAAGACACATGGGCTATTGTTTGCTGATCTATTATGTGAAGCATTTTGTATTATCTTGGTTATCAGTATCATGCAAACATAGAAAGCTGGCCTATACTGAGTCACACCACCAAGTCTATTTAGTTTAATATCATTTACTCTGACACCAAGAATAATGCATCAGGATCTTAGGTGCCTTCCACAATATAGCATTCTTTTATGAATGATACAAGAGAAAGAACTAGGGACTTTCAATGGGCAATTGCTCTACCACTGAGCTTTTTGCCCTGATCAGTCCAACTCTTTTATGACATTCCCACAAATACAGATTTGTGGTGTATCTACCCCCTCATGCTCCCCTCTTCCTTAGGATACAGACAAAAAGCATGAAGAAATCATCTGCCTTCTATTAATCATTAAGTCAGCCCCTGTGCTAAAGCTTTCAGGCATGCGAAACATAGCTTAGATTTTGCATGTGTGCTCAGAAGTAAGACTTGGTGTAACAGTTCTGAGGCAGTCAAAGCCCAGGTTGGCTCTTTAAAACTGAAATACCCAGCTCTGTTTAAACCTGAGGTGAGCAACCTCTGTGGATCCAGGATCCAATTTTGCCCTCCCACAGATCTCAGAGAACTACTCTTGTGGCAAAAACTTTTATTGACCCTCAAGAGACAAGTATTGCCTCTAGAAGTGGCAGGGATATGAAATTCACAAATTTCCATTTTTGTTAAAGAAATAGAAAGTCAAGTTTCTTTTTTTAAACAAAAAAGGCAATAACAAAGACTGAAACAAATCCACTAATCACTCCCTTCCGAAATTACCTTTAGACAATGTAGTGCAGGGGTAGGCAACCTAAGGCCCGGGGGCCGGATGTGGCCCCCTGAGGCCTCTGGACCGGCCCCAGGCCGGTGCTGCCGCTGCTGCCGCCACCTGCCATAATGATATTGATTATTGTTGTTATTACTTGTTCTTGGGGTTTTCTTGGCAAAATCTCCACAGGGGTTTTGCCATGGCTTTTCTGGGGCTGAGAGAGTGTACATGTGTATTTTTTAAATTCTTTTTTTTTATTTTAATTTTAATATTTATTTATTTATTTGTTTGTTTGTTTATTTTTGGTGCTTCGGCCCCCCAATTGTCTGAGGGACAGTAACTCGGCCCCCTGCTCAAAAAGGTTGCCTACCCCTGATGTAGTGCATCCACAGGCTTTCAAGAGTGCCATTTGCCATTTGGGGAGCAAAGATATTTTTATCCATGGGAACCAGAAGGGTCCTCAGCAGGCTACAGATTGCCAACCCCTGAGTTAAAGGATGTGGTATTTAAACACTTTAAAATAGTGCTTATCTATTATAACTGAGATAAGGAGTTTTCCAGCTTAGAGTTGAAGAAGACCTCCTTTCTTTTACTTCCCCTCCACCAGAAAGTGACCCATACCTTGATTATATCCCGTTTGGACTGCTCTAATGTACTCTACATGTGGCTGCCTTTGGAAACTGGTGAGGACATAAGAGAGTGCCTTCTCACCGGCTGCTCCCACCCTCCAACTCCCTTCCAGGAAGGCTAGGCTGGCCCTCTCCCTGCTCTCCTTTTGCTAGTAGACAAATCTGATGTTTTTGTTTAGGCAGGCTTTTAATGTTAAAGCAGGGAAGCTTAACAATAGATTTCTGAGAGGTGCAGAACAATATAATCAATACAAAACTGATTCCATAAAATAATCGTATAGTGCTGGAAATATAATCAAGAGCATGACTACCTGATTTTAGCAGTAAAATGACTACAAAAGAAGAGCAGCTGAGCACAGGTTTGCATCAGCACAGGAGTACTCCAAGATGCTCAGAGTTCTCCAGACAATATTTCAGATACTGGTCTAGTACAGTATTGTCTATTATCTACACTAGGCTTCCCCAACCAGGCTCTCTCCAGATGTGTTAGATCATGACTTCCATATGTCCCAGCTAGTTTAGCTATTGGGAAGGGAACTATAGCACAAGACACATCTGGAGGGCATCTGGCTCGGAAAGACTTTTGTACAACATTGGCTGGCATTAGCTATCTGGGTGTCTTTTCCAGACCTTGTGAAGATTCCAGGAATTGTACCCAGAACCCATTTGAAGGAAAACTTTTCCTGTATCATTGAACTATGCCTCTTGTCAAATTTGGCAATAATCCACATACAGATGCTAAGGAAGAAACAGGAACACAAATACAAACACAAACATACATGGTGGAGTCCTGTCTATTACAAGCACCATGCAGGTGCAGATGCTTTAATGCTGACTGCCTAATTCAGTCTCAGGCTGCATCTGCACTGCAGAATTAATGCAGTTTGACACTGCTTTAACTGTCACGGATGGTTCAATGCTATGGAATTCTGGGATTTGTCATTTTGTGAGATGTTTGGCTTTCTCTGTCAGAGAGCTCTGGTGCCACAACAAACTACAAATCCCAGGGTTCCGTAGGATAGAGCCATGGCAGTTAAAGTGTTGTCAAACTGCATTGATTCTTCAGTGTAGCAGCAGCTTCAGTTCCCTCAAAAGGACAGCTGGATCAAACAGGGAACTGGAGCTCTATCTATGCATAGCAGACTGCACACAGACTGCACACCGTCAAGGGCTCACCATAAAATCTCTCTCAGAAGCCTGTATTCTGGAAACCTGGGCCTGCTTCCAGTTATGTCATAGCACAGTGCATAGCCCATTGTGCTAGCAACTGCACATTTTTAGAGTTAGCTCACGACTGTTACCCAATACAGGATTTTTTTTTTACTTTTTATATTTCTACAGTTGTCTCTCAATTCAATCATCCATGACTTCAAAATATTACCCACCCACTGCCCCCCCCAATAAAATAAAATCCAAATAGCACACTTTTTGTCATTTTATATAAGGGACACTATTTTACTGTGCCATTGTATATAATAGGATTTGAGCATCGGGGATTTTTGTATCCGCAGGAAGTCCTGGAACAAAACCCCAGAAGATACCAAGGGCCCAATGTATTTTCACAAAACAATTGCTGATCAGTTGTGCTTATTCACTATATGGAAAATCGGGGCCTAAATCCCATGGCATACTAGTGGAGTGAAATTTCTATTAATCCAATGATAAGCAGTGATACTTGCAACCAGTTGTATAATCTCTATAGCGATTGAGCAAACATGCCCTATTCAAGCATTACGGTGAAGAAAAGAGCAGGCATACAAACAATAAGGGCCAGCCACTAGAGGCAGTAAGAGGCAGTGGCTGGGTGCATTTGAATTTGAGATGCAACACAGACTGCGGAAAGAAGTGTGTGTAGATTATTTTGGAGAGCAGATACTAAAGCTACACCCTCAAGGAGAGTGCAAAATTGCAGGTGGTTGTGTTGCAATGACCAAATAAATGTTAGCAGTCTCCATTTCTGCCAGCCGCAGAGATTTTGTTAAGCTAATGAGTGTCCAAGCCGCCCACATCCCCGAATGCTTTTCATTATAGATAGAATAGCGCGCGCACATGCACACACACATTGTTGCTAGGAGAACTGACCCCTGTGCAGGCTACTGTGAAGATTACAGTTAAGCTTAGATGGAGGAAGGGAAGTTTTAGTTCTGACACAAAATGTCATTATCTCATCTAATAAACAAAACAAACCCAAACTTCTTCCTGTGCACACCGTGGCTTCACAACATCACCATCAGGGACACAATCCCACCCCATTTCATAGCCATCAGGCAACAGGGCAGTGGCATTGGTGACTCCCATGCCATTGGCCCACATTTTAGTACATGGATGGAGCCATTTTTCTAGAATACACCTGCCTGGCAGGCCACATCTGTGCCTTTCAGTGCAACCAAAGTTACTCAAGGTGACTTGCAGATACCATTTTGGCCCACTTTCAGCCAATTTTCCCAATTTCTTTGGTCTTTTGGAGTGCTTTGGAGGGTCAGGAGAGACAAATTGCTGTAGTTTGGGAGCATTTTATGCAAAAAAAAAAAAAATCACCTGAAAATTGGCCCAATTTTTTAAAGAAAAACAATTACAGTAGTCTGGGGGCTTCGGGGAGCTTATGGAGCCACACTTGGGGTTCCCAAGGGCCTCGTGTGTTCCATGGGCCATACTTTGCTCATTCTTGCTTTACAGGAACCATCCAGCGTGCTCAAATGTATATTGAAAATCTCAATTCTGGTACCTTGAATAGTTCTTTTAATGTTTAGACTAAAAGTCAGTGCAAATCCCCCTGACAGGAGAGCCACCAGCTACCCGCCCGCCCTCCCCAGCAGCAGGGGCCCTGTGCCCTGCTCTCTTCTGTTTCCACAGTTAAAGGTTGTGTGGCATCCTAAAAACTCTGCCCTCCAAAAAAGAAAGGGTCAGCTGGTGACTTTAAGAGCAACAGCCAGGAAACTGCCACAGTTCCCCCTGCATCAACTGTCTGAACAAATCACCCTACTCTAGCCAGCCCTAGAGCAACAAAATGGATTGAGCTTCCTCTGCCTTTATTTTAAAAAGGGACACAATTCTCATCAACCTTCACACAGCGGAGATAGAAGGTAGCACTTTCAGGTCACTGCCTACACAGCTTCCTTTCCTCTATGCTCTTTGCTCCCATGTAAATTAGATTGCAACCCAAGATTCATCCCTCTGCTGTTTAAACTCTTATTACTTTAGTTTGGATTATAGGCTGGATGCCCGCTTTCGTCAGCAGTTTCACTGCTTCCTTCTCCTGCCAAATTAATTGCTCTCTCCACATTTCTGTTCTCCAATATATTCTCTTTTGCAAATACACACACACAAAAATGTACAGATAAATCCACACATTCAACCCATCAAAGAAAAGGAAAGAGAGATGTGTCTGTATTTGCACATGTGCATGCCTTAACTGTTCGCCAACTCCTAAGTTTGCTTCTGGAAAGAGCAGAAAAGATAAAGTTCTTGCCCTTATTAAATATTTATCAGTTAATTACAATATGTAGATTGTGCCACTGGGTCATTCATCTTTTAAGGAGGGATACAATAAAATTCAGTGTAAAGTTGTCTTATCGTAATTGCCTGATGCCACAGGAAACAACCGGAGCTGCTGCAATGTATTTTACATTTATCTGCACCACTGCATTTTCATTTTGTCTTCAGAGCTGCCTTGGCTGTTGTTTCACAGATACTTAATGTTTGCCAACTCTGCATTTTCTTAGGTCTCTCTTTACAGGAAGAGAGTTGTTATCACAGTAGCCTCCCCACATGCTCTTCCCCCACCCCCTGCCACCTTTCAAGAGGAATAAAACCATTTGATTTTAGAAAATTAACTCTAGCTTCTCTCTTTCTTCCTAGTATGGAGCTTGGGTTACTTTCAAAACAGAACTCCACAGCCAGGTCCATGTTTCAGCCTGCATTTCCAATATATCTCAACTATCTATCTAGACACAGGGTGCTTTCACACTACAAATTTATAGTGCTATGATTCCACTTCAGCTAATTTTATCCCATGGATTTATCCTTGGGATTTGCAGTTGAAGGAGAAGGCTTTAAAACTGTCAACTAGAAAGATCGTCTCATGCCTCTGACCAAACTACAAATCCCAGGGTTCCATAGGATGCAGCCATAGACTGCTGCTGCACTCCAGAATTAATGCATTCTGACACCACTTCAACTGCCATGGCTCCATCCTATGGAATTATTGGAATTCCATAGTTTGTTGTGGCACCAGAGCTGTCTGACAGAGAATGCTAAATATTTCACAAAATTACAAATCCAGAATTCCATAGCATTGAGCCAAGGCAGTTAAAGTGGTATCAAACAGCATTAATTCTGCAGTGTGGATGCAGCCATAGTGGCTAAGCTCTAGAGCTGCATATTTCATAGCACTATATTTTGTAGTGTGAAAGGGCCCATAGATAGTGATACAGACAAATATTCTATGACACATTTCCTTGTTTGCCAGGATAGGGACATTTACACTGGATGAAAAGCTGCCTGTGTATACTGGGCCTTAGATGATGCAGATCAGCTCCAAGAAAAAGTGTCTACTAGGAATCAAATGCACAGGCTCCCTAAGGCTGAAACTCTGGGCCATACATCCAGGACCCATTTAGCAGAATGAGCTGTGATGGTAGGGGGCAGGAGGAAATGCACTAGAGTCAGTTTACCAGACTTTAAAGCTGGTGATGCAAGATGCACTACCATCTTCAGACTGCTCCCTTCCACCCCAATACCAGTATAAAACCATTCGACCTAAGTGAAGTAATCCACATGACCATTTAAAGAGGTGAGCCCTCTAAAACCATTAAGGCCAGAGTCTAAAATTATTCATATGCGCCACTGGATCATGGAGAAAAAATAGTGTCAGGTTGATTGTTTTCAGACAGAAATTGTTTGAGCATACTCAATCTGTTACTTCCAGAAAAAAAGTCCAAACACTGCTAACATCTACTAGTGAGGCAGGACGTATTCCAGAGCAAAACAAAAATTCTTCACATTTATATATTCCCTGCAAGAGTGTGTGTGAGGGGAGTATGGGGGTGGGGGAGTGCAAGGAGGGTACTACTGCATTCTTGTTGTTTTGCAGAGCTTGAAAAAGTTTGGATTACAACTCCCTGAATCTTCCAAATCAGTTTTTCCAGTTCAACAAAGTGACTGCAACATTTGCCTCCAGACTGGCATCTCTATCTAAACCCTTTCCAAGATCTGGTGATTTGTCCAGTGCAATCATACAATAAGCAATAAAAGAAAAGAGGGGAAAGCGAGTTTCAGTCACTTAGCAATGTCAGAAATGGGTGAGCCAAACATGGCTTCCACCACCATGTCCTCCAAATGTCCCAGTTTGGCCAGGACAGTTCCTATAAAAATCCTCCACTATCCCACTTTTTGAGCTGCTTTAAAAATATCCCAGTTTCTTTCTCCTCTTCCCACTTTCTCTCTTTCTCCTCAGTTTACTTTAATAGTTATAAACTGACTAAAAAGTGCAAAATCTCCTGCTGATCATGCCTTTATTTATTTGTTTGTTTGTTTAGTATATTTAGCCACAGAGAGGCTTACAGATTGCTAATTTGACAGTTCCCTGCCCTCAGGTTACAATCTAAAAAATGAAATGACACAAAAGGATAAAGGAAAGGCAGTAGAGTCTTCCCAGTGGACTCAGGCAAAAGCAAACTACTGCAACCTCCCCTAAGTTGTATGTTTTTTCTTTATTCATAACTTTTGCATCTTGATCATATGCTGATGTTGCTTAGCCACATGCTTCATCTGTGAAAAGTTGTAGGGCATGCAGCATGAGCACAGTGGATGCTGTGGAACATGTTGTAGATTCAGTTAGAGAGGAGGAGAGACAACTGTCAGGCTAGAGATGAAGTACTTTGCTCTTGCCACACACATTCTGTGCATAGTTGAAAAGACCACACAGGCCATGGGATAGATGGCAGAAGCTACCCTTGAGCAACATAAGTACCACTCCAAGTCTGCCCTGAGCTTCCTGTGAAATCTGCAGTCCGTTGGCCCACCTTGCCCTTTGTCACGTATCAACCACATCCAGAGGTGCTTCAGAATTTCTTTGCAGACTTTGAACTTTCAAATTACCCACCTTTTATCTGAGGTGGAATTGACAGATTGGTAATTCTTCACAAATGTGTTATTTTTAAAATCCAAATGTACATGCACCTGAAGTTTGCTGCAGCTTTTAGTAGCTTTCCAGACTTAGGCATACTTAGAGGAGACAAAGAGAACAAGTGAAATTTAAATTAATCCCTTCTAATTCACTGATCTCAGTGGGACTACTCAAAAATGTCTTCAGCTTCTCTGTGTCTTCCCAAACTCTCACTACCAGTCTCACACATTGATAAAATACAGCCCCCCTCTCTGAAAAGGAGAGAGAAAAACAACAGCGGGGGGGGGGGAGGTTGAGGTTGTTTGCAAGCATAACTTCATAAAGATTTTTCTTGTGTCACCCCTTTACTGTGAAGGAGCATGTGTACATCAGTAAAACACTATGAAGAACGAAATGTGATCAAGCTGGCAGGGGAAGGGGGAACTGGTAGTTGTAGGCCAAAAAAGTAGCATTTCCAAGTGAGCTTACGGCATCATAGAGGTCTCATGTAGTCCTCTGCCACCCTGTGCAGCACCTGCAAAGTTATGTGCAATTACTGCATTTCTGATAGGGTCATTTGCCCTCTGCTTAAATATATCCAGCAAAGGGGGGGGGCACCATGTCCCAAGGTACTCTGTTCTACAATCTACCTTCTCCTAATATTTAACCAAAATCTTCCTAACCAATTACACTCATTGGTTTTATTGCTCTAGAGCAGCCTTTATCAACTTTTTTACCCCAGATGAACCCTTGAAATAATTTTCAGGTTTTAGGGGAAGCCCCTGCCTATGTACATTATTATATCCACAGCCAAAACAAACAAATAAAAATATTTATTTTTTCAATCACAATCTCTTGTGGAAGCCCTAGTGACCTCTCATGGAATCCCAGGGTTCCAGAGTCCCCTGGTGGAGAGACACTGCTCTAGAGCAGTGGTCCCCAACCTTTTTATTGCCATGGACCGGTCAACGTTTGATAATTTTTCCACGGCCCACATCATTCACTAAAGCTGTGCACAGAAGCCCCGCCCCCACGCTGATCAGCTGGGCAGGGGCACGTCGGCAGACACAGGAGTCCCGTCCCTGCGCTTATTATTGGGACTCGCAGGACTCGCAAAAGTCGCAGGACCCGCCGCCGCCGCTGCACAGAAGACACAGTAGCAGGGCGGCCCGGTACGATTTGTTCTGAGGACTGGTACCGGGCCGCGGACCGGGGGTTGGGGACCACTGCTCTAGAGCAACAGATCTGCTCTGCTTTTTGCAGGACAGCCATCATGTCTTTCCTCTTCTGCACACTAAATCAATCCCACTTTCAACCATTCCTCTCAGGACTTAATTTCCAAAATTTTCACTATCCTAGTCCTATTTAGGTGGAGATGCCAATCTGGAGACAGATGTTGCAGTAACTTTGCTGATCCTGAGCAGGTCTGAGTTTGGACAGGAGATTACCTGGGAAACTCATGGGCATCCCTTGAATTCTACAATAGAAAAGATGGAAGATGTATCCAAACAGATGTTTGATTACATTGGCCTCTATGGGTGACTACACCAACATTATAAAAGGCATCTGGACTCACAGCAAACTTAATTATCTGGGATTATACACTGTGTGCTTTAGTATTCTGTGCCCTGTAAAACATTCTTGAATTACCATGTAGACTAGCGATGGGGAGTGGCAACTCTCTAGACTTGGTTGACTGTAAATCCCATCATCCCCTATCACTGGCTAAACTGTCCAGGATTGGTGGGAACTCCAGTCAAACAACATCTGGACAGTCACAAGTTGCCCACTCCTGGTGCTAACTGTTACAATTCATAGTTCCTGATTACACACACAGGAGATCAAGCAGAAGTAGAGAAGTGGTGAGAGGAGGAGACATGCCTAAACAAATTCTCATAGAAATTAATTGGTTTGTTTTTATTTTTTAAAATAATATATATTCTCCAAATTTCTCAGTAACTGAAGACGTCAGATTTAAGCGCTCAATAACAATAACAATTGTTAAAGATCACTTTATTAAATTATTGCTGAGTTATTAACTCAGCAAGCTGGTTCTAAGTTGCCTTGAAACGATCAGCTAGACTTAAGACTGATAGAGATGACTGTACCAAAGCTCATCACTTTTATTTCCCCTTGATTTCAGCAGCAGAAACTGCTTCATTTTCCTGTGAATCAATCAAACTCAGAGGAGCTACACTGTGGCTAAATTTAAAACTGAAAAACAAGAAAATGCTGGAAATTCAATGAGTGTGATCTTTTATTTCTAATTTGTATATACATAAAAAAAATTCAGCCTCAGCATTGAATGTACCTGTCCTTGATTTCTGCCAGATGACAGATGGCATGACCCCAGCACACTACATTTATAATAAACACTGGTTAACCAATGGCCATTGGTAGTTTGGCAGGTAACAGAAGGGAACTGCCTTTGTGTGACTGAAGCTTCAAGCTGGGGTTTCTAAGAAAACTGGTTCCTTACTTTGGTATCAAAACCAGACTCTTCTCTGCTATCCCCAATCCCCCATACAAGCTAGACTATTTTAGCAATATGGATCATCATGTCACAGATGTCTCAAGACATGCCCTATTAGATGCCAGTTAAAGGATAGACGGAACATCTACCTAACCTGTTGTCCCAGGAAATAGAAGAGGTTTAATGGAAGGCAGGGACCAGTTGGCAAAAGGCAAAATGGGGGGGGGGGGGAGGGACGCACATGCAGGCTAAGCTCCAGAGCTGCATACTAACTGGGAGATGAAAGAGCTAGAGGCCTTCTGAAGTACATGCTGTCTCAATGATTAATGGGGGTGAGAGAAGGGTGAGGCCCAGCCCCTAGTAAACTACAAGATGGCAAAGTGATTCTAAGAACAACAGAGCAGTGTTCATGGAGAAAAGCTGGTCTGCGTACGGCAAGAAAATCCCCAGTGCTGTTTTTGAAAGCCTCTTTATTTCCAGTATCAAAACGGTGCATTAAAATAGATGCCGAGAGCCAAGCAATCACTACAAATAAACCAACGGGATGTGTAACACAGAGTGAAAACATCACTCAGTGCAAGCAGTGAGGTTGAAAGTTGGTTCCTTTTCCAAGGCATTCATTATTTGGTTCCTGACCATAAAACAACAACTCACACAAGGGGCAGCAGCCATCACATGGGCATTTTCCCTATCATCAGACTAGGAGTAGCAGCAGCAGCAGGAGGAGCTGCTTTTGTTGCTGCTAATGTTTAAATGAAATAAAAATTTAAAATGTAACATTGCATTTTCAAGTTTCATCTTGGTATGTTAGTTGGGCAGTAGGAGCTCTTCAGTCAGGCCTGAAAAGATTTGCAGAATTTGGGCTGGGGATGCCCCTGATTTCTCTCTAGGCTTTTAGGGACTTTGCATATCCTCCAAGATTTCACAGATGGAAAGTGGGACAAGTGTGGTCAAGATGGCAAAAGGTATTAATTGGAAAGAACGCACAAACCAGGAGAGTCTGCAGCATTTTGATTTTGCCTATATCTACTGGGAAATACAATCTGCCCCTTTCTTTCCTCTCTCTCCCAATGAGTTGACTACAAACTACTTTTGCATTTTGAACTCAGTTTGTAGCAACTCACTAAGCTGAAGACAAAGGGAGCTAGTGAGAAGAGGAGAGGGTAACTGGGAATAAAGACTTCTGAAGCCTAAAAATTGTTTTATCTACTATAATTAAATGGTGCTTAATAGCCCCTTTACACAACACTTGATTCCTAGTTACCTAAAGTTTTCTGCAGTATAATTCAGGTGCTGGACATAGGGAAATTATTTTATTCCTGCTATTATTAAATAACTGGGAGTCAAAAATCCTTGCTACTCTATTGCTTCTCACTCTTTAAAAAAGGATCATAAGGTTGAGTGCTACAGAATGTAAGAGATCCACACAGGGACAGAAGCCACAGAGAAGGCATGTTGAGCCCCACTAAATGGCCCCAAGCAGGGATGGACCTGTTGTTCTCAATGGGTTGCACTCACCCTGCCTGCCCAAATTTTGATTTCCAGGATGTAGAACACATTAAGACAACTTATAATGTTCAGTCAGCCTTCCGTATCCACACATTCTGCATCCACAGATTCAACCATCCATGGCTTAAAAATATTTTTTTTAAAATTCCAAAACGCAAACCTTAACATTGCCCTTTTATATAAAGGACACCATTTCACTACCTCACTGTACATAACAAGGCTTGAGCATCAATGGATTATGACATCCATAGTGGAGTCCTGGAACCAAACCCTAGTGGATACCAAGGGCCCACTGTATTTACTAGTGTCATTTACCCCCCCTTACTTTTCATTTCGTTCTGCCAGCCAGCCTCATTACACTCAAGCCTCTTCAACTCAACAGTTTTTCCTCCCACAAGCAATAGACTGAACTATTAGACTGAAATAATAACAACAATAATAACTTCTGTCTAATAACAACTTAAGTCTAATAGTTCAGCCTATACTTTATGTCAAATTTATTATTATTATTATTATTATTATTATTATTATTATTATTATTATTATCAAATCTAACTGGCAATGTGGTAACAGCTAGCAACAGCTCAACCCTAGCCTCCCTACCCCCATGCCCATGAATGGTCTTCAGTACAGTTAAATAAATAAGAGGTGGGCTGAGAGGTGGGGAGAAGTGGGGAGGGGGAAGGAGGCATATCCTTGGTTGCACTTAGAGGTATTTTTTTCTTAATGAGATAATAGGACTGTAGCAATTTCCCTGGCTTGGTTTCCATGGCAGGGAGCCCCTCACAGATGCATAAGATTTACAGGTCCCTGAGAATCTCCCTGAGGCACAGGATGTGTGGTTAAATCTGTGAAAACGGGATGTGAGTTGGAAGGCCCAAGCTGGTGGTGGCCCGGGAGTTCAGCAAAACAGCTGTAGTCCAGGTTTGCTAAGGAACAGTTAGGGAAACTGAAGAGTGAGTCAGCCTCAGGCACATTTCCCAGGTAATTTTCTCCCATCTCATTCGGGCTCTCTTGCAGAACTGGAGGTCCATATTGATGACTTTCTCCTTGCACAGACAGAGGGCTATACTCCAAGGGGACAGAAGTTAAGGGACTGAGGAAGAGAGGATCTGCATCAGTTGCTGAGCTGTAAACCCCTTCCTGGGCTTTGCTGCAGGAACTCAGTAGGTCCGTCCCATATTCAGTCTCCATCTGACTGTAATAGTTGCTCACTTGAGGGCTTTTGTTAGGGGACTTTTTAACAGTCCCCTTAGCTGCCCTGATGTCTTTCTTATGCTTCATCCTTCTGTTCTGGAACCAGATCTTGATTTGCCTTTCAGAGAGCCTGAGAAGCCGGGCCATCTCCAGCCTGCGTGGTCGGCACAGGTACCTGTTAAAATGGAACTCTTTCTCCAGTTCCACCAGCTGTGTATGAGTGTAGGCTGTGCGGATTCTCTTGGAAGAGGAAAGGTTTGGTGGAGAGCTGGGGTCTAGAGGAAATGAAAGATTCTGTTTCAGACCAAAACCCTGATGACATTGAAAGGAATAAACTTATTGACTCACAAAATATTTTACTGATGAGAAATCAGCACACATACTCAAAATGTCTACACTGATTGAAGATAAGACTAGAACATGCTTGTGAGCCAGATGGGGATCCCCTGTGGATCACATTTGTCCTGAGGGCTACAGGTTTTCCAGCCCTTGTGTATATTGTACAACTATGCAGCCATTTGGATTAAAAATGTTATTGCTGAGCCAGAACCTAATGGTGATCCAAAGCATTTCTGCCTGGGAGGTGGTTTCCCCTCCACAGTATACCTTGCAGAAATGTTTGCTTATTCATTTGCATTACCCTTCAGTAACATCCTAAGATCATAAGAGCCCTGCTGGATCAGACCAAAGGCCAGTCTAGACTACTATCCCACCTCTCCCAGTTATCAGCCTGATGACTCTAGGAGGCCTGCTAGTAGGACCTGAGCACTATAGGACTCTTTTGCTCATGTTCATTAGCAACTGGTATTTAGAAAAGGCACACTGCCTCTGGTACTGGATTAACATACAGCCACTGGCAGCCTTATCCTCCATGAAACTAATTGCCTTTTTGAAGTTGTTCAAGTTAGTGTCTATCACTCCATCATCAGCACATGCAAATCTGATTGGGTATATAGGATTGTGACACCATCTTGCTCATTCTTATCACTGGGTGGAATCACCCATTTGATTCAACTAAGAAGGGGGGGAAGTACAAGTGAAAAGGATAATTAATCCTCCAAAAGACAGAGGGAATAATGTGCCAATCAATACTGGAGGGAGGAAATGAGCATTCACACTGGTTTCCACTATCTCTTACTACACTTGCTAGTTTCTTCTCAACTGAAACTGTGAAATATTTGGTACAGTTACATTCTGTGCTCTTTCAAAAGTACATTTATAGCGAATTTTTAAATTTGCAATAAATGCAAATATTGTCTATCTATCTACCTAATTTATTCTTTTATGTTATTTTATTTGTCTAGTTTTCTGTTTCTGTCTCTACATTGGCTTTCTGTATCTTTCTACATCCATTCCACTTCTTATGGGTAGCTAAACAAAGAGCTCAGGCAAAATGTGATTACGGTAGGGAGGGAATGATTTTTTTTATTATATGAGAAATGTGAATATTCTCAGAATATTAACGTAAAGGTAAAGGTGTTCCCCATTGACAAGGTTGTCAAGTCATGTCTGACCTTAGGGGGCAGTGCTCTTCTCTGTTACTAAGCCAAAGAGCCAGCGTTGTCAGACACTACTCTGTGATATTGTGGCCAGCATGACTGCACAGAACACTGTTTACCTTCCCACCAAAGTGGCACCTATTTATCTACTTGCACTTGCATGCTTTCGAACTGCAAGGTTGGCAGAAGCTGGGACCAGTGACAGGAGCTCACCCCATCATGCAGCACTTGGGCCACGAACTGAGATATGACATCCGTCATATTACCACCTTGAACAGCTTTAAAAAGGCTGTTAAGATGGATCTCTTCCAGCAGGCCTTTCCTGAATAGATCTCCTGGCCATCAAGAGACAGCCCAACCTGCTCCCCTGATTCTGCTGCAGTTATTGTTTATTTGTCTATTTGTATTATTAATTTAATTATGTTTTTAAATTGTCATTGTTTAATAGTATTTTAAGAAGTGGGTGGGATTGTGGGATATGAAATGTATATTTTAATATTGTAAGCCACACCAGTTGCGTTATGCGGTATTATTCTTGTTGTTGTTGTTGTTGTTGTTGTTGTTGTTGTTGTTATCTGCCAACCTGCTGATCTTGCAATCAACAGAGTCAGTGTCTGAACCACTTGAGCCACTGCATCCCTTCTCAGAATATTAGGGGTTTTGTATTTTTTAAATTTTTGTTAAGTTCTTAGAAACAATGTATTAGAATAACTTTTAAAAGATGAAATACAGAATTATGATACCCAGACAAGGTAGTATAACAATGTAATTTGCTAAGGAAAACTACAGACATGCTTTCCAAGTTATTGTCCAGAGTAATTTCTGAAGGAACACACTGCAGTTCAACTGTCAAAACTATGGGAGCCTGGCCTTAATCATGAGACCACCAGTGAACCATATGTAAGGCTTATATCTTTGGATGATATAAATATCTTAACAGAATAAGTAAAAAAGAAAATCCAGCACATGAACAACTATTTGGAGTTACTGGAAACCCATTAGCCTAAGTGATGGTGAATCTTTTAGAGACTGAGTCCTCAAGCTGCAACCCAAAATCACTTATTTATCACAAAGTACCATGTCTCTCTGGCTTTCTCATAACAAACTCTGGTGAACCCGGTGCTGGGGCGATGGCTCACATGCCCACAGACAGGGTTGTGAGTGCCCCCTCTGGCATGCGTGTCATAGGTTTGGCACCACTAGCCTAGACTTCCCTAACCTGATGCCTTCTAGATATATTAGGCTTCGACTTCCTTCATCACCAGCCAATGGGTGAGATGGGATTCTACTTGTACACACTTGAAGGACATCAGGTTGGAAAAGACTGGTCTAGATGTGCATGGACTGTAAGAAGAGGAGAAGACAGATGAAAGAAAGTACCTGCAGCAGGAACACTACTGTTGTGCTTGCTGTTGTGTCTTGTTTCCTTCATCCATGGGAAGACTTGTTTTGGTGGGTGGCTATCAAGCACGTTGCGAATGTCATTGGTAGAGATGTCACAAGGATTGGAAGTGGTAACCAGTGGAGGCTGCTGTAACCTTGAAGTCTGACCATCATTACTGTCACCTAGAGAGCCAGTAGTACTTGTTTGGTCTGTTGGAGACCTTGTAGATGTTTCTGGCTCCTGCTGTACCAAAGGAGCCAGAAATTGTTGCTCACTAAAAGAATCTTCCCTAATGGGATCTTGATGCAAATTGTATTCTGAGGACTCCTGGTCATCTTCATGAAGAGCTTTTTGCATTTCCTGTTCTTGTCTGACTGTAGGGATAGGGAAGGAGACTGACACCTTAAAATAAAGGCAAAAGGAATCCAGAAAATGGACCCTGGTTATCACTGCTGAGGAAGGATGATGCTCAACTAAATGTTCCAAAAACTAAGGGTAAAAACTCTAAATGAATATGACCTTGTCTCTTAACAAGAACACCCACCAGCCATTCTGGTCTCTAGAGCCAAACCTGCTAAGAAAGGAATATGATCTTTAAATAAAGACAGTTGTTCAGGGTTTCAATGTGCGTTTTGAGTGGAAATGAATTCAGTTTCAGAAATTATCTTCTTGTTAAAAACACACCAGATACTTGTTAAATATATCTGCCCTCCAGTGACTTCTTTTTAATATTGGCAACTAATACAGCATTTATTATTGGACAGTATTTGACTGATGATAAAAGTGGTGTCTATCATGATATGGAGTCTGGCATGCAATAATATTCCATAGCTGCCCTATCTAGTAGTTAGAATATTTCATGATTTGACACATGGGGTCTTTCATAAAATGTTCTAGTGTGGAATACTTCTAGTCAGTGTCCCAGCCAGCCACACCATGCCAACTTCTAGGACTCTCCATCTCCTTCTCCTTCTCCATGTGTTCTGTGACCATTGAGCATACTTGGTCATCATTGCCATCCCTTTAGCATTCTACTCTAGTCTTTTGTTTTTCTGAAAAACTCTGTTCCCCACAAACAAATCTTTATCTCCTCCCCTTGTTTGTAGGTGACACTATTTTGACCCCATAAGGATAAAACCCTTGGAGAATTTTCACAGTGTATACTGGGAACGGCATACTCCAGAGTATGAAGGGCCAGACTGCTCCATTTTTGGTACCTGGGGAGTTCTGGAGGGTCACAGTACATTATCATAGTTGCATTTAAAGAGGATTGAAGGGATGATGTGCCACTTTTAATCACCTTCCAGGCTGTTTTGGATGAGGGTCAGCTGTTTGGGGAAGAGATTCCTCCGAAACAACATTCTGTAGCCTTGAAAAAAATGGTTCCAAGCATTTTTTGTTCCAAAATGCTTTTAGCTGAATATTTTTGGAGGTTTGAGAACCCTTATGGACCCCAAGGGGTACATTGTACCTCCCAAGGGGCCAAATGTGCCCCATGGCCTGCATGGGTCCCACTGGATTACATCATAGCATTTGACAGATGAAAGTTTATTATAATATATTGATATTAGATACCTTCCAGCTGCCTTACAAAGATACTTTTAAAAGGAAAAGGAGCCACAAAGTCCACAGGTCTCAAAGGTCTGAGGAGATATTGCATTCAGAATTTGGATTCTAATTCCAAAATCAAAATCTGAACAGCAAAGATTGACATCCTTGTGAAATCTGGATAATTCATCTCCATGCTCCACTTGTTCTACTAAATTATTGATGCCAGTTAAGAACAAGCATGTTAAAATGATGTCACTGAACTGATCAAAGATAAAATTTGAAGATGAGCTACACGCTGATGTGGAACTCTTAATTATTCCACCCTACCCAGCACCAAATAATCACAAGCAATGACTGTGTGTGTGTGTGTGTGTGTGTGCCTCCAAGTTGCCTCCTGATTTATGGCATCCTCATGCATTTCATAGGGGTTTCTTAGGCAAGGGATATTCAGAGGTGGTTTTGCCAGTTCCTTTCTCTGAAATATAGCTTACAGCATCTGGTATTTGTTGACAGTCTTCCATCCAAATATTAACAAGATCTGACCCTATTTAGCTTCCAATATCAGATGGGATCTGGTGCCTTCAGTGTATGAAGGCCCCATGAATACACATACTACTTACTCTTGCTGAATATAAGCACAAATGTTCCCTTTGCTTAGGGCAGATATCATCTTTCCAAAGGACAGAGGAGGATGCCATGAGTATATCTATACTGCATGGTTATAGTAATTTAGCTCTTGTGTCTCTATCCTATAGGATTCTAGGAGTTGTAGTACTGCAAGGTATTTAGAATTCTCAGACAATAGAGAGGTCTAGCTCATTCCCCCAGAATTAAGAATTCTGAGGCAGGGAATTCTATGTACCTCACACACCAAACTACATATCCCAAGCTTCCTTAGGATGGAATGGCAGTTCAGGTAGAAGTCAAACAGCTATAACTGTACAGTGTATCTAAATTCCATACAAACCTTAAGCTACCAGATGATAAAGAGACCAAAACAGGATGACCTAACTGCAGTAGCCTCCCCCAACCTGTTGATCTTCAGATGTATTTGCATGCAATTGCCATTATTCCCTAGCCAGCTGGCCATGGGATTCTGAGACCTCCAGTCTAATATATTCGATGGGCAGCAGGGTGGAGAAGTCCAATCTACAAGAATCCTATAACCAGAAATAATGTCAGGTGGTGGTTCCTATGTCAGTGATGAAGCAGCTCTAGATTTTAGTTTGAACATCAAAGAAGCAATTCAAGGTACTTAATTGAATTTACAAACAATGTTCAGCAGCTTTGACAGCTCTGTTACAGTCTGGAATAAAGCCCAAAGCAGATCTACAACTCCACTGACATGGAAGCCACCAGCTATCACTGGCTAGATGTGTTGTGAAAGGATGGCAGGGAGCTAAGTATTCACTGGTGCAAGAGAATGAGAAACAAATGGGAAAAAAATAAAGTTAGCCTTCTGTATCCATGGATTCTGCATCTACAGATTCAATCATCCACAGCTTGAAAATATTTTAAAAATAAATAAAGTCCAAAAAACAAACCTTGATATAACATTTTATATAAGGGACATTATTTTACTTCCCCATTGTATATAATGGGACATAAGCTTCCATTGGTTTTGATATCTACAGTTTTCTTCTGGAGCCTAACCCCAGTAGATATCAAGGGCTCCCTGCATGCTTACAAAGAAATAAGCCTCATTGAATACAGTGGAACCTGATTCTGAGTACACATTCATAGCTGGCCTGTAATATGTTTAAATGTTAGTTTAAATATAAGAGCCAGTGTGGTTTAGTGGTTTCAGTGTTGGGCTAGGATTCTGGAGAGCAGGGTGTAAATTCCCACTGGGCCATGGAAACCCATTGGGTGACCTTGGGCAAGTCACACTCTCTCAGTCTCAAGGGAAGGCAAAGATAAAAATCCCTCTGAACAAATTTTGCCAAGAAAATCCATGATAGGTTCACCTTAGGGTTGCCATAAGTTGGACACAACTTGAAGACCTACAACAAAGTGAAAATGAACTCTAACTCCACTACTATTATAAAAATGTCTCCAGGTGTTTGACAATCCCTGCTATTTCCACAGGTGCCTTGGGGATTTCTTTGGAAGCCTCAAGTCCCCTCTAATGTGTCTGGAAGGAAGGAAACTATGGCTTGTCAAGTGTATTGCTAGTCACTTCATATGTGACTTTCTGTAGGGAATTCGGAAAAACCCACCATTTCCACTAACATACGATATAGCAGTTTTCCCAGAAAACTTCCAGTTCTCAGATCTTATGTTAGTGAGAATGGTAAGTTTGCCCTAACTCCCCACACAAGGGCACATCTGAAGTTGCTATCAAGGACACGCTTAACAAGTCATGGCACCTGAGGGCTCCAATATTGTTGTTGTTGATGGTGGTGGTGGTAACTGTGAATCCAATTCAAGCATTTAATCCAGACTTTAAGAGAGCTATCCAAGAAACTAGAGCCTGCTCCCCCCACCAAAAAAATAAGTTCAGTCCCTTGGCTGGAGTAAAATCTAAAGTAGTTTCATTGCCCAAATGAAACTGGGAACGGCAGCTACCATCATCAGTACGGAAATACTTTCGACAGTATCTCCCATGATTTTGTACACCTGATGGACACATGCACACTCTGCATTTTGTGTGTATATACTGAAATAGTTTCAGTGTAAAGGAAATGTGTAAAGTGGCCACTGTCAGTCAACCACTTTCCCCACTGCTGCTTTTGAGCACAGGGTTGGTAGCAGTATTCAGATTCCTACTAAGTAAAACTACAGTCTAATATCTGTGTTTTGCAAGGTTTGTTACCTCTCAGCCTAATGCTTAAGACCATTTGGGCAACTTTTGCAAGCTGAGAAACTGTGTGAGCCATGTCTCTTTCTACATTTTGCTATTCTTTGTATGCCTGAATACAGTAGCTTTGATTAACTGATTGATTGACAGACTTACTGATTGCCTGGACTTATTTCCTGCTTTTCTTCCAAAACTGGGACTCAGAGCAGCTCACAAGATTTGAAACAGATATGAGTAAAAACAACAAAAAGTTACCATAATAAATTAATTATAAATTAAATATAGTATTAAAACATGGTTGAACTTAAAAGCTATTTAATACTACTACTGTCACCATCTCGTTCAGTTAATATGTTGAGGACCATGGAGTGTTGTTTTTTTCTTAAAGGTAATGATTCTTCAAAGGGAGGCAGACTGTAAATATAATGCTGCTATCATAGGAAATACTGCTTGGTAGAAGGATGGAAATTGCACTACAGAGAGGTCTGTATTTCATAATTGCTATTGATGCCCATGTTAGAAGTAATTGCTTGTTTCATGTAAATACCAAAATCATTCATGGAACAATATTTCGCTTGCAGCCAATACAGTATCTATTGACAGCAAATGTATGCAGTGAGAGTTACTGTGGGGGGGGGGGGAGCAAGATATATTTGCTATCATTTCCTCATTCATGCAATGACCTTAATTTCAGCAGTAGGTAGGGCTGTGTATATGTACACTTTTCTGCTTGTGCAAGGTGTGAGTGAATTATTATTATTTTAATGAACCCATATTCTCCTTGAATAGATGAGCAGAGGCTATCGGGAAAGTCACTGGCTCATAGAAATGATGGCATGCATGCAAAAGATCTCAGAAAGTAATACTAGATTTAGCAAAAATAATGGTAGCTAAGTTGGTAAAGCTCTGTGAAAACTGTAATCTCAGGAAATGAATGGGCCACAATAAGTTGTCCTAAGATATAAACTGAGAGGCAGAAAAAGGAGGACATACCACACTCTTTACAAAAATCAGTATTGGAAAAACCTTGTTTTTGCACAAAGGAAAAACTAAATTCTGATTCTTGGTTTCATGTATTTATGAATGATTTTATATATGAATTTTACATGTTTAAATAGGAATTTTACATTTAAATATGGATGCTAATATATTTATACATGAATTACATATGTATATATAAAATACATATATATTAACGCATTTTGCATATTTGATCAGTTCAAATAAAGGAGAGGAGACAGGGAATGGTATACTGAAGCTTTGCTCCCTAATAATCCTATCAGCCCTAACTTTTCACCAGGCATTATTCACATAGTGTAAAAACTATGTTCATCACTATCACAAGGGGTAGACACTTATTTTTGTTTTGTTTAATACAAAGGAATTTTCAGCAGGACATATTCTGTACCCATTCAGTTCTGTGGTTTTGCAAAGGCTAGTTATTGAAGTCCAAGGTCATGAATGGGGGGAAAAAAAACAATTTCCACTGCCTCTGTTTTTTGTGACAATCTGGACTTTTGAAACTATTATAGCCTGAGGTGCCTATTTATTGGTGTATTTTAGAGTGTGTATATATAAAAGCTCTGTGTTTATGATCATTAATGAATGAAAACAGATACCTATGATGAGCATAAATCAGCAACATTTAGTTGTGACTAATATACCATTGATCAGTCATTAATCAGAATTGAAACTGCAGTCAAGAAATCCAAGGAACACTAGGACCTGACAGCTATGAAGGAACTAAAAAAGATCCTGAAGTGTCAAGATATATGACTAAACATGAGAGTTAGGGTGGTCCATGACATTGCATTTCCCATATCTGTGTATGGTTGTGAAATGGTTGTGAAAACTGAACAGGGAAGAAATCTCATAGGAAAAAAAATAATTTATTTGAGATTTGGTGCTGGAGAAGAGTTCTGTGGATATCCTGGACTGAAAAATAGACAAGTAAATGGATCCTAGAGCAAATAAGACCCAAACTTTCCCTAGGAGCCAAGATGACTAAACTGAGTCTGTTGTACTTTGGACATATTATGAGAAGATATGACTTGCTAAAAAAGAAAGTAATGCTTGGTTAGGAAGAAGGCAGTAGGAAAAGAGGAAGACCCCATTCAAGATGGATAGACTCAATAATCAAGGAAGCAACAGGATGGGTGATGAAAGGGTGACTTAGAGGTCTCTCATTGATAGAGTCACCGTGTATCGGAAGTCAGCTTGACAGCAGTGAACAACAACAAATCTAGGCTTGAACTGTACTGAGTGCCATTTATTTGCCTTTTTTATATTAATAAATTGTCCATGTCCTAGGAGTTCAGGATAAATCATATTTTGATCATGATATATTTATGAGCAATGCATGATGGGGACAAGGGAGCATTCCAAGGCCTTAGTTAGTTACATGTACTTACAGTGCTTACTTAACCAGGAAAAAAGTCCCATTGAACTCAGAGAATGGACTGTTGGGGATATTTTGTTCAGGGATATTTCTAACAAAATCTAACTCCTTTACTTCTTGACACATGAAAAATATTTCAGTTTCACCAAGATTTCACACAATTTTATTAAAACAGATCATTACAATAAGACTGCAATCCTGTATGTACAGATATACCAACCTGAGAATAAGTAGCATGAAACTCTGTGGGGGTTATTTTTGAAGAGGCATGCACAGGCCTATGCTATGAAGACCTCATGAAAAGGTATGAAATTCTGGCATTTAAATTTTTGCTTCCTAACAGTTAGTTTAAAATGTCTTCTAGTGTACTGTACCCATCATCCGTAAATGTTGGACAAGGAGGAGACAAAATCATTGTTGCAGTCCCCAGTAATTTCAGCAGGCAAGTGGCAACAAGCTCTACATAGCCATACCTTCAAGGGCCTAATATATTTTAATTGTTCTAAATTAATGTTTTAACATATTTTATTGTTTAATGCTTTAAAACTATATTACAAATTGTTTTAACAATATTGTTGTAATGTGTAAGTCGCTGTGGGTCCCATATGGAAGAAAATTGGGATATAATTTTTAAAATAATAATATTTTTTCTTAAAAGTCCTTTGATTTCTTCTTTAAATTCTTCCTTTGTCACCATTTTTCTACCCCTCCTCTTTACTTTTTAGGAAGCACTTTGCTACAGAGGATGGATTTTTTTAAAAAAAATACACTTAAAATGCCCTCTGTTTTGCTTTTCTTGGTTTTTTAAAAGTAAAATGCCACAAAGGGAAGGAAAATGGTGTTAATATGCAACTGAATCAAATCTTCTCCAACTCATTCAGCACTAGCATGCAGATCTTTTAAAATTTCCTTTCTTCCCTCCCTCCCTGAAGATGTGGGAAGGTCTTTATGGCTTACTTATTGGAAAGGTAACGTAGATGGAATTGCCTTGACCAGAGGAGAAATGGAAAAGGAAAGAAATTGCTAGAATCTGTATTAGTGCATGACTTTCATTAAGCCAAGTAAAAAGATCCCAGGAACAAACTTTCTAGAGCATTTTAGTGGGCTACAGGCAAACCAAAGGAGGGGAGAGATGGAGAAGCAGGGAAGTGGCTGAATTTCGAGCCAAGGAATTTTCCCTCTGATGGAAGTCTTAAGAGAGAGTGGTGAGGGACACTCTGCTCATGATCAAAGGCTTGGTATTCTTATGAGCTGCCTAATAAGAAGTCTGCTCATCATTTGACCTCTTTCGTAGCTCTAATAAGAAACCCTGTACATTAAAAATGTAATGGGATTAAACTCTTCCTTCAAATTACGTTACATTTTTGTATCTTCCCCACCAAAATGTTGGGAGAGACAACTGCAGACCAACTCCATTAGAACCAAACACTTCCTCTGATTAATCTGTTAATGATGAAAGCTGTGCAGGTGTGTGTTGCATTATGTTTTATGTTATGTCTTAAATTTCAGATCTGACAAAACCACCTCTGAGTATTCCTTGCATAAGAAAACCCTATGAAATTCATGGGGTCACCGTAAGTTGACAGATGACTTGAAGGCAGGTTCACATGTGCACACACAAATACACACGGTAACACTACATTATGGTACCTACAGCTCTCTATCATTCTGAGGGTTTAGGACAGGTTCCCAAATCCATTCTGAGGCAAGAGGGCTTAATAAGTTTTGAGATTACAAGTGCTTGTGTTTGAAGGCACAAGGATTCACCTAGGCTGCAAACCCATAATATTTACCTTGCAGTAAGCCCCAAGGAACTGTGAGGCTTACCTCTGAGTAGACATATTTAAGGTTGCTTTTTTTTAAAAAAAATACTTGAAAGGTTGATCCTATGCCCCCTCTCTTAGTTTAAATAGAAAACAATTTCTATCATCAGTATGTGCATTTTGAATTATTGGTTTAGTCCTGTATGAAATTTCTGGCTACCTGTGCAGTGATTAGAAGCAATGCCTTCACCCTGTCATCAGAATAACTCAGACTAGAGAGAAAGACACACAGAGAAAGAGAGAGAGCAAGACAGTTTTGAGAAATATTTATAATTCTAGTACTGAAGGTTGAATTTTAAGGTATTACTAGAAGAAGAATAAGGGTTTTAAAGGTATACAGTTTGTTTTATTCTCTCCCAGAGGTGTAACTACAGGAGGAGGAGTAAAATGAAGGCATCCTACAAATAAGAATTTTGCTCCTTTCCAAAAGTCATTTTCCTTCAGTCCCCAAATTTCTAGCATTGCAAGAGGGAGACACTGAAATGCCGTCACATGTAGAACTCTTCTTATATTTCCCCTTGGATACTTTGCCCTTTTTTTTTTTTTTTTTTTTGGATGCCTCCAATCTATTTCTAAATGCTCAACTAAAGTTTGCAGTGACTGCAAGGCTAGAAATTTGGGGACTGAAGGAAAATCATATGGGGACAGACTTCTTATTCAGAGGGGCCCCGATTTCATTTTGCAAGCTGGCAAGTTACACCCCTGGCCTCTTCTTTCTCTCTCCCTCTCCCAGTTTTTGGAGCTATATATATAAAAAAAGCTCATGTTTTGCTTGGCCCAAACGGCCTTGTGCATAGCGTATTTTATTTTATTCCATTCTATTTATTTGCAGGGGTAC
Source organism: Phrynosoma blainvillii (assembly GCA_026167975.1). Lineage (NCBI taxonomy): Eukaryota > Metazoa > Chordata > Lepidosauria > Squamata > Phrynosomatidae > Phrynosoma > Phrynosoma blainvillii. Next base: position 197,580,853 of record JANUYF010000002.1, read on the forward strand.
CTGACAAAGCCCCTTTGAGTCATCCTTTCCGTATTAAATTCATGGGGTCGCCATAAATCGGCAGGGGGCTTAAAAAGGAGAGTACACACACATCTCTGGACGTTTTTGCGAAGGACGCTGGAAATGGCCATGCGAGGATTTGAAAACACATTTCTGAAAGAGGGAATACTCATCCTTCGCTTTCCTTTCCCTCAGCTCTCTCCCTCTTCTTACAAGTCCTCCTGTTTCTTTTTTTCTTCTCCTTACAGGGCTGGATTCGACCTCAAATTCCGTTTCCACTTCCACTCCCGTATCCTTTCCTCTGGTTTACCAAATTTAGGCTAGTTGCAAGGAGTAAGATGTGTCTTTTTTTAAAAAAATAATCAAGTGGGGGGGATGGTTTGCTCTGCCTGAAAAAAACAAACCCTCCTATCTCTGTTCCCCCCCCCTTCCTTTTATTTTAAGTTTGAGTTCTAGAACTTTGCCAGAGAACTGACAAGCCTTTGGAAGAAGGATGGATGGCTTTGAATTGCATTAGTGGAACTTCTCCGTGCTGCGTCCTATTGATATGTATATATGCATCCCCATTGCATCCTTTATTTTATTTTATTTTTTAAAGTGAGGTGTGTGTTTCCTCACTCATGTAAAACCCAGAAGCTTCTTTGGGAAAGAGGAACGAGAGAGCCAGGAATCATCATTTGCCATACAACCAAGGATCTCAAGTCCTTTGTAGCTGAGAGATCTCTGCATATGGAGACAGACATGGAAAGCACCAATTCATCAATATTTGCGACCAGGTCGCTATAAAGAATTTCCTTACCCAACCCATCTTTCCAAAGATCTCATAGTTCAACAAAACAGGGCACAGTTTAGGAGAACGAGGTAGAGGATGGGTGTGAGCATCTGCCAAAAGCAAGATGGGCTCCAGGACATTAAATTCTGAGAAGGGCAATGGCTTGTTTGTTTGTTTATTTGTTTTGTTTTGTTTAGGGGCTGTGTTCACGAGGTTGACAAGGGAAGAAATAGCCCACAGCTTCCCTCTAGTTGCTATTCTGTGCCTTAAAGTCCTTTCCAACGCCTGGCCACCTTGATCAAGGGCTTGGCAAGATTGATTTAGAGTGGAAATCTGGGCAAGATTTATTCAGAGTGGGTTGGCCATTGCCTTCCTCTGAGGCTGAGAGAATGTGACTTGCCCAAGAGGGTTTCCATGGCCCAGAGGGGAATCTAATCCTGATCCCCCAGTGTCCTAATCCAACACTCAAACCATTACTCCTCCCCCACCCCCCAAATCTTTAGAGTCTTCCTAAGCATGCTAT